>CM035153.1:27069156-27420001 GCA_020205615.1 Panax quinquefolius
CCGAATTTGCATTGGAACCTAGAATGTGAGGCTTGGATTGTCCAATCGATGGTTTCAACTGTTTGGCCACTCAAATTGCTCAGCACTCATGTTGGCTCGTGATTGTTACTCCGCATAACTTGCCTCCTCGATGTGTATGAAATAAATACCATACTTATTTCTTTCACTCATGATTCCCGGTCCTAAGAGTCCCGGAAAGAACTTAGATGTTTACTTGAGACCTCTTATGACGAGTTAAAAGTATTGTGGGAGGATGGAGTATGACTTGGGATGTTGCAACGAAAACAAATTTCAACCTTAGGCGGCGGTTATGTGGACTATAAGTGACTTCCCGACTTATGGTATGTTAGTGGATGGAGTACACACGAAGTTGGTTTGTCCAGTATTGTATGGAGCATACAAAGTCGCTTTAATCTATCAAAAGGTCGAAAGCCTTGTTGGTTTGATCATCATCGCTTGTTCTACTTAGGTAGATCACGCGTTTGAAGAAATAGAGAACACTTCAGAAAGGGAAAGTAGATAATGATATGCCCGCATCCGCGATTGTCGGGAACGGAGATGCGAGATCGTGTGATGAGATTGCCGGTTATCCCATTTGGTAAGGTTGATGCGACAAACATAATCAATGGGTTTGGTGAATCTCATAATCGGGTTCTAGAAGCATCTTTGGGAATTGCCTTATTGGTCTACAAATTTGATTCATTATAATCTAGATGTGATGCATATTGAGAAGAATGTGTTTGACAATGTGTTTAACACTTTGTGATGAATGTTACGGGGAAAACAAAAGATAACGATAAGGCACGTTTGGACATGAATGATATTTGTAAGCGTCCTGGATTAGAACTTTATGAATCTCCTAATGGTAAGATTGTTAAATCGCATGCAAGGTACACATTATCCAAAAAGCAAGTTGAAGATGTGTGCACATGGGTTAAGTCTCTGAAACTACCGGATGGATATCGTCCAAACATTGCAAGGTGTGTTACGGTGGGAAATTGTAAGGGATGAAGAGTCATGATCGCTATGTGTTCATGGAGAGACTCATGCCTATAAAGCATTTCTGGATCCGCTTGATAAACCAATATGGGATGCTTTGACGGATCTTAGTCGCTTTCTTCAAAGACTTGTGTTCAAAATCATTGAATAAGAAGGACATGTTTGTACTTGAGAAGAACATCATAGAGATCACGTAAACCGGAAAAATATTCCCACCGGTTTTTTTGACTCCATGGAGCATTTGCAATTCCATCTTCCCTATGAAGCGCGTGTTGGGGGTCCAGCCTCAATATAGATGGATGTACCCTTTCGAGAGGTGATGGGAAACCTTAAGAGGAAGGTGAAGAATAGAGCTTATGTCGAGGGGTCGATATGCGAGGCATACAGCTTTGATGAGATATCTACGCCCTTGTCTCGCATCTATTTTCCTGGACGAAGTCTTGACAAAGGCCAATCGAGTATCGAGACATGATGATGGGGGAAATGTTGAACTAAATGGTCGGCTCTCTGTATTTGGTCTATCGGGCCGCGCTTATGGAAAAGGGAAGCGCATATTCCTCTCTGAGCAAGAATTACATGCCGCACATACTTACATTCTTCTCAATTGTGAGGAGATCAATTAATTTGTGAGGTACACATGTAAACTTGATATTTTATCTTTTAAGTTGAAAATTTATTCTAATATGTTAATGTTTATAACATGGTATAGATTGTACGATGACGAGTTAAAAGTGAAGCATGCCGACATAACTGATAAAGATATTCAAATCAATCGGGATAAAAACTTTGCACTTTGGCTAAAGGACAAAGTAAGTTCAATTTTTAAGCACGTAGTGTATATATATATAATATATATACTCCATATGTTAACTATGACTTCATTTAATAAGATGGAGTTTTTGTAGGCTTTGACTGAGGGATCAACGATTCCGGCTAATGTACAAGTCCTAGCTATGGGACCAGACAAGGATCAAGTCAGCCGCAATGGTTACAAAATAAATGGTTGTGAATTTCACACAAAGGCATATGGGCGCCAAAAAGAACAATGAACTCGAGTGTGTCCAAGGAGATTGTTACAATGAGCTTGGTCGTGGCTTTTATGGGGAGTTGGAGGAAATCGTAGAGTTGTCGTATAAGGGCACGACGGGGTCATATTCACTTGTTCAAGTGCCGCTTGGTTTGATTCGTAAAAAGGGATACGTGTTGACGCATATGGAATCGCCGATATTGACCTCCATAGTCTCACTGCGTACTCCAACGAACCGCTTATTTTACCAACTCAAACAAAGACAAGTATACTACACTCCTAGTCCCGTTAGGAAAAGGGATAGACCGCCACTGATTGGCAAGTTGTAATTTATACTCTCGAGGCGTAATCGTGTAGAATTAGTTGATGGGGGAGATTTACCAAGAGAAGATGCTTCATACTCAGACTATAATAAATGTGGAGGATGACAATGAAGTAATCCAGTTAGATGGTGGAGATGAACCACATGAATTAGATCCTGAGTCAATACTTGTGTCGATGACATCGATAATCGAGGAGGAAGAGTTATTGATCGAATCGACACGTAATCAAAGCGTATGATGGTTATGAATCAAGCAACACATATACAAGATGATTCTCGAATCGGATATCGACACTTGAACTCATGAAATGTATGTTTAGCAATACATGTTTTTTATATCATTGTCATGTTTATGTACTAAACTATTTAAATGCAACTTTTGTTTATTGTCATTTTATATTCATATATATACATATTTATATCAACGCCATGTTTATGT
This sequence comes from Panax quinquefolius, assembly GCA_020205615.1. NCBI lineage: Eukaryota > Viridiplantae > Streptophyta > Magnoliopsida > Apiales > Araliaceae > Panax > Panax quinquefolius. The sequence goes on from CM035153.1 coordinate 27,071,944, forward strand.
ACTAAACTATTTTATTATTTTGTTAATTACAGTGGTGATCAAGGAGGGATGACGCTTGACATAACCTTGTACTTGTATATTCATTATTTGATGTTTGTATATATGTTACTTAAACAAGTTTTGAAATGTTATTATATTTATTCAAATCATATTGGTTTTAAAGGTTTATATACTAGTTTGGTGTATGTGTTGGTGGACGATGGATGTTTATATTGTTTTGTATGTTGTTTATCTTGGTGTGTGTGTGTGTTGGGATAAAGCGGTAGAAAACAGTGCACAGTTTTTTGGGAATTCTCGCAAAAAAGAAAAAATCGTCAGTATTTTTTTTCATATCAAATGATCGCATGCGGTCGCGCCGAAAGTTATTTATTACGACATATAGATATGACGGACGCGCGTCACGATAATGGTCGACCGACATCGTGGACCACGCGTCGCCTTTGGCCTGGACCATGCCGACTTAGCTTAGCTTAATCGCATTTGTCATTTCTATTAGTTCATAGCGGCCGCAGATATAGCGGTCGCTATATAGTGGTCGCCGATGTGCATCCCAATGATCAGATTTTATAAAGGACGACTATCGATGACGAAGAATCGATCAGCAGATAGATATCTCTGCGATCGAGTGCGATGTCACGATAAAGCGATCATTGATAGGCCTTTTTGTTGTAGTGGAGTTTAAATACAAATATTATCATCTAGACAATATTCACACCCAAATAAAGTCCTCATTATAATTATTGATACACTATTTTACAAAATAGTGAGAACTACTAAAATAACTATCTTGAATCATCACTCCACACCCCGACTAGTTCCCGCTATATTCTTGTCTCCTGAGAAGAAAATGGAACAAAAAGGAAAAGGGTGAGCTCAACTAGCCCAGTAAAGAATATTATGACTAAGATAATATACAACAAATTATCCTTAGTCTTCAACAGGGAAAAATCTGATAGAATACAATTGACAACAAGTTTTAGATCAACAACTACAACGGAAAAAATATTTCATTAGAAGAGTTAAGTAGAGAATGAAATCTACTATCATCTATGAATTTAAAAAGTCCATCATCAATATTTTATCACTGTAACATCAATCAATATACATCTTGAATCAAATAGTAATCTTTGCACTACAGACCAAAGATATTCATCAGTTGGTCATGTTCATCTCAACACCTGTTCATCTTTGCACTACGGACCAAAGATATTCATTAAGAAATCATTCATCTTTGCACTACATGCCAAAGATATTCAGTTATATCATCATTTAGGACTGAGGATGATGAAAAATATTTAAAAAAATGAATCCAGTGAGACAAAAGAACAAATATTTAGGATTCGTACTTTAGACAATCCAAGTTCAAAAATACTCCATAATAAACTATTGTGGAACAGAATTCAAAAAAAATAAAGATCAAAACATAGATCCAATCAAAGATAGGAACCATAACAGACAATCTTGGACACAGAAAAGAAAATTTAATTTTTCTGTGAATAGTGTCGTATTCGTGAATAGTGTCGTATACGTGAATAGTGTCGTATACGTGAATAGTAACTCCGACACTAAAAGGTAGAAATTTTACAAGAAAAATCTTCATGCTTCGTGAATAGTACTCATGAATAGTAACTCATGAATAGTAACTTGTGAATAGTAACTCGTGAATAGTAACTCATGAATAGTAACTCGTGAATAGTAACTCCGACATGAAAAGATCAGAATTTCACAAGAAAAATCTTACCAATATTCCGGCATAATGATTTGAAAGAAATAATATCATTTCTAAAAAAAATAACATCTCTTACCTCAAAAGAATAGTATTACATTTGAATATCGATATAACGTCAAGGAAACTTGCACCGTATATAAAGAACACTCAAGATATCAAAATACTCACAAGAATACGCTTCGATATTATAGAGAGAAAACTTCAGCTTAAATGTGATTTTCAATTCTAACCTAAGCACCCTATTTATAAGAAAATGCTTAGAACACCAAAGCAGAAAATTTAATATAATAATATTATTTATAAACTAAATTCCTAAGCACACCACTAGCTGATTTTAACCATTTAACACATGCCCGCAAATGAAAAAAAACGTTTTTCTTTTAAAAAATATTTAAAACTTCAAAAATTAATTATTCTGGAACTTCAGAACTTCAATAATTCATAATAAATAACTTTTTATCGTAAAATTCAAACCTTATGTCTTCTCCGTAGGAAATTCCATTCTCTACAACTTTGTAAGTTTAAGTTTTTCCAAATTCCAAATGTAAATTGACCAAAAATCCACAAACAAAGCGATTTTACAAAGTGCTATAATCAAATTTCAGTCAAGAAATGGGGTCCACAAACATGAAAAACATGTTTTAAATATTTTTTGTAACAAAAATACTCCTCCTCTTCATATACTCATATATCCCACATTCATTGTAAAAATATCACTATTATTATATTATTAAAATATAATAATATATTTAAATGAATTATTTTATCAGAAAAAGATAAAATATCAATTTTCAACAATTGTCACTTTAAAAATTTTCTCCATCTATATCCACATAAAATAAATATTTCCTTTATCATATAAATCAATAATTAATTATTAACAAATAATATTACAGAATCACAATATCGACAACCGTGCCGCTCTGGGAAAGAGGGGCTTTCCAATAAGAATTTTTTCTTACTGGCGCGCAATTAGGTGACCAAACCTCTCCTTAGACATAACTTTCTAGACATTGCCAATAATGCTATCTAATAATATTATTCAAATAATATGAATTATTGATCTGATAGTGAAAAATACCGTGTAGTGATAATTATCGAAACAACAATAATATAAAATATCAACGTAGCAATTATTGAATCAATAAAATAAAATATTGAACAGTAATTACTGTAACAATTATTGAGTAGTGCCTTCTTACGTAAGAATCAATAATTGGTGCAATACTGGTGTCATCGCACTGCTGCAACAACGCCAGACATCGTGTTTTAACCACCGGGTATTCCAACAAAGATAATCTGTAATAACTACGCCGTTATTTATAAACAACTTATACTTGTCATTTTCTTCGTCCAATCGCTTTCAGTTATGGGGCCCACATAAAAGTCTCAAAATTCATTGCATTAATATTCCCCGACAGTAAGAATATTCCACGACCAAACGAATATTCCCCGATAACAATGAATATTTTATAACCACTTGCTTATTTAAAATATTTGTGCATTTTACCCATAAGTAACCAAATTAATCAAATAAACCCTTACTATTTCAAAATAATAAATAAAGGAAATTCCATTTTATTAAAAAAAAATCGGGGTCTTACTACCTCCCCTCCATATGAAATTTCGTCTTCGAAATTGACGTACATACTTGGTATTTCGAAAAGGTGAGGATACCTCGCTTTTATTTTTTGATTCCAACTCCCAGGTCATTTCTTCAATAGCATGGTTCCTCCACAAAACTTTGATTTGTGATATGACCTTTGTGCGTAGGACATGCTCCTTCCTATCCAAGATTTTGACAGGTACCTCCTCGTATGTTAAGTCTTCTGTTATCTCGTCCGGTTCTAACTCAATAATGTGGTTCAGATCATTCACATATTTTCGTAACATCGATACGTGAAAAACGTTATGAACACGCGACACACTTGGCTGTAAAACGAGTCTATAGGCCACAGTTCCTATTCAATTGAGAATTTCAAATGAACTAATAAATCGAAGGTTTGATCTTTCCTCACATCACCGATTCTCGCTTTTGGAATAACAACTTCTTGCACCTACTTCTTCATATTCATCAGCTCCGGTGTGTAACTTGAGCGGTTTTAACTTTATCGATTAAAGTTGATTCTAATCGTATATCATCACGTGGGTTCCTACAGTTTTTAACTCTATCTATATCATTTGTAAGTTATACGAAATGGGTCTTTGACAATATTGCACTCGTACTCGTATATGATCGTCAGCTACCATGTTCGCTTTTCCAGGATGGTATGGTCAGAACATGTGCCAAAATGAGTCTCCTCTTGAGTTCTTGGAAGCCCTTCCCACATTCCTTGCTCCATTCGAATTTTGTATCTCTACGAGTTAGCTGAGTTAATGGAATAGCGATTCGAGAAAATCTTTCCACGAATCTCCGATAATAAACAACTAAGCCTAGAAAGCTACGTATTTTGATTACTGACTTAGGTTTCTCTCAACTGTGACTCATATCCCAATCTTGGATAGCACGTCACAATGGCACCTATCAGTTTACTATCGCACGGATATAGCGTCCCCTACGGAGAGTCTGGCTTTGGTGCATTCCACAAAGGAAATCACCAAATAAAGGCTCGAGTACCAACTTCTATAGTTGAATTTTTAACTCCTGAGTTCAATAGGAGCCATTCGATATGAGATTTTAGAAATGGGTTTTGTACCAGGTTCAAAGTCGATACAAAATTCAATATCACACTCTGGGAGTAGGCTAGGAAATTCTTCAGGAAATACGTCAGGAAATTAACAACAGAAACATCATTCAAATCTAACGTATTTTTGTTCAAGTCCATAACATGGGCGTTTTTCAATAAACGAATGACTTTATGGCTTGATCTGAAAGAGTTTGACTTCAATGGTTTGGTTGCTTGAATTCGAATAACAGGTTGCTTAGGAATATGGAAACTAACAACCTTACGAAAACAATTAATTTTGGCATGATGAGTAGTTAACCAATCAATCCCTAAAATCACATCAAAAGCAAGTATCTTTAAAGAGATAGGATCAACAGGTAGGGTGATGGTACCAGTTTGAATCAAGCAAAATTTATAAGCAGTGGATGTAATAAAAGTTTCTCCTAACGGAGTCTCCACAGATAGGTCAAAGTCTAATTTCTCCAGACTCAAGTTTAAACGTTGAGCACAAGCAGGAAAGATAAATGAATGGGTAGAACCAGTATCTAGTAAGGTATAGAATTCACAAGAATTTATAATTAACTAATCCGTGATACCTTCATTCGGGTTCCTTGCATTTTGGGTAGTCATGACAAACGCTCTTCAAGAAACTAACGACTTTATTTTTTCCGTATCTGCCTTTGGTGCCACCATCCCAGTTGGACTTGATTTCGCTACAGGACAAAATCGAGCTATGTGACCGTCTTTTCCACAACTAAAACATACCTTGGAAGGCTGTGAACAATTTGGACCTCTCCGCATCTGTAGTGTGACGCCCCCAAAATAGGTATACAACACCTATTCTGAGTCGCCAAATACATGGTACAGAAAGCAAACTACAACTTCAATAATACAATTGTCGTGCAAAATACTTAATACACACATACATCTGTGAGTTTAAATACAAATACTGTCTTCTAGACAATATCCACACTCAAATAAGTCCTCATTACAATTATTCAAACACTATTTTACAGAAATAGTGAGGACTGCTAAAACATCTTTCTAGAACCATCACTCCATTCCCTGACTAGATCATGCTATGTTCTCACCTCCTGCGAAGAAAAATGGAACAAAAAGGAAAAGGGTGAGCTCAACTAGCCCAGTAAAGAATATTATGACTAAGATAATATACAAAAAATTATCGTTAGTCCTCAACAGGGAAAAATTTGATAGAATATAATAGACAACAAGTTTTAGATCAATATTCTGCAGCAATGAAACAAAGAATCCATTAAAGAGTCAAGTAGAAATGAGTTCTACTATCTTCTAAGATTTAAAAGTCCATTATCAATATTTTATCCCTGTAACAACAATCAATATACATCTTTAATAGAATATTCATCTTTGCACTACAGGACAAAGATATTCATTTGTATCACCAGTTGGTCATGTTCATCTTTGCACTACGGGCCAAAGATATTCATCAGTTAATATATCATTCATCTTTGCACTACAGGGCCAAAGATATTCAATAATATCATCATTAAGGACCGAGGATGATGAGAAACATTTTAGAAACGAATCCAAAGAAGACAAAAGGACAAATATTAGGGATTCGTATTTACGCTTTATCCAAGATCACTAATACTTCATAATAACAAATTTTGAAGCGTAATTCAAAAATAATAATCAAAACATGGATACAATCAAAGATAGTAACCATAATAGACATCTTGGACAAAAGGAAAAATTTCATTTTTCTATGAATAATCTCAGATATCACGTGAATAGTTCCGTATACGTGAATAGTAACCCCGACATAAAAAGTTCCAAAATTGATTAAAAAGTTCACCAATATTTCGGCATAATGATATTGAAGAAAATAATATCATTTCAAAAGAAAATAACATCCCTTACCTCAAAATAACGGTACTTCTGATGGGAATATCGGATATAAAGTCGAAGGAAACTTGTACCGAACAGCAACTCTCAAAGTATCAAAATACTCACAAAAATACGCTCGATAATCTAAAGAGAAAGAAAACTTGTTTCTGGTATGATTTTCAATTCTAACCTAAGTGTCTATTTATAGAAAAATGCTAGAACGTCATAAGAGACTAAAATAATAAAATATTATTATTTTAAACCAAAATTCTTCGCACACCTCAATTGATTCAAAGCATGCCAGCCATCATGTAAAAAAATAGTAGCCCATGTGTATTCAATACCAACCAAAAAGTGGGTCCCACCCATAAATTTAATAAAAATTATTTTTTTTATCCAAAACTTCAATAATTCATAGAAAATAGCCCGTTTATCAGAAAAATACGAATTTTATGTCAATTCTGCCTGAAATCAAATTCTCTACAACTTTGTAACTTTGAGTTTTTCCAAATTCCAAACTGAAAATATCTGAAATCCACAAACGGATGATTTTTAATTCCTCCATTCTGACAAAATACTGATAAAACAACTAAGCATTAATTCCTTCATTTATAACCACATAAATAAATCCATCATTTATATCCACATCAAATAAATATTTTCTTATCATATAAATCAATAATTAATTATTCACAAATAATATTACAGAATCACAATTATGACAACTGCATAGCTCCTCGTGAAAGAGGGGCTTTCCAATAAGGATTTCTCTTTACTGGCGCGCAATTAGGTGACCAAACCTCTCCTTGACAAAACTTTCTAGACATTGCCAATAATGTTATCTAATAATATTATTCAAATAATATGAAATATTGATCTGATAATGGGAAATACTGTGTAGTGACAATTATTGAAACAACAATAATATTAAATATCAACGCAGCAATTATTGAATCAATAAAATAAAATATTAAACAGTAGCTACTGTAACAATTATTGAGTAGTGCCTTCTTATGTACGAATCAATAATTCAACAATACTGTGCAACCACGTGTATTACTGTATTTTAACCACCAGGTACCCCAACAGTGTTAACGGTAACAACTACGTCGTTATTTATAAAAACTCATACTTTGTCATTTTCTTCATCCGACAGTTATTCTGTTATGAGCCCCACGAATGACTGTGCCGTTGTACGAATATTCCCTGACAAAAAGAATATTCCACGACCAAAAGAATATTCCCCGACAAAAATAAATATTTTATAACCACTTGTTTATTTTGTAAAATTTGCACATTTCACCCATAATCAAAGCATTATATCAAATTAACACCTTATTAATTTAGAATAATGAATAGAAAAAATTCAATTTTATTTATAATAATTTGGGGTCTTACATGTAGCATCTAACTAGCAGTCTTTTTCCTCCCCTAGAATTCATTGCTGGTGTTGGTGCCAACGTCTTCCTGTCATTGTTGAATCTTCTCTTTTTGATATTTTCACTTGACTCACCTTTTCTATTATCGTGGCCATGATTACCACCGAAGTGGTTACCATTTTTGGCATGGTAATTTCCTCCACGATGGTTATCCTTGTTCTGATGACCATTGCCATCGGTACGATTATCATCGAGTTGTAGGTCGTTATTCTTCGATTGAGCTGACTCATTATCGCGCTCCAATAACTGAGCCCTATTCACAACATCTGAATATAAAGAAAATTTATGAGAAATGAGATATTAACGTATGTCGAGTTTCAAACCTATCAAAAACATCCGTGTCATACGTTCCTCATTCTCCACCAAATGAGGTGCAAACCTGGATAACTCCGCTAACTTCGCCTCGTCTTGGACACACCATCATGCTCATTTCGCTTCTAGTCTAATAAACTCTACCTCTTTCATATGACGAATACTTTCAGGAAAGTACTTGTCATTGAACAGTTTCTGAAACATTTCCCAAGACATATTAAGTGCGGCTGGCTGGGTACACTTCACAGATGCCCACCAGTAATCTGCCTCATTACAGAACATAAAGGTGACAAATGGAACCTTCTGTTCCTTCGTGCATCCCAAGACATCGAATATCTTGATAATTTTTTTGACCCACGTCTCCACCTTAATCAGATCAGGCTTTCCTTAGAATTCTGGTGGTCCCAACTCTTTGAACTGCTTGGCTGTGACAAACCGCATGTTACTATTATTTCCACCCGTATTTTGTACACGAGTCTCCCTCGTCTGATTTTGCATGAACTGCAAAAAGCTTATAAACATCCCGTCGTTCATCGTCTGATCAGTAGTGTTGTTTACAGGAGGAACATTGTAGTCCTATTGCATGTTTTCCTGATTGGTGAGAAAAGGTGTCTCCACGGTCTTATTTGCTCCACTGTTAACATTCTCAGTTGTCATTCTTAAATATTGCCATAAAATAAGGGTTAATTAAAGAAATTGACATGCAACATAATAATCCTATACTCTGACCAACCAACAAATAAGCTTATGTAGGACATACTAGCGAAGGATTTACTCGTCTCTCCCCTCCTAGTTCTATTCCCCGATCTCCTCCAGTGATCATATCCCTAAGCTCTGATACCAACTGTGACGCCCCCAAAATAGGTCCATTCCATCAAACTCATTCTGAGTCACCAAATACATGGTACAGAAACATCTACAACTTCATTGATACAATTGTCGTGCAAACTACGACAACACATATACTGTGAGTTTAAATACAAATATTGTCATCTAGACAATATCCACACCCAAATAAAGTCCTTATTACAATTATTGATACACTATTTTGTAAAATAGTGAGGACTACTAAAATAACTATCTTGAACCATCACTCCACAACCTGACTACTTCCCATTATATTCTTGTCTCCTGAGAAGAAAAATGGAACAAAAAGGAAAAGGGTGAGCTCAACTAGCCCAGTAAAGAATATTATGACTAAGATAATATAAAAAAAATTATCCTTAGTCTTCAACAGGGAAAAATCTGATAGAATACAATAGACAACAAGTTTTAGATCAACAACTGTAGTGGAAATAACATTTCATTAGAAGAGTTAAGTAGAGAATGAAATCTACTATCATCTATGAATTTAAAAAGTCCATCATCAATATTTTATCCCTGTAACATCAATCAATATACATCTTGAATCAAATAGTCATCTTTGCACTCATGTGCCAAAGATATTCATCACCAAGTCATGTTCATCTCAACACCTGTTCATCTTTGCACTACGGACCAAAGATATTCATCAAGAAATCATTCATCTTTGCACTACAGGCCAAAGATATTCAGTTATATCATCATTTAGGACTAAGGATGATGAAAAATATTTAAAAAAAATGAATCTAGTGAGACAAAAGAACAAATATTAAGGATTTGTACTTTAGACAATCCAAGTTCAAAAATACTCCATAATAAACTATTGTGGAACAAAATTCAAAAAAATGAAGATCAAAACATAGATCCAATCAAAGATAGGAAGCATAACAGACAATCTTGGACACATAAAAAGAAAATTTAATTTTTTTGTGAATAGTGTCGTATTCGTGAATAGTGTCGTATACGTGAATAGTAACTCCGACACTAAAAGGTAGAAAATTTACAAGAAAAATCTTCATGCTTCGTGAATAGTACTCGTGAATAGTAACTCATGAATAGTAACTCATGAATAGTAACTCCGACATGAAAAGATCAGAATTTCACAAGCAAAATCTTACCAATATTCCGGCATAATGATATTGAAAGAAATAATATCATTTCTAAAAAAAATAACATCCCTTACCTCAAAAGAATAGTATTTACGGTTGGAATATCGATATAATCTTTGAGGAAACTTGCACCGTATAGCAACACTCAAGATATCAAAATACTCACAAGAATACGCTTGATAATATAGAGAGAGAAAACTTCAGTTTCTGGTGTGATTTTCAATTCTAACCTAAGCACCCTATTTATAGGAAAATGCTTAGAACACCAAAGCAGAAAATTTAATATAATAATATTATTTATAAACTAAATTCCTAAGCACACCACCAGCTGATTTTAACCATTTAACACATGCCCACAAATGAAAAAATACGTTTTTCTTTTAAAAAAATATTTAAAACTTCAAAAATTAATTATTCTTGAACTTCGGAACTTCAATAATTCATAATAAATAACTTTTTTATTAGAAAAATTCAAACCTTATGTCTTCTCCATAGGAAATTCCATTCTCTACAACTTTGTAAGTTTAATTTTTTTCCAAATTCCAAATAGAAATTGACCGAAATCCACAAACGGGCGATTTTACAGCCTATAATCAAATTTCAGTCAAGAAATGGGGTCCACAAACATGAAAAACATGTTTTAAATATTTTTAGTAACAAAAATACTCCTCCTTCTCATATACTCATATATCCCACATTCATTGTAAAAATATCACCATTATTATATTATTAAAATATAATAATATATTTAAATGAATTATTTTATCAGAAAAAGATAAAATATTAATTTTCAACAATTGTCACTTTAAAAATTTTCTCCATCTATATCCACATAAAATAAATATTTCCTTTATCATATAAATCAATAATTAATTATTCACAAATAATATTACAGAAGCGCAATACTGACAACCAGGCCGTTCCTTGGAAAGAGGGGGCTTTCCAATAAGAATTTCTCCTTAGTGACGCGCAATTAGATGACCAAACCTCTCCTTAGACAGAACTTTCTAGACATTTCCAATAATGTTATCTAATAATATTATTCAAATAATATGAATTATTGATCTGATAGTGAAAAATACTGTGTAGTGACAATTATTGAAATAACAATAATATAAAATATCAACGTAGCAATTATTGAATCAATAAAATAAAATATTGAACAGTAATTACTGTAACAATTATTGAGTAGTGCCTACTTACATTAGAATCAATAATTGGTGTAATATCGCAGTATATCTCAGGCAACAACGCCAGTATTCATCGTGTTTTAACCATCTGGTATTCCAACAGTATTAACGATAACAACTACGCCGTTATTTATAAACAACTTATACTTGTCGTTTTCTTCATCCAATCGCTTTCCGTTATGGGGCCCATACAAGACTGCGCCGTCGTATGAATATTCCCCGACAATAAGAATATTCCACGACCAAACGAATATTCCCCGATAACAATGAATATTTTATAACCACTTGCTTATTTAAAATATTTGTGCATTTTACCCATAACTAACCACATTAATCAAATAAACCCTTACTATTTCAAAATAATAAATAAAGGAAATTCCATTTTATTTAAAAAAAATTCGGGGTCTTACACAAAAGATTATGGAATAGGAAGTAACTGCACATAAATTATGGAAATTTTTTTAGAACATAGCATTTAGAGTAGTGTCGAGTGTTTATTCCACGACCACCGTCGCCGTCATCGCCAACATCACCTCACACTTAGCTGATTATAGGGAAGTTCTCTTCTACTCAATGCTTTATTTTATAATGAGGACATTGTAATTGCTAAGTTTGGGGGAGTTTAGTTTAGTTCTTTATTGCATGTTTAGTTTCATGTTTATGTTATGTTATTTTGCATATGTTGTTAATTTAGTTTAGGTTCATTATGTCTGCATTCATGTAGTGTAAGTGCATAATAGTTTGCATAGTAGAGTAGTTGTAAATAGTTTTTATTTATGTCTATAAAAATATAAAAATAAAAATTCAAATATTTATATATTAGTTAGTTACTATGTTCATCTTGCATGAGTCCAGCTGTTAGATAGTTACAGTCTATTTTGGCCAATGATGAGGATGAGATTAGGTAGATAAGTATAGTACTGTTTATTAGAACTTTGATGTGATTTCTTGTTATGAATTGAATCTTTTCCTGTTTAAAACTGGTATAATAAGGATAACACAACAATAACAACTATATTGACTGATTAAGTTTAAATTGATACATAATAGAATTCTTAAGGATAATATTAGTTTAAATGAATGAAAGACATGAATAGGCGTAGATGACTAAATTTAAACAAAAACTTAAGTTTGGGGAAAAATTTGGGATATATAAGCTTCAAGAAAAAAGAAAAAAAGAAAAAGAAAAAAAATGATGAAAAAATATCATGGCTAGTCTTTTTCTGGCCTTTGTTACTTTTCAAAATGCCTTGAGGGAGTGTCTTTACTGATTAAGCCCTAAAGGTCTTATATGGTCTGGGAGTCGTTGGTCGAAAGCTCGCTAAGGGGTAGCACTGTTAGCCTAATGGAATGAGACATTGCACAGTCATGGTTAAAAAAAATAATAAAATGGGAAAAGAGCAAAAAGCCCCCGTAATGAAAAGTAAAGCATAAGTATCTCGAATTGGACTCTTGAACTTGGTGGATGTTTGACTTTAGTTGGATCTAGCGTGTTCATGAATTTTGTGAGTTTTCACTGTATGATGCCTTTAAAGAGACCTATTATGTGTTAAATTTGATTTTATATCAATTAGCATGGTTGTTGAGCACACACGCACTATATCAGTGATAACAGTTTAAGATTTGATGATTGACTAGGAAATTGTTGATTGGTTTTGATATGATGTATTATCATGTTTACTTGATTTCTCTAAGGCTAAGTGAATAGATTTGATTCTATCAATATTGCTGGATTCGTTGGCATATAGATTAGTTGCATTGCATTGCATTATGTTGTGTTGCTTGGGGACAAGCAACGGTTTAAGTTTGGGGGTATTTCATAAGCAGATTTTATACTTACTTATCCGGTATCTTTTACTTGAATTAGTTGTTTATATTCATGTGTCTTAGTTACTTTTCATACATTTTGTGTTCATTTTGTAGGTTATATGTTTGGGAGCGGTGTGAGCGACTATTGGTAAGGAAAAGTAAGGAAATAGCAAAGAATTGGTAGGAAAACGCAAAGAAAATCAATCTGGACATCATTTGGGATTTCATGTTCATTTGATGTTCTTGGCTTAGAACTTGGACTATATTGTAGAGCTTCTTCTTAGATTTCTGGAACATCTTGAATCATTCCAATCGAATTTCGGATGCAAGAGTTGTGACATTTGTACCAACGGACGTTGAATTTCGCTGTTTTGGATGGCCATTTGTATAGCAGTCACTTCCAGTCCAATTCAGACCTTCATCCGTTCGTTATTTCTCAATTCTTAAAGAATACAAGTTATATAGCTCGTCGATAGCTTCGATTTGATAGGTGGCAGGCCCCATAACTCCTCCCGGATCAAAAGTTATGGTCGTTTTACCAGAGGACACTATAGTAGAAAATTAACTAACAGCTTGTACCCAAGCCGGGGCTTGCTATTTTGTGCCTAGTACCCAAGCTGGGGCTTGGGGTCCTGAGTTAAAAATTAGTAGCATAGCAAGCCTAGGCTTTCTATTTGCAAGGTAACAAGCAAGCTTGGGCTTGGGTATGCGCAGAAAGAGTAGATTTTGTCAGATTTTGAGTCCAATAAGGATTGGTTCGAGTTGATTGACTCAAGGACTTCCAAGAGGACTTAAAGACATATAAAGAGACATATAAAAGGAGGAGAATTACAAGGATTAGGGGGAAGTTTTTCGAAGAATTCCATTAGATTAGAGTAGAGTAGGTTGGGAAAAACACTAGTTCTTATTAGATTTTGAGATTGAAGCAACTTGGAGACCATTGAAGATTAAAAGTAGGAGCAAGGAGAGAGCATCAAATCTATAGACAATAGATTCTATCTTCTTATCTTCTTCTATCTTTGTGTTTTAATGTGTATTCAAGTGTGGATTCTTAGTTTTAATTCAATGAACTAATTCTTTGTTTGAGACTACAATGGATCTTATTGTGTAGTTTATTTTAATATGTTTCGCTATCAATTATTATGTTCTATCGTGAGGATTTTCTATTGTGATTTGGACTTAATTATTAATTGATTGGCCATCAATTACCATGATAATCTATATGAACTCGAGAGATGAAGTATTGATTTAGATCTGATCATGATAGCATGTGTTTGTGATTTTTTCATAGATGGAATTCATGATTCGTGTTTAGGATAGAGATATGTCTTTATGTCATATGTAATCTTATAGAGAACTTGTGCTTTAAATCCTTTTTAATTTTAATTCACATAGAGATATAGTGGATTAGTTAATTAGGGTGTCTTTCTTAATTCTATTAATTGTGGATTTAAGTGAGTATACGTATTATACATCGAGAGGTGGTTTTATCTGCTTTAGTGTTCTTGATTAACAATTCAGGATAGAAAATAATTGATGAGAAGTGTGTTAATTTAAATGAAGCAATAAGTGAAGTTATGATCATAAATCTCCATAATCTGATTTTTAATTAGTGGTAATTAGAATTAGTATAATTAGATAATTTAATTTATATTGTTAAATTGTCTGTTTAAATAAAATTAGTTTGATTAAGGGTTAGTACTTGGTAATTTGTATTAATAATTCCTCGTGGGAACGATACTCTACTTTCAATCAGACATTACTTGTTGATTGATGCGTATCGCTTTTGAACCCAAGACAATATAGTGGTGATTACCTCAACAACTATGTTTGTCCCAGTTATCATTAAGGTTGGGGGTATCACCCAGATTATGAATGGAATTGTAACTATAAAGACCAATAATGTATTCCAAGTCCAACATATCCATCAAATTTCTCAAATCCACCTCCAATGCAACAAGAAGACAAATCAGAGTTGAAGGAATTTATGTTAAGGATTATAGCAGAAAAAGAAGAGATGATAATGAGTCAGGAGTTATCAACCCAAAATCTTAATAGACAGATGGAACAACTCATTAACTCCTCAATGAATGGTCCTCAATATATGGATTTCAAAACTGAACAAGATAATTCAAGATTGGAGGATTTGTGGTTCAAGTTTGTATCATCAACTGAGGAGAAGATGATTGAGCAAGAGAGGTCAATTCAAAATCTGCAGAATCAGATGGATTAAATATTCGAAGCCTTGAACAATCACCCTCAAAACAATTGGTACTATGACATCAATGATGAAACTGATGCAGAGCCAGAAGTGTAGATGCCGCTAGATGAACTGAAAGGAGTGGACATTGAGGAGACAACTGGGGGTTTGAAAAATGAAGAATATCAGATCACCTGTATTATACCCCAAGTACCTTCTCAACCAAAGTTGAAAAATCTAGTGAGTTTTGCATATCCTTGTCCCCTAGGTAGTCACATCCAAGGCAATGTTCAGTGTGCTAAAGAGGCCTCGTATACACCATGGTGGGTTGAGGAAGAGAAAATAAAAGAGGAAAAGCCCGTTGTACCTTCCATGCCTCAATGCAACAATTTATTCGCAAATACAACGGACGAGACACCTAGCTATACAATGGAACTAGAGACATCACGTACAGGAATTATGCTAGGTTGTTTCAAATCATGAATTAGTAAGATGGGAAACCTACCTACATACAGTGCAATTCTAATGGATGGAGGAATCCTAACTTATCATAAGGGAATTGGATAGCATTGACTGCACAAAGTCAGTGAAAAGATCAGTAATCAAGTCACCGATCGGGAGGCAACCCCGAATTTTTTTTTTATATTTATATGTTTTCCTAGTTTATTTAGTAGATAGGAATCATGTTATATTCCAAAGTGCTATTATAATCCATGTTGTCTCTCTTCATTGCAGGTATTGGAGGTTCAATGGATAGGAAAATGATCATCGCCGCCATCGCCATCGCCATCGCCACCATCACCTCACACTTAGCTGATTACAGGGAAGTTCTCTTCTATTTACCGCTATATTCTTACAATGAGGACATTGTAATTGCTAAGTTTGGGGGAGTTTAGTTTAGTTCTTTATTGCATGTTTAGTTTCATGTTTATGTTATGTTATTTTGCATATGTTGTTAATTTAGTTTAGGTTCATTATGTTTGCATTCATGTAGTACAACTGCATAAGTAGTTGCATAGTAGTATAGTTTGAATAGCATTATATTAAGTTACTTGTAAAAAAAAATCAAAAATTTAAAAATATTAGTTAGTTACTATGTTTATCTTCATGATTCCAGCTGTTAGATAGTTACAGTCTATTTTGGCCAATGATGAGATTGGAATTAGGTAGACAAGTATAGTACTGTTTATTAGAGCTTTGATGTGATTTCTTGTTATGAATTGAATCCTTTTCCTGTTTGAAACTGGTATAATCAGGTTAGCACGTTAGAGACAACTTTGTTGACTGATTAAGTTTAAATTGATACATAATTGACTTCTTAAGGATAATATTAGTTTGAATAAATGAAAGACATAAACAGGCAGAGATGGCTAAATTTAGACAAAAACTTAAGTTTGGGGGAAAATTTGGATATATAAGCTTCAAAAAAAAAAAGAAAAAAATCAATAAAAATGATGAAAAAAATATCGTGGCTAGTCTTGTTTTGGGGCCTTTGTTACTTGAGCAAGTAAGCCCGAGGGGATTGTCTTTACACCTAGCGCCCTAAGGTCTTTTATGGTCTGGGAGTCGTTGGTCGAAAGCTCGCTAAGGGGTAGCATTGTTAGCCTAATGGAATGAGACATTACACAGTCATGGTTAAAAAAAATAATAAAATGGAAAAAGAGCAAAAAGCCCCTGTAATGCAAAGTAAAGCATAAGTATCCCGGATTGGACTTTTGAATTTGGTGGAAGTTTTACTTTAGTTTGATCTAGCTTGTTCACTAATTTTATGAGTTTATACTGTATGATGCCTTTAAAGAGATATATTATGTGTTGTATTTAGCATTATATCAGTTAGCATGGATGTTGAGCACACACGCACTATACCAGTAATAATAGTTTGAGATTTGATGATTGATAGGAATTATTGATTGGTTTTGATAAGAAGTATTATCATGTTTACTTGATTTCTCTAAGGCCGAGTGAATATATTTTATTCTATCAATACTACTGGATTCGTAGGCATATAGATTATTTGCATTTCATTTCATTGCATTGCATTATGTTGTGTTGCTTGGGGACAAACAATGGTTTATATTTGGGGGTATTTGATAAGTAGATTTTATACCTACTTATCCGGTATCTTTTACTTGAATTATTTGCTTATATTCATGTGTCTTAGTTACTTTTCATGCATTTTGTGTTTATTTTGTAGGTTATATGTTTGGGAGCGGTGTGAGCGACTATTGGTAAGGAAAAGCAAGGAAATCGCAAAGAATTGGTAGGAAAACACAAAGAAAAGTAATCCGGACATCATTTAGGCTTTCATGTTCATTTCATGTTCTTGGCTTGGAACTTAGAATATAATGTAGAGCTTCTTCTTAGCTTTCCAGAAAATCTTGAATCATTCCAATCGGAGTTCGGATGCAAGAGTTATGACATTTGTATCAACGGACGTTGAATTTCACTGTTTTGGGTGGTCATTTGCATAGCAGTCACGTCCAGTCCAATTTAGACCTTCACACGTTCGTTATTTCTCAAATCTAAAAGAATGAAAGCTGTAGAGCTCATCGATAGCTTCGATTTGATAGGTAGCAGGACCCGTAACTCCTCCCGGATCAAAGGTTATGGCTGTTTTACTAGAGGACATTGCAGCAAAAAAATAACTAACAGCTTGTACCCAAGCCGGGGCTTGCTATTTTATGCCTTATACCCAAGCCGAGGCTTAGGGTCCTGAGTTCAAAATCAGTAGAATAGCAAGCCCGGGCTTGCTATTTGCAAGGTAACAAGCAAGTTGGGGCTTGGGTATGCGCCGAAAGAGTAGATTTTGTCAGAATTTGAGTCCGATAAGGATTGGTTCGAGCTGATTGACTCAAGGACTTCCAAGAGGACTTAAAGACATATAAAGAGACATATAAATGGAGGAGAATTACAAGGATTAGGGGGAAGTTTTTGAAAGAATTCCATTAGATTAGATTAAATTAGATTGTGAAAAACCCTAGTTCTTATTAGATTTGGAGATTGAAGCAACTTGGAGACCATTGAAGATTCAAAGTAGGAGCAAGGAGAGAGCATCAAATCTACAGACAATTGATTCTATCTTCTCATCTTCTTCTATCTTTGTCTTTTAATGTTTATTCAAGTGTGGATTCTTAGTTTTAATTCAATGAACTAATTCTTTGTTTGAGATTACAATGGATCTTATGGTGTAATTTATTTTAATATGCTTCTTTATCAATTATTGTAATCTATCATTATGGATTGTCTATTGTGATTTGGACTTAATTTCTTAATTGCCTAGCTAACAATTACCGTGATAATCTATATGAACTCGAGAGATGAAGTATAGATTTAGATCTGATCACGATAGCATATGTTTGTGATTTCTGCATAGATGGAATTCAGGATTCGTGTTTAGGATAGAGATATGCCTTTACGCCATATATAATCTTATAGAGAACTTGTGCTTTAAATCTTTTTTAATTGTAATTCACATAGAGATATAGTGGATTAGTTAATTAGGGTGTCTTGCTTAATTCTATCAATTGTGGATTTAAGTAAGTATGTGTATTATGCATCGAGAGGTGGTTTTATCTGCTTTAGTGTTCTTGATTAACAATTCAGGATAGAAAATAATTGATGAGAAGTGTGTTAACTTAAATGAAGCAATAAGTAAAGTTGTGATCTTAAATCTCCATAACCTGATTTGTAATTAGTGGTAATTAGAATTACTTTAATTAAGTAATTTACTTTATAACATTAAATTGATTGTTTAAATAAAATTAGTTTGGTTAAGAGATAATAGTTGGTAATTTATATTAATAATTCCTCGTGGGAACGATACTCTACTTTCACTCTATTACTTGTTGACCACGTATACTTTCGTGTTGTGCGTAATTAGATTTTACCCAACAAGTTTTTGAAAAACTTGTTGCCTCTTTTTTAGTTCTAACAAAAGAGCTCTAACTCATGCAAGTATACATGCGTCAACAAGCAATACAAAGTAAGTCGAGTATCGATCCACGGTGAAAGTTGCTAAATCAAATTATTATACATCAACTCTATCACTATTTTTATATGCTTAAACAAATAATTATAATTATGATTGCAAATTACTATAAAATCAAATAATAACTAAAATAAGAATAATAACGAAATAAATCAAATCTGGAAATAATGGGATCCTAACTTCATTTAATAGCTCATCTAATTACCACCGTTATGCAAGATTGTTCACATATCACAGGAAAGTAGCCAAGAGCACTAATGTAGACATAACCATTTTTCAATGCATTATGACCTACTTACATAGCATCCACATGCAATAGACACCATGTAATCATCAATATAACCAAAATCACTATATGTCTATGTGAAATTGCAACCATATTGAATTTAAGCACAAGCCCTTATTTAACTCATACGGTGAAACGGTATATATATCTATCGATTCACGAAATACAAAGCTACACAAAAAACAAATTCTATATACGCATGCTATCATGATTACAATCCATACTCGCATGTTATTTTTCAATTCCATACAAGTACCTAAAACGAATGGTGATCAATCATTCATGCATGCAAATTAACCATGATAGAAATCCCTTATGATATGTAAAAAAGTCCAGCAGTCAAGCATGCAATTAAACTACATATTAAAATCCGTTAGAATCCCATAATGGAGTTTAGTTCATGACTAAACCAAAAGCCATTATGGGATCAAAGCAAAACATGGATAATAACACAAACAATTGAAAGAGAAATGATAGAATCGATCAAACCTAATTGCTGATTACAATCCAATAGTAACGTTCAAATCCTCAATAAAATCCAGCAAAAGAACAGTTGTTTATCCACAGTGATTGAAAATCCAAAGAAGAAATAGAAAAATATGAAGTTTAGGCTTAGTTCTACGTTAGAAATCTCCCAAAGTGTAAAACCCTAATTCCAATATGAAAAACATGTAAAACTACTGAATGATACGTCTGACACCAGTCAGAATCATTTTTAATTAATTACAAACTCTTAAAATTAAAAATTAAAAATTAAAATAAAAAGTAAAAATAGCAGACTTCATTTATCGCACGTGGTAGCGCTCATCCTTTATTACTCCTCTACGCGAGGGCCGAGAGTGTAAATTTTGGTCCACCGAGGAGTGATCGCTACAAGCACGATATGTAAGCTTAATCACCATGGCAACTTCGCGATGTTGAACCCGGTTCTCTTGCTGCTCGACTCTTGACTTTGTCATGCTGTTCATCCTAGTCATGCTGCTCTAGTTCAATTGTCCACCAATGCGTGGTTTCTTTTCTCCACTCAATCCTCACGCTATGCATCCATTAGCTTCATGCCATCTAACATCGCCAAATTATGCCACATCCTGCACTTTTACAGCAAAGGAGTTCTCAGTACATGCAATGAAAAATAACATGAAATGCAACTAAAAACACACTAAATTGTACTTGAGATGGGCATAGTTCGCGTAAATTGATATCCAATAAGTAGGTATAAAACCCACTTATCAAATACCCCCAAACTTGAACTATTGCTTGCCCTCAAGCAATGCATACAACATAAACAATGACAATGCAACTACATTACTATGCAACTACTTATAATTCAAACGAGTCTCACATTGTTCCAGCTATACAAAAATTTTTAGTCCAAAATGCCTCAGTGAATTATCCAGATTCAAAAATACAACTTCAAACCAAACTTCAGGCATAATATCATACACTTAGATAATTCATATATGCTATAGAGATGCTGTGTGTGTGTGTGTGTGTTGTGTTCACCAAAACTTGATTTAAGCAAAGAATACACATGTTAAATTGCTCAAAACAGAAAATTATAGTCTAAATCAAGACTCATGTATACTTATGCAATGAAGACTGTTCCAACATATCAAAATAAACTAGAGTTCAAGAATGGGCTTAACTACTTTATTGCTACTCATGAGGGCGATTTTCGCTCTTTCCCGCGGTGTTTATTGCTATTTTTTTTCCTTTTCTTTTTTTTTCTTTTTTTTTACATGACTGTACAATGCCTTATTCCATTAGGCAACACTGCTACCCCTTAGGGAGCTTTCAACCAACGACTCTCAGTCCATGAAAGACCTTAGGACACTAGGTGTTAAGACACCCCTACGAGCATAATTACTCAAGTAGCCAGGGCCCCGAAATAAGACTAGCCACATTATTTTTATTATTATTTTTTTTATACATAGCATACCCATGTTTTCCCAAAGTTTGAATATCAATGTTTTATACAGTCTAAGTTCACTTTCCACATATTTCTCTTTTTAAAACTACATTTTCTATCGAGTAATGCAACACATAATTCTTATACCTACAAGTGATTGTGAACATGTCCGTGCAAACCGAAAGCATTTAAACAACATTATGAATTGCATTGTGTAAAACATTATATCTCAGTTCATGTTATCCAAAATACTCAAAAATGCTTCAAAATTCACTATCATCATCGGCTAGACAAAATTTCCATAAAGCTAGAATTGTGAGACATGCAAACTAAAAATATACTAACACAAGTAATAATGACTAAAAACTAAAAAATTTTCCACAAATTTTATCTAACACAAAAACATGCGAACTTTTAAACTAAACATGAAACTTTAAACTAAACATGCAGAAACTATATGCAACTTAACTAATCATGCAAAAACTATATGCAACTACACTATTACCCCAATACCCCCAAACTTATAATATTCATTGTCCCGAGGAATGAAGGTAAAAGGGTTACAGAAAACTCCCTTAATGATCAGTCGCACCACCCTCTTCGGGTGATGAATCTGGTGGTGGATATGGCACAGCTGTCCCGAACTGAGGCCACTCTAGCATCATCCCCTGTTGTGCAAAAGCCTCCGCCAATGACCTAGTCAACCTCGTTGTAAACGCTGAAAAATTGTCGTACATGGCGTCGACCTTGCGCTCCAACCTTCGGAGGTGTTGATCCCCATGAACAGTGGGAACTTGGGTTGACGTGCCCGTTTCATCTGTCTGAGAGGGCTACTGTGGTGGCTCTATGAAAGTGGGCTGGATAATAAATCCTCGTCTGCGCGGGTGTGGTACACCTCCTGCCCAATCCTCGAATTTCGCAATGGTGGCGTGGGTGATATTCTGGCTCGGGTTTTACATTTGTTTATTGTGCCAATGGCAGCCCTGATGAGCACACAACATAGCTACAACTGACGTGTGTGGAATGCTCCCTGTAGTGCTTCCCCGCAGATACCGTAATATGTTTTGATGGATGAGATGGCCCACATCAATGTATTTTCCGGTTATTATGCCCCACAGAATGATTGCCCTCTCTGCTGTGATCTCATGTTGATGCGACAACGGAAAAAGCTTGGCACATATGAATAAATTCCATGCCTTTGTATATCGATTCAAAGCTGCGGTGGGGAATATTTGAGGCTGATTCGTGCTGGCTTTATAAGTCTACTTCGTGCCCGGCACGCACAATTCAGCAATAACCAATTCCAAGTTCGTTTCCATATGTGCACCGGCGACCCAATTAGCAGACCCAGTCGGTGGTGTGTCAATAATCCTAAACACTACTCTGATGGCTTGAGGTTTGTAATCTATTTTAAATCTGCGAACCATAGAGATACTCATCGGAATCGGCATAGGAGTCGCCGTCAAGCCAGTCCATCCTCGTTCACGAATCATGGCACATAGTTGACCATCTTGCCCCTCAGGTTTGAAACCCCACTCTTTGACAAATGTCTTCGCCACAATTCTGTAATACTCCTGCTGGGCTGCCAAATCCAGAAATTTGGTATGATCGACATTATCCTCCCCTTGTCTGCCAGAGGAAGATGATGATGAAGAAGAAGAAGAACGTGCTCTTTTTGGACCCATCTGCAGTTGATAGAGAAAATGAAGGTTTGGTTGATATAAGTTAGAGCCGAATAGATGATTATCCCCACACCGATTTTGCAGAACTCAACCGAAATCGGTGTGAGCTTTCATGGGTAATCGAGGAGAAGTGCACGACTTCAATTTGTTTAACTGATAGAGAGGAAGATGAGGAGACATGCGTTTGTGGGAGAGCAAGTGATTGCGCTGCTGTTATGATTTCAAAATGAGAGCCCAAATAGTCTCCAACACGTTTTCAAAACTTTAAAAAATTTCCATATTTAGTGTCGCGCGCGGCCGTGCGAGTTTTTACTAGGGTTCGTGTACGGGCGCACGAATGAAGAGCGTTGAGGTGCTTGGTTGGACCGCCTAAGCGGTTGAAACAAGTTGGGCTACTAACTTCTGTCGACGTCGGGATTTTTGAGTGTCCCTTTTCGTTACTTGTTCTTTAGTGTTCTCATGTTAATGTGAGATTTGTTTAAAAAAACAAGTGAAAAAGGTCCGACATGTATAAGGTTAACGATTGGACTTTAAGAGTCGCCAGTTGGTGTATTTAACTGGTTGCACCAATGCAACCGAAAAGGTTTGCACATTGACCTAGTGTTTTAACACAGCAAGACGGGTCTATGAAACCGAGATTCATTTTGGGTCTAGGGGCTTGATTATGCGGAGGGAAGGTGTTAGGCACCCCCCGACATCCATGTTACCACGGTGACCGCCACTTTTCAACGAAATTGTTATATGGATGTGTGTGTGTGTGTGTGGATCAATGTGCAATTATTTGAAAGTAGTCTGAGGCCTCGTTACACCTATATACACAAGGTTTGAATTTTATAGAAAATTCAGTTTTAACCAAGATATATCAATGAAGTTTTTAAAGAGGTTTTTCAAACCACATGTGCTCAATAGGAATTGAGACCTTTTCATACTTTCATTTTATTATCAAATGTTCTATTGTTTGCTTTTATTTTTGAGATGCGAAGCATTCTAGAAAAATACTATCTGTGATCTTAGAACTCCTCATGGGCATGACAACCATCCAAGGAAATTCGCATTAATCGTAAAATAATGTATAAAACGCTTACAAAAAAATGTCCATTATGGGAACGAATCTAGATTCATGAGATCGAACACAATGATCACATGATTTCTAGGCTCACATGATACTGCAATTTGTATGGAAAGCAGTAAGCAGTTATATATATATATATATATATATAAGCTATAAATAAATAAATATATATATATATATAAACATGATCAACCGTCACGAAGTAAACTCCAGGCGGGATAAAATGTAAATAAATCTGTAAAAGCGATCAACTGCCACGAAGTAAACTCCAGGAAGGACGGAATGTAAATAAAGCTATAAAAGGCCACGAAGTGAACTCCAGGTCTGAAAGAAATGTAAATATATATATATATATATATATAAGTAATTAAACGCTCCATACCGAAGTCTAGACTCAATCGAGGCATAACTCGATAATGTTAGTCCATATATGAAATATATACATATATAAGTATATATATACAGACAAAAATGAAAACCACGGACTGAAGTCCGGGCAAATGCACACAACACAACTCTCAATGTGTATAACAGTGTGTGCTAATATGAGAAGAAAGCTTTATAGAATATAAGAAGGCTTACAATGGGCTACCAAAGTAGACTTCTATGACTTTAAATGGATAAACACTCAGCTCCCACCGGATAAAAGATAGCTATATGTGAGCTAACTAGTGTTTAAAATTGAGGAAACACTCAAAAGATGTGTATGCAGAGTAAAATGGACATGGCTTTCTCGCCTTTTTCCCTCCCTCTCCTTCTCAGATGGCTGACCCCAAGGCTTGAATATATAGACGGATGGCGGTAGGTACACCTGCGGTAGCCGTAGTTGTACCTGCGGCTGGTCGTGATGCATCCGAGCCTCACGGGTTCCATCGTCTCGTAGTACATGCACTCATGCACTGTAATGTTCACTCGAACTTGCAGAACTTCAATCTGAGCATCCGAACGAGGTATATCTGACCTTCTTCGGACTTCTTGTGTCGAGAGTTACGCAATGACATGGATTAGAGGTTGTACGAAGTCAGGAAGAGGGGTCTATGCCCATGGTCTTCAAGCTTCAAATTCTATCCAAAGTACTATCACACGTAATAGTCACTCGGGATTGTCAATCCTCGGTTCTTGTGGGATATTGTTGGATGTATATATGTATGAAGTGTTGAGACTACTTGTCATTATCGAAGGAACAAGATGACGTTTGACTCCTCGCCGGGGTTATCACCAGTTTGAGTTGAAAGTAGACGTTGCTCAGGGTTACAACTGAGATTGGGCTACTTGGTAGTATGATGCGATATCATCTTGTTGAGATGTTAAGATGATGTGGTGACTCTTCACTGGGGTTATCGCCGGTTTAAGTGGAAAGCAGACGTTGCTCAGGGTTACATCTGAGATTAGACTGCTGCTTGTTTGTATGTCTCACTGTCATCTGTGGATGTTTTTGTCTGCCCGTTGTTATCTCCGGGTCTGAGGTGTGTGTGACTTAACAGGAGGTTTGTGGTTGAAGTTGATTGCATATGTTTAAAACAAGCATTTCCGGGGTTATCGCCGGAACTGCAATGGCATCTCTTGGGGCTATCACCAAGGATGGGGTTGTTACTCCCAGTGTTGTCTCTAGGACTGGAACTGAGCGTCGTTGTGTTATCGCCGAGATAGAACTGTCCTCATCGGTGTTTGTTACCAGTCTTTTGATCTGCATATGTCAGGGTTATCTCCGAGATTTGAAATGACATTCCCGGTGTGTGTTCCGGGTTTGAGATGAAGTTCCCAGTTTGTGTTCCGGGATGGAGCTAAACTTTTGATAGTATCCGGAATGGATGTAAGCTGTCTTTCAGGGTTATCTCCAAAAGACGAATCTACCCCCCTGCAATGTTAGTAATAGGAGCGCAGAAAATTTTGAGTGTCTACTGATGCCCCTCTTTATCATATTCATGCAATGCAAGGCATGAATACGAAAAAGAATACTAGACACTTGAAATGCAATCAAGATAAACATGATGCTATATGCAGGAACATGATGCAAATGCTTGTAGAATGCATGAATGATTGCCAAGTAACCCTGTTGGGATGACAATCAGTGATGGCTTGGACATGCGACCCGAGTCTCCAAGGATGTTGACGTTGGGGCTATCACCAAAGTCTTGAATCCTAGACACTGGCTTATATTCCATAGAGGTACCTCTTGTGTGTAAGAGATCTACGGGGATAAAGCTTTGTCTGTTTGAGGATGTGTATAACATATTCCCTCATTATGTCGGAGTTACTACCAACAGTTTGTTGTTATCAGGGTTGCCTGATCTTCGCTGATGTGTGTATCACCGGATAAATCCCTGTTGGGTGCATTGTCAAGGCTGCTTGACCTTCATTGATGTATGTGTCAACGGTAACATTATTTTGTAACCCTTGCTGTGGAAGGTTGCTTTGATGGGTTTACTTACCATCGGCTAACATGACATCAAGGCTGCTTGACCTTCATTGATGTGTGTATCAATGGTTGCATTGCATTGTAACCCCCGTCGGGGACACGCTCTGATGGATGTGCGTTGTGACCCCCACTGGGGATACGTAGATGTTGATAACTTCGGCGTTAAAACCCCCACCGTGGAGGTTTGATATATCGTGGTTTTGCATTGTAACCCCCGTCGGGGAGGTTAAGGGTTGTGACCTTGCAAATGACAGCATCGAAACTTTATTGGGTATTGTCGAGCATGATCTGTGAAAGCTGAGCTCATTGGTATAGTATACCCTGCATTCAGGCGAATACCTTTGAGCCGACCGGAGTTTAACTCTGACCGACGAGAAATAAGGATTTCAGGCTACTCCACTCAATCGCGTAGTACTTTTATTCCTGATTTAGCCTTTTCATCTTGCGAGACCTCCTTTGTAACTCTAACTGGAGCGAGCCGGAGGTGTGGGACCCAAGTAGGAGTGCCGCAGGTGTACTGTAGGGTAGCTGCAGTTAGCTCATGGCCAACCGTGCTCTATGTATGTATAAAGCGGTGGTTTACTTTCATAAGTCATTATCAAGTTGCGCAGCGAAGGAAATCTGAGAGCTCTTCTTCAGATCTGCTAAGTTCGGGCAACTTTCTGCCGTACAAGCGTTCTTCACTGTCCTGGTAACACATGCATGTATTTTTTCCAATTTCACACCCTTTCTGAGGTTATTTGGAGACTTATTGTCTAGATATCATGGATCCGGATCAGCCGAGTAGTTCCCATAGGACCACTTCTGGTGTACAGAGGAGGGCTTTTGAAGAGCCTCAGCGTCGTTCTGTTAGACAGCCTCGTCGTTTGGTGGAGGTGGTGATACGTCCTATTCAGGTTGAAGTGCTGAATGTTGAGGACGTGGAGGGGGATGCACCGATCGAGGTTCCTGCTCCTGCTGTACGTGTTCCCCGTAGGGAATTGCCAGGTATTCAAGTGGCGAACCCAGATCTTCTGGGTGACTTGAGTAGGCATCCTTCAATATACCTGCACACAAACTAGGTATGAAGTTAGATCTTTAATCTTCCTTATTTCCTATTGATGAGAAGTCAAGGATTCTGATGTTGATTTTCATTTGATGTAGGTTCCCGGCTTCACACAGCCTCAAGGGAACTAGTTTAACATCCACTCTATGTATCAGGCCTTGCATGATGACTACAGAGCGATCGTCTATGGCTGGGGATTCGGGAGGTTCTTCTCCATTCTACCCTGTCGTTATCCCTGGGGTTACCTCAGGGCATTGTCTGAGCGCTGGTTCCATCAGACTCAGTCACTCCATTTACTGGATTGCGAGGTGACGATGATGCCGATGGATTGGCGGTTTATCACAGGTATGGAGTTTGGAGGGGAGTCGGTGCCTTGCACGGCGGATATCACCCCTACTACTGTCAGATCCTTGTTGGGAGTTCCGGTGGAGGCGCTTTCGAGGACCTTGTCAGTGAGTCCCTTTGAGCGTAGATGCTATGAAATTTGTTGAGTGAGCCAATACCGATGATGTGAGAGTCAGGGATCGCATTCTTCGGTGATTGTTCCTGATGATCATTAGGGGCTACTTCATAGCAGATAACTCTTCTACCATGTCCTTCACTTTGATCAGCGCCACTCGACACGTGGACCGTATAGGAGAGTATGATTGGGGTTCCTACACCTTTGCCTACTTCCTCAGGGGAATGCACATACGATCGCAGGGCTTGACCGAGGCGTGGTTAAGATTCTACCCATTTCTACTGGTGAGTGTTTCTTTTGTCTTTTCCCATGTATAGGTTAAAAGTGTTGACTGACTGTAGATGTTTGCCTTTGTGTTGGCAGTTTTGGGCCTATGAGAGGCTTCCTTGTTTACGTCCTGTGAGTATGTTAGGTTTAGACACCTATCCACGAGGATGGAGATGGCATCATTCCATCTTGACGAGAGGTCCCTCATTCTTTGAGGGTTTCACTCATTGTACCACAATTTGGAGCTATTGACAGCCGATGTCATCACATGGATTCCAAACTCTAAAGAGCATTTGGGAGTTGGTTTTGAGGATGGGTACCTGACTGGAGTAGATTACGTCATTTCCACCTACAGGATTCCTCTCTTCACAGATGGAGGATGAGAGCTCTATTTAGGAGAGCGTGCTATTAGAAGAACTACAGGAGAGATCCGTATGCTGATCTTGCTTCCTGTCAGGCGTTATTTGCCTGTTTCGCAGTCACCCATCATTGACATCCCATTGATGGGGATCAACGGTTTTACATTGTCAGAGGGCTCCTGTTCTTAGGAGATGTTCCAGCATTGGTGGATCCCTCGTACGATTGGAGCTCAGACCTGCGCCACACAGTTTATGGGGGATATGGTTCTAGGATCCGTGATGATGATGGATTGGCTAGCCTGTGTTAGAGATCCAACTCATATGACACAGATTGATAGATTGAGTCGGCAGCTGGACCGGTCACATCTTTTCATTCGGTATTTGGGCAGAGATCCTACAGAGGTAGATACTTTTGATCCTTCCAGCTCTGGCGCTGGTCCCTCAGGTGACCCATATGGTTTTGTCATGCCAGCAGATCCTCCTCAGATATGGGCTCGACATCCCCAGTAGATAGAGATCTAGTGATTCAGGAGGAGTTACATCAAGTGGATAGGATCGATGATGTAGACATCGACACTCTTGACTTTTTTTGATGTATTTCTCGCTATTTCTTTTTATAGGCCTCTATTGTATGTTGGGTAGCTTCGCCCCATTTCCCTGTATTTTAGCTGTACAGAGATTTATTAGATGATGATATACTGAGGAATGTATGTACAGTTTTTCCATTCCCTATATCATATTGCCATCTATTGTATCATGCATGTTATTATATTATACATATATATGTATGTCCAGAGATATTCAGGATTGACCCCTGGATGGTCTTATGACACGGCCCATACATATGTCTTCCTCGACAGTTAGCCGTATTGATCATACCCCACCATTTGTGGTGGTAGCTAGTATGCGCTCATGGTATGATAATATATCACCATCAGACATGGTGATCGTAGATGATTTGCTATAGCATACTATGACCCTGTTGATGTTTCAGGTTCCCACGGGATTTGTAGAGGGCATGCTAGAGCACTGGGTATCAAAGAGGCATGTTTTCTGATTTGGGACCCATGAGTTGACTCCTACTTTGGAGGAGTATACACGGTTGACGATGTCGCCACCGGATGTGAGACCTTGCAAGGCATATGGCTATTGGAGACATGAGTGAGCAGTTCATGACCCTCACCGGATTGAGGCGTAGAGTGGTCTCAGGGCGAGATTACATCCGCCACGTGATATCCCAAAGATTTCTGCTTGATGTGTTTGGCTCGAGGATGAGCTATGCACGGTATTTCGGAGATTTCACCACACTGGAGGACCATTGGCGTTTAGCTAGAGTAGATGTACTGCTTCTATGCGTATTGTCATACGTCTTCATGCCGCGGTACATGGATGAGCTAGATATCGGTGTCATTATGGCAGTGAGAGCTCTTAGGGAGGGTCATACCATTGTACCAATGATTATCGTAGAGACACTGAGGTCAGCTACATACTGTTGCACTTATCCGGCGGGAGTGTTTACAGGTAGCTCGGTCATGTTGTACGTGTGGTTTATGTCACACTTGAGACCGATTGACACATTTAGACGGGTGGGGTTTTGTTTCACCCAAGAGATAGCCATGTCATACTCCTTTTAGCCTACAGAGTGCACAGATGCTGCATCGTGGTCAGCTTTCCAGGCATGGATTAGGGATCCGTTTGCCATATTATGGTGTTCAGGGCTTAGTTCACCCTACAACTTCATTACTCATGCTCCGGGCATAGATTATCTCCCTCTGGCTGAATTGAGGGGAATGATTACTTACCACCCACTGGCCGTGATGTGTTAGTTTAACCAGTTTCAGGATTTTCATCCTTATGAGGGGCAGTGAGTCAGCGCTTCGCTTCGCACCATTTATCAACGGAGGACAGATCTAGGTTGTATAACTGTTGGGATCAGCGAGAGTTGGCTGAGTTTTCTGTCAGTCATCCAGGTTATTCTACAGAGTATTCTGCATGGATGAAGACAGAGACTGCATCGGCTGCAGCAGTATCCACAGTGCAGGGGATTGATTCTTACGATGAGGAGCCTATAGAGGAGGCTGTTATTCCCATCGATGACTTGACTGCTGGGCTGCCAACTTTTGTGATGGATTCTCCCACCCTGAGTGCCACTGTTACGCAGTATTCGACACAGCATTTGGAGCAAAGCTTACATCTGATGACATATGATAGAGATCAGGCTAAGTCCGCGATGTTGACAGCTCTTGATGAAAGAGATGCCGCTCTATTAGAGAGGGATGAGGCTAGATCAGCCAAGGATGTATTGATTGCAGAGCGGGATGCCGCCTTATCTGCTAGGGATGTGGCCATTGCAGATAGTACTTCCGTTAGATCCCAGATGACTATCAGTCTTGCCGATATGAGTGCTTACATTGATGAGCACTATGCCACCATGCAGTTAGCCTCTGATCTGCTAGCTCGTGTAGATACCCTAGGGCAGGAGCTTGCAGTGCTTCCTCCGTCTTCAAAGAGGGATGCCATGTTAGATCTGATAGTTCACATGTATACAGATCTGTAGATAGCTTTGTATTTTCCTGCACAGACAAACTTAGCCATTTTGTCATGTACAACACATATGTATATATCAAACAGTATTATATATGGCAGGGAAATATATTTTGATTCACTTCCCTTTTAGTTATGCCTTGATACTTGCTTGATGTTTGCCTGTTTCTCCTGGGCCTTGTGATCTTGATGCATTTTGAACTTATCCTTGATAGATGGACATTGAGACGTCGCATGATCTCTCAGAATGGATCATTGATTTCTGTAAATTGCTACCATCTTTGGTGTCTTGGGACTGGTATCTATATGGAATGTGGAGAGGAGAATGGTTTCTTCCTCTCTGAGATTGACCACACCACAGATGGTCGCCAATACTTCTATTTGTGAGAAGCCTAGTTAATTCTATCTCTTATGGTTTGGTATTGCTCTTTGAGGCACGATCGCAGCTTAGATGGTCACCAAATCTTCTATTTGTGAGAAGAGGTTGGGTAATTCCATCCCTTTAATCTGAAACCGATGAAATGTGGCGAATTGAAGGTTGATCCCAGTACCGTGTGACAAGAATTATTCTGGTAGGGGTTAGACTACACCATGAATGGCTGCCTACGTACTCCTATTGAAGAGGAGATCAAGTTTGCGTAGTTCGAATCCGTTGTAAGAGGTTCAACGCTGAATGCGGAAGGCAGATGGGTGTAGAGATGTTTTTTTGTTATTTTTTGTTGTTTTTTAGAGAAAGGGCAGAAATGTTTTTGTTGTTTTTCTTTATTGCAACCGGGCCATATAGAATATGGTTGCCTATGTACCCCCGGGTATCAGGGAGATCAGGTCGGCGTAGTTCGCCCCTCAGGACGAATCGAAGGCGAAGAGAAGTGTGAATCCCATGTTCAGGCTATACTGCGGGGATAAGAAAGTTTGATCCCATAATGGGGATAAACTACAAGTGTGTAAAAAAGTTTGATCCCGTCCTCAGGACAAATTGCAAGCGTAGAAAAGTTTAATCCCGTCTTCAGGATAAACTGCAGGCGTGAAAGGTTCAATCCCGTCTTCAGGATAACCGAAATTATGAAAGGTTAAATCCCATCTTCAGGATAACTGAGATTGTATGAAAGGTTTGAAACAAAGTGGAACCAGGCTGTTGATTCCAAGTGAGATAAAACCAGGCTGCTGGTTTGAA
Organism: Panax quinquefolius; assembly: GCA_020205615.1. NCBI lineage: Eukaryota > Viridiplantae > Streptophyta > Magnoliopsida > Apiales > Araliaceae > Panax > Panax quinquefolius. Next base: position 27,104,330 of record CM035153.1, read on the forward strand.
TTGTATGTTTCCCTGAGGGGCAGAAGCGTTTGTGAAAAGAGGGTTAAAAAACCAGAATGACTGGTGATTTGATAATCAAAACCAGGATGTTTGTTTGATGGTAACTTCAGACATAGTACCGTTTCATGGTGTTCGAGTTGATAAGCTATGGAAATTCATCGCTATCCATTTCCTACAATCTGAGAGCACCTCCTGTCAATATTTCCTTGACAACAAATGGGCCATCCCATTTAGGAGCGAATTTTCCCTTAGATTGATCTTGGTTGTCAATGATCTTCTTCAAAACCAAGTCATGTTGTTTAAATTGCCGTAGTCGGACTTTTTTGTTGTAGGATCGTGCGATCCTTTGCTGATATAACTGACCATGGAAGATAGCCGCGGATCACCTTTCGTCTATCAGAGACAATTGGTGATACCTTTCTTGTACCTATTGGTCTTCATCCAACTGAGCATCCATCAATACTCTGAGGGATTACATTTCCACTTTTATGGGGAGCACTGCTTCCATCCCATAGACTAATAAGTAGGGGGCTGCCCCAGTGGAAGTTCGCATGGAAGTTCAATAGGCTAATAAAGTCAGAGGCAAGAGGTCAGGCCATCCTTTATGATTGGCGAACATTTTCTGCATGATCTTTTTGATGTTTTTATTAGCCACTTCAACAACACCATTCATCTTTGGACGGTAGATGACGGAGTTGAGGTGTTTGATGTGAAATTTTCTGCATAACTCCTCCATCATTTTGTTGTTGAGGTTCTTAGCATTGTCTGACACAGTGACCTCTGGTTGTCCATATCGACAAACAACATTGTTTTTGATGAAAGCAATGATGATTTCTCTAGTAACCCTGGGGAAGGATGTTGTTTCTACCCATTTGGTGAAGTAGTCGATCATGGTGAATATGAATCGATGTCCATTACTGGCTTTGGGCTCGATGGGCCCGATCACGTCCATTCCCCAAATTGAGAAGGGCCATGGCGAACTCATATTATGGAGTTCCCTTGGAGGGGCGTGGATAGCATTCCCATAAATCTGGCATTAATAGCACCTCTTGACGTGATCATCACAGTCAGCTTTGAGTGAAAGCCAATAATGCCCTGTTCTGAGGATCTTTTTGACAAGTAGGGGTCTGCTCATGTGAGGGCCACATACTCCACCATAGATCTCATCCATGAGTCTCTGAGCTTGGTCTTTATCCAGACATCTAAGGAGACCTAATCCAGCATCTCTTTTGTAAAGTGCATCTCCGCTCAGGTAGAATTTCATAGCAAGTCGATGAATCTGCCTCTTCTCAGTTAGGCTCGCCTCAGCGGGTGTAGATCAATCTCGTAGATACTCCTTGATGTGCTGATACCAAGGGTTGTGGATGGGAGGTAGCTCATCCGATACTTCTCTAATGTAATTCCCATAGACTGGGGCTTTTTGCACAGCAAACGTGATGTTTGGCATGTTTTCCTTGTCTGGTATGTAAACCAAGGAGGCCAACATTGCTAATGCATCTGCAAAATCATTCCTATTACGAGGAATGTGTAGAAAGGTGATTTCTTCAAACTCCAAAGCCATCTGTAGAACTTGCCGATGGTAAGGCAACAAATATAATTCTTTGGTTTGATAGATTCTTGTGGATTTCTTGATTACCAATTCGGAATCCCCAAAGACAGTTAACCGACTGATGCCCATTGAACGGGCAAGTTTTAGCCCCCATGATACAACCTTCATACTCAGCTGTGTTGTTGGTGCTGACAAACTGCAATTTGACGGTGATGGGATACTGCTCCCCCATACCGGATATTAAAACTACTCCAGCTCCAGAGCCTTCTGTGTTAACAGCTCCATCAAAATACATTCTCCATGAATGGCATGTATCGTACTGATGTTGTAGCTGAATTTTCATTACTCCTTCGTCAGGAAAGTATGTTTCTAAGGGTTTGTAATCCCCTACAAGTGCGGCGGCCAGTTGATCTGCAATTCCTTGACCTTTGACAGACTTTTGCGTCACATAGACGATGTCAAATTGTTGTAGGATCAATTGCCATCTGGACAATTGACAATTCAGTATGGGCTTACTGAACACATACTTGAGATGATCCATTCGGGATATGAGATGGGTTGTGTGACCATTGAGGTAATGTTGTAACCTCATGGAAGCCCATGCTAAAACACAACAAGTATTCTCAATCAGAGTGTACTTGTGTTCACTGATGCTGAATCTTTTGCTGAGGTAATAGATAGCTCGTTCTTGGCCTCTATTGTCTTTCTGCCCCAGCATGCAACACATGGCATTGTCATTTATGGACAGGTACATGAACAGGGGAACATCATCCATGGGAGGTACCAAAATAGGAGCGTTAATCAGTTGCTCTTTGATGGTAAGGAAGGCTTTCTGACACTCATCGTTCCATTTCATGGAGGAGTTCTTCCTTAACAACTTGAAGATAGGCTCACAGGTTGCTGTGAGTTGAGAAATGAATCTGCTAATGAAATTGATACTTCCCAAAAATCCCTGTAATTCCTTCTTTGTCTGAGGAATAGGCATTTCCTTGATGGCCTGGATTTTGGTAGGATCCATTTCAATCCCTTTGTGGCTTACTAGGAAACCTAGCAACTTGCCTGACTTAACACCAAAAGCGCACTTGGCGGGATTCAATTTCAAGTTGTACTTACGCAACCTATTGAAAAGTTTTGTGAGATGGTCTAAATGGTCATCCTCCTTCCGGGATTTGACAATGATGTCATCCATGTAGATCTCTATCTCTTTGTGCATTAAATCACGGAAAAGAGCCATCATAGCTCGCTGATAGGTTGCCCCGGCATTGATGAAGCCGAATGACAACTGTCTGTAGCAAAAGGTTCCCCAAGGCGTGATGAAAGCAATTTTCTCACGATCTTCCTTAGCAACCATAATTTGATGGTACCCCGCAAAGCAATCAGCAAAGGAGTACATGCCGTATTGAGCAGTATTGTCAATAAGAATGTGGATAAAGGGTACGTGAAAGCTATCTTTAAGGCAAGCTTTGTTCAAATCCTGGTAATCCATGCAGACTCGCACCTTTCCCCCTGGTTTAGGTACGGGAACAATGTTGGATATCCACTCCGGATATGTAGACACCATGATGATGCCAGCTTGAAATTGTTTCACAATTTCCTCTTTGACTTTTAAGCTCCATTCAGGTTTCAATCGCCTGAGCTTTTGCCTAACTGGCTTAAATCCTACTTTAATGGGATGGCGATGAAGAATAATGTCAGTGGACAAACCCACCATGTCTTCATGAGACCATGCAAACACATCCTGGAATTGGGTTAATAATGCAACCATGTCATTCCGTTGATTTGTGGTAAGGTCTGAACCAATCTGGATTAGCTTAAGGTTGTCTAAGGTTCCGAGATTGAAAGAAGTGGTTTGATCAAGATTGGGTTTGGGTTTGTCTACGACCCATTCCTTAATCTCCTAAGGTGTCTCAATGTCCTTTTGGATGTCCATCAAGTCTGAGTCCAACTTTGCATCAAAGTTACAGCCCTTGTGGAGAGAAGGCATGTCATCAGCAAGGACAGACACATCTAAATTTAGAGTCCTGAAACAAAAGATGATTTCACTTAATATATGCAATTGTTCGATCATACAAAAGTGTTAGCATGTACTTGATAAAATAACTGCTAGTACTGTAAAAGAAAGCAAGCAATTAAAGTTATCTACAGGGCAGAGGGATTTTATGCCCATTTTACCCTCGTCGATCAATGAATGGAGTGTAGCTCCAATTGTCAAGGGCAAAGTCCTGATGGACTGCATTGATGGAAGGATCATCATTGTCTTCCTTCTCCCGAATGATAACCATGACATTTGGGAAATCATCGTCTGGGGTGTATCTGTTTGTATGTTCATCATGAACAATGACGTGAATGCCTGCCATCATCAAGGCAAGGTCATGTTTACATTTCCGTTCCTTTTCTTCCGCCTCGGAATCAGGAATCAGCACCTCTCTTGTTTTGATTGGCACTGGTTTTGGAAACAACATAGCCACAACATGGGCTGGAACCTTTATTGGAGATTGCATCAACTCATGAGGTAAAGGTATAGAAAATCGCCGTACGGCGAAAGCTTGAGGAACCTGCTTGTGCTTATGAGGATTCCTATGATTGGAACTGGCAGAATAGCTTAGTCCAGCTGTTCCGATTTGATTAGACATTTGGATAGGGTGCTTAATACTCTGCTTATCTTTACCAAGACCTTGTCCAGGTTGATGACCCAATAACATCATTTCTTGAGTGGCCGATATAACCTCGCAGAAATCTTGGTACGGAAGTGGCGCCCAATAGAATGGTATTGCGTGTTACTCACTTCTAGAGCATGGAAATTGGCTGGTTCAACTTCTGAATTGAAGCTGATAATTGGTAGAGTTCCTTGTTCAGGACAATCCGGCTCAGCGTTGACAGTGACTAGACTGTTGTTGATAATATATTTGAGTTAGTGATGTAAGGTGGAGGGAACAGCTCCAGCCATGTGTATCCATGGTCTCCCCAATAGCAGGTTGTATCCTGAGTCTATCTTGAGGACGTGGAAGGATACATTGAATGTATTGGGACCAATCTCAATTGGCAATTCAATCTTTCCAATGGAATTTCGCCGGGATCCATCAAAAGCTCTGATGACCGTATGGCTTCTTTGGATCCACTTGAGATTGATATTCATCTTTTCCAAGGTGGCATAAGGACAGATATTTAGAGATGAGCCTCCATCTATCAATACTCCTGCTAGCATATACCCGAAAGACAAAACTGCAATATGCAATGGCTTCTAATGACCGGTCCCTTCGGGAGGTATGTCGCCATCAGTGAAGGATATCACCTTGTTGTTGAAAATGTGATCAACCAAATGTTGAAATTATTCCACATCCACTGATTTTGGCAAGTAGGCTTCTTCTAAAACCTTTAACAAGATCTTTCGATGATCCTCGGAAGAGAAAACCAAATCCAGTATCGAAATCTGTTGTGGAGCTTCTCGCAAACTTAAAACCACTTTGGCTTCATTGTGGCCCATAGTGCGGAGGAATTTTTCAATCTTCTCTATGGCAACTTCCCCTTTACTTCGCAAGTAGGTTTAATAACCTGTTGAGGAAGATACAGTGGATTTTCCTTCAACACTGTAGCAGTAGTATGAGACGTGGATCCTTCAGCTTCTCCATAATTCCATGGAACTTTTTGTAAGCTGGCAACAGGATGTTGTGGTCTGAAAGGTAAAGGAATTGGCTCTGGTGCGGTCACTTTCAAAGGATTGTCAGCTCCTTTGAGTTAAATTGGTTGTATGGGAAATACTTTGACAGTCTCATCATCCATTTTGGATATAACTGCTACTGATCCCTTCCATTTGGTAGGATATGCATTCCCACCCTTGAGTTTCATAGTGTAATCATCTGTTATTTGCAGGACACCGCTATCAATAAGATTCTGAATAAGATAGCGGAGTGCCCAGCATTCTTCTGTGTTGTGAACGCGAGAATGTGAATGATATTGACACATTTCATCAGGATTGAATCGTCTTGAGTGGGAATTGATTGGAGGGAGAAGGAAGGTAATTCTTCCTTCGTTGATCAACATTTGAAGTATCTCCTCCATAGATTGGCCCAAATAGGTGAATTCCCTCTGATTGGTAAAATCCCGACGGGCTTTAGCATTTGCTCGCTTTGCAACCTTATCCTCCATAGCTTCGCTTTCTGAAGGTGTTGAGGAGGCATTCATAACAAAAGGAAGGAGATAGGCATGCTCCTACTTGATTAATTGGCGTGTGACTTGATGCTGATGGGTCACCAGTTTTGCCAGTTGCTCAATTTGTTTGGAAAGAGCTTTCATCTTTCGTTCATGGTAAACTAGAAATTTGCATAATCCAATTTGTCAACACCGTCTTTGATGGGTTGGGATGATTCACCATTAGAATTGGAACCTTGTACAGTGCTCCAACTGATCATGTTAACCTCTTCTTCTTTGTGTTGAGGAAGAGGGTTGTCTTACACATGAGGTTGATCTGGTTTGGTGACCACGATCTCACTGTTGTCTATCAGATCTTGACTCTTATGTTTCAAGGCCCAACAATCTTGAGTATCATGTCCAGGTGCTCCGGCATGATAAACACACTTCCGAGTAGCATTAAAACCCCTCCCATTAGGGTTGGCTGGTGGAAGAAGATGTGTAATTTTCTTTTGAGCAGTCAGAAGAGCAAGAATATTCTCGAGCGAGTCCCCTAAGGGTGTGAACGCTCGAGGTCGCTTTACTTCTCCACTTTTAGGCAATGGAGGGTTTGAAGATTGTGCTGGAAAAGGGGAGTAATTTCTCCTCTGCATAGGCATGCTTTGATGGCCTCTTTGTCCTTGTAGTATCAAGGAAATATCTTCCTCTTTCTTTTTATGGACCCTCCGGGGGTTGTTTCCATAAGATCCGAACTGGATGTGCTCAGCAACAGCTTTAAGAGCGTCTAAGTCTTGAATTTTATAGGACTTCAATCCCATTTCAGCCATCTCGCCGTGTTTGATCATTTCAGAGAATAGTTTGCCAATACCAGCTAGAACTCTTTCATAGAAACGAGCTTCCTGTACATCTATGAAGGTCATGACCATTTCTGATTCTATCATAGAAGGAATAACTTGAGCAAAGAATGGCGCCCCCACTTTTGAGCGTACTCTCTAAATGACTCATTAGATCTGCTTTCTTGACCTTGGTAATTTGGTACCAACAGAGCCATCCGAGATTGAAAATCAGATTGAGTAAGGAAGGCGTGAGCCACTCTTCCCAGCTATGGATCTTAAAGTTGTCTAATCTGGTATACCATGAACGGGCTTCTCTAGTCAGACTTTTCTGAAACAGCTGCATTCGGAGCTTTTCATTTTCCGCGTAAGACCAAAGTTCTCCGATGAACACTTTTAAATGTGTGTAAGGATCCCCTAATCCATCATATTTCTCAAAATCAGGGGTCTTAAATTTCTCTGGATATTGAACACCGGGAAATATGCAAAGGTCTATATATGAAACACTGGCATGGGTTCCAATCCCTTTGAGAACACGAATAGTTTCCTCCATTTGAAGGACTTTCTTCCAGATATCACCGGTGTCTGGATCTCCTTTGAGATGGGTGTTTTTAGGGTCTTTGTTGGTTGTATCCAACTGAGATTCTGGAATTATTTTTTCCAGATCTTGAACTCCTCCTTGTGTAGAGGATTCTATATGTGTAGGTATCCTCGTACCCTAAGTAGACTGGTGTAATTCTTTTAGTAGAACAGCCAAGTCTGTGATTTGTTTACTCAATCCCTCAAATTCTTCTCGGGAGACAGTATTAGACTGGTCAGAAGAAAACATTATTGGCTGTAGGTTTGTGGCCTTTTTGGATTTTAAGCGGGTAATAGGCCCAATTGCTTCCCTACAAAGACTTACGTAGTTTAGTCTTGGGGTAATATAAATGTTATCATAACATGTCTGTTTTAGGAATTTTGTCCTGCAAAATCGGTTGTTAATTGATAACATGTCATGCATGCACATATATTCTTCATATTTTCCATTACATATGAATGAGCATGGAATAGAATTACAAGTAAATGCTTTTACAAGTAATTGAAAATGGAAAGTATGAAGAGACTTTCCTCCGCGTTTGGTTTATCAGAGGCTAACCTATCTTAGGGTTACTCTCGCTGCTTTGCGGCATGAAGGTTCCCAGATCATCGCAATCTACTTGACGTGAAGTTAATTCAGTCGTTCAACTGGAGCGAATCTGAGTGGTGCCTTTCCTGAGCCCTGGGGAATCATTCTTCCCACGAGTCCAGTAATCAAACACTGACAGGATAGCCTCCTGGTGGAGAGACCACACAACATACATTCACATACAACGTGTCTCACCGTTTATGCAAAATGATGACATGTGCGAAGCACTAATATCACAGATAAATATTTAGCAGTGCAGCAAATAAAGATGCATTCGTACACATTCATTAGAAATGTAAATGCAACATTCACACACAAGCATATAACAATTTTGAAAAGCTTGTAATAGCGGCATAAGCCCTCTTACTGGAGTCCCCAGCAGAGTCGCCACCTGTCGACGTCGGGATTTTTAAGTGTCTCTTTTCGTTACCTTTTCTTTGGTGTTCTCATGTTAATTTGAGATTTGTTTGAAAAAACAAGTGAAAAAATTCCGACATGTATAATGTCGATGATTGGACTTTAAGAGTCGCCAGTTGGTGTATTTAACTGGTTGCACCAACGCAACTAAAACGGTTTGCACATTGACCCAGTGTTTTGACACTGCTAGACTGGTCTGTGAAACCGAGATTCATTTTGTGTCCGGGGTCTTGATTATGCGGAGGGAAGGTGTTAGGCACCCCCCGACATCCGTGTTACCATGGTGACCGCCACTTTTCAAAGAAATTATTATATGAATGTGTGTGTATGTGTGTGTGGATCAATGTGCAATTATTTGAAAGTAGTGTGAGACCTCGTTCGCACCTATATACACAAGGTTTGAATTTTATAAAAAAATTCAGTTTTAACCAAGATATATCAATGAAGTTTTGTAAAAGAGGTTTTTCAAACCCTATGCTCAATAGGAATTGAGACCTTTTCATACATCCATTTTATTATTAAATGTTCGACTTCTTTGCTTTTATTTTCGAGAGGCGAAGCATTCTCGAGAAAATACTATACAGCAGTGCCGAACTCCTCATGGGCATGACAGCCATCCAAGGAAATTCGGACACTGTAAAATAATGTACAGGCTGCTTACAGCTGAAAAATGTCCATTATGGGAACCGAATCTAGATTCAGTAGACTAAACTTGTGATCACATGATTCCTAGGTTCACATGATACTGCAATTTGTATGGAAAGCAGTATGCAATTATATATATATATATATAAGTCAGAATATATATATATATATATATATATATATATATATATAAATCGATGATCAACCGCCACGTAAGTAAACTCCAAAGTGACAAAATATAAATAAAGTTTGTAAAAAGCCACGAAGTGAACTCCGTGCTGACAGAAAATAAATATATATATATATATATGTACAAATATATATATATATAAGCAAAGAACGACCGGATGTGAATTCGTGCTCATCGGATATGTCCGATAACAGCTTATATATATATATATATATATATATATATATATATATATATATATATATAAAAGTATATTAAACGCACCGGATATAAAATCCGTCATCATCGATGAGTTCGACCACGCTTTATATATATAAGTATATATATATATAAAGCAATTAAATGCTCCGCATCAAAGTCTTGGCTCAATCGAGACATAACTCGATAATGTTAGTCCATATATGTAATATATACATATATAAGTATATATATACAGACAGAAATGAAAACCACGGACCGAAGTTCGGGAAAACGCACACAACACGACTCTCAATGTGTATAACAGTGTGTGCTAATATGAGAAGAAGGCGTTATAGAATATAAGAAGGCTTACAGTGGGCTGCCAAAGTAAACTTCTATGACTTTAAATGGATAAACACTCAGCTCCCGCCGGATAAAAGATAGCTATATGTGAGCTAACTAGTGTTTAAAAGTGAGAAAACACTCAAAAGATGTGTATGTAGAGTAAAATGGACAGGGCTTCATCGCCTTTTTCCCTCCCTCTCCTTCTCAAATGGCTGACCCCAAGGCTTGTATATATAAATGGATGGCCGTAGGTACACCTGCGGCAGCTGCAGTTGTACCTACGGCTGGTCGTGATGCTTCCGAGCCTCGTGGGTCTCGTCGTCTCGTAGTACATGCACTCATGCACTGTAATGTCTGCTCGAACTTGAAGAACTTCAATCCGAGCATCCGAACGAGGTATATCTAACCTTCTTCAGAATGCTTGTGTCAAGAGTTACGCAATGACATGGATTAGAGGTTGTACGAAGTCAGGAAGAGGGGTCTATGCCCATGGTCTTCAAGCTTCAAATTCTATCCAAAGTACTGTCACACGTAATAGTCACTCGAGAATGTCAATCCTCGGTTCTTGTGGGACATTGTTGGATGTATGTATGTATGAAGTGTTGAGACGATGTGCCATTGTCGAAGGAACAAAATGACGTGTGACTCCTCATCGGGGTTATCGCCGGTTTGAGTTGAAAGTAGACGTTGCTCAGGGTTACAGCTGAGATTTGACTACTTGGTAGTATGACGCGATATCATCTTGTTGAGATGGTAAGATGACGTGGTGACTCCTCACCGGGGTTATCGCCGATTTAAGCGGAAAGCAGACGTTGCTAAGGGTTACATCTGAGATTGGACTGCTACTTGTTTGTATGTCTCACTGTCATCTGTGGATGTTCCTATCTGCCCGTTGTTATCTCCAGGTCTGAGGTGTGTGTACCTTGACAGGAGGTGTGTGGTTGAAGCTGATTGCATATGTTTGAAACAAGCATTTTCGGGGAAATGGCCCAGACCATGCATCTTGATTTCAATTTCCTGGGAAAAAGTTTCAGTCTGGAGTTATAAAGCAAAACCCTTTGTCCCGGTTTAAAGGTCCTCTCAATGATCCTTCGGTCATTCCATTTCTTCACCTTTCCCTTGTACAGCTTCGAATTCTCATATGCCTGTAATCTGAATTCATTAAACTCATTGAGTTGGAGTAGGCATTTCTCCCCTGCAGCTTTCAAATCAAAATTGAGCTTTCATATTGCGTAATATGCCTTATGCTCTAGCTCCATAGGAAGGTGACTGGCTTTTCCATACATAAGCTGAAAAGGTGACATGCCCAATGGAGTTTTGTATGCAGTCCTATAGGCCCATACTGCATCATCTAACTTTAACGACCAGTCCTTCCTCGTGGGATTCACAACTTTTTCAAGGATTCTTTCCCTCGGTCTCGCTATACGGGATACACCTTCTTATCATTTGATCCGCACATTGTTTTAAAAAATAAGGCTCATCCCATATATACCATTTGACATCATGCAGAAATTTCTTCTTTTGATAACCCACCAAGTCAGAAGGTACTATCTTACTCACCAAATAGTTTGCGTAATTTGTGAACCATGGCACTTCTCCTTTCACCACAAACAACTGTTCATCTGGAAACGATTCATTAATCATAACATTATCGTCTGCTTCCTTTCCGGATTCTCTAGTCGCGATAAGTAGTCCGCCACTTGGTTTTCGGTGCCTTTTTTGTCCTTGATCTCCAAATCAAATTCCTACAGTAATAAAATCCATCTGATCAATCGGGGTTTTGCATCCTTCTTTGCCACTAAATGTCGAATTACCGCGTGATCCGTATACACTATCACCTTTGTGCCAATCAGATATGCTCAAAATTTATCAAAGGTGTACACCACTGCCAATAACTCTTTCTATGTGGTGGTGCAGTTCAACTGTGCATCTATAAGGGTCTTGCTGGCATAATAAATCACATGAAAAATCTTCTCTTTCCTTTGCCCCAAAACAGTTCCTATGGCATAATCACTGGCATCACACATCAGCTCAAATGGCAAATCCCAGTCTGGTGCAGTAATCACTGATGTTGAAGTTAGTTTCCTCTTTAAGTGCTCAAATGCAGACACGCAAGCCTCATCAAAATTAAATTGTGCATCCTTCTCCAATAAACTGCATAGTGGTTTAGTTATCTTGGAGAAGTCCTTGATGAATCTACAGTAGAAACCTGCATGTCCCAGAAAACTACAAACACCTTTTACTGAAGTAGGTGGCGAAAAGTTCTCAATCGTTTCCAGCTTTTCCCTATCCACCTCAAGTCCCTTCTTCAAAACTTTGTGTCCCAGTATGATTCCTTCTTGTACCATGAAATGGCACTTTTCCAAGTTCAGCACTAAGTTCATCTTAACACATCTCTTCAAAACCATAACCAAATTTTCAAGGCATAAATCAAATGAGTCCCCGAAGACTGCAAAGTCATCCATAAATACCTCCACATTCTACTCCACCATATCTGAAAATATAGCCATCATGCATCTCTGAAAGGTGGCTGGAGCATTGCACAACCCGAAAGACATCCTTCTAAAAGCAAAAGTGTCGTATGGACATGTGAAGGTAGTCTTTTCCTGGTCTTCTAGAGCTATCATAATCTAATTGTAGCCCGAATACCCATCCAGAAGGCAATAATACTCATGACCTGCTAATCTGTCCAACATTTGATCAATGAATGGTAGTGGAAAATGATCTTTCCTTGTAGCTTTTTTGAGCCTGTGGTAGTCCATGCAGACTCTCCGCTCTGTCACTATTCATGTTGGAATTAACTCATTATTCTCATTAGTCACGACGGTCATGCCATCCTTTTTCGGTACATACTGCACTGGGCTCACCCATGAGCTGTCTGAGATAGTATAAATTATTCTTGCATCCAACCATTTCAATACCTCTTTCTTGACCACTTCTTTCATTATCGGATTAAGCCTTCTTTGTTGCTCGACTGACGGCTTACTACCATCTTCCAGCAAGATCTTATAAATGCAAAATGAAGGGATGATCCCTTTGATATCTAATATGGTCCATCCAATAGCCGATTTGAACTCTCGAAGCACTCGTAGCAGTTTTTATTCCTGAAAAGATGTTAGTGCAGAAGAAATAATCACAGGTAATTTTGAATCTTTATTTAAAAATGCGTACCTGAGATGTTCTGGAAGTGGTTTTAATTCAAGTTCTGGAGGTATCTCAAGAGATGGCTTTAATTTTACCGATGACTCTCCAGCTTTCGTCAATGGCTCGACAGGTGTTCTGAATTTCCTGAATTGTGGAGTTGTATCTAGATATTGCACAAGTTCATCGAATTCCTCATCCTCCAATTCTAAATTTTCAGTAATGATACTTCTCAAAGGTTCATAGTTCACCAGACTCTGTACCTCATCCATTAGAACCCTAGATTATATTAGAGTTGAAGATTGAAGCAATTGGAGAGCATAGGAAATTCAGAATTGGAGCAAGAGAGATCAGATTTGCATTCCTAATTCCCTAACTTCTCTTTACTTCTATCTTTATTTCTCAATGTGTAATTTATTATGGAGTATGGATTTTGATTCTATGATGAGCTAAACTCTATTTTGAGATTACAATGGAATCTATTGCTTAGTTTATTTTAACATACTTCATTGTTAGTCTTATTGATTGCTATGGGATTGTCTATTAAGATTCATGTTTATTTGTTTAGTTGATTGGCCATCAATTACTACAATAACCCATATGAACTTGAAAGATAAAGTATGGGTTTAGATTTGATCTTGATAGCTTTTGATTGTATGTGCTACATTATAATGGGATGTATGATTTGTGCTTAGGATAGACATATACCGAAGCACCACTCGTAGTCAATTCAGAATTTGGGCTTAAACCCTAATTATATGTAAATCACATAGACATATAGTGGTTTAGGTAATTTGGGTATTCATGTGTATTCTATCAACTGTGGATTATATGTGATATGAGTATGGTACATTGAGATATGGCTGTACTTTACTTTCGTGTTCTCGACTAACAATCCGGTACAAGTAATTTGGCTCAACACGCAAGTAATTTGACGCATGTATACTTGCCATTTACAGTGAAGACTGTCTTTTCGCATGGTGCAATTGAAGTATATGATAAGTTTTCGGACAAGCCTTTTAAGGTGAATGGACAGCGCTTGAAGCATTACTTTGGTGGTGAGGTGATGCATTTAAAGTCACCTCAATTCTTTCTTTGACATGAGATTCAGAGACAGTCAAGCTAATTGACTATAACTTAGCGCTTGATGGGAGGCAACCCATTATTTCTATCTCTATTTTCTCTTTATGTATTTAGTTTAGGTTACTTTAGTTAGTTCATCTTTATTTCAATTTTGATAGTTTATATGTTTTGCATACTTGAGTGTGTAGCTGAATTTGCATTGAGGGGTGTTTGAATTAGGATAAAGTTTATTTGGTCATTCATGATTGCTCATTAATTCATGCCTTAACAGTGTGCATTAATATCTATGTAGGTATCTTAAACTGAAGTCATCACTGATTTGCAGATTGGGAGTTAAAATTGGCATGACAGGACTAGAGACGCGATGCGATCGCGCTGAAACGACTTGAGAAATCGCGCCTTGGTGCTCGGAAGTCAAGAGTCTAACTTGTATCAACCGCTTAGGCAGTCCAACCAAGCGCCTCAACGCCATTCTTGGTGCTGCAGTGCCACATATTTTTCCTCGATCGGCTCATTGCACCAAGGCCACCTCGGACTGTAAAATTTTTTTACGATAATTTCTTGAGTGAGATTCCCAGGCTCATAACTTCTTCGTTATAAGTCTGAATTGGCTCGTTCAAAAGCTCATGGTTCACAAATTACATACTCTACCTGTTCATTTGAGAATTTTATCTATTTGACTTTGTTTGCAAAAAATTCACCTATTAGTCCATTTTAACAAAAATGGTAAATGTTCGTGAACGTTCAACGCTCGTTTCTTCGTTCTAAGTCAAAATCTGGTCATTTTTGAGTCCACAACTCTATAATTCCAAATATAACTTGTCTCAATTGAAAACTAATGTTTCCAAGCTCAATATCAAAATTCGACCTCCATTCTAAGAATTTCACGAATTCGACGATTATCGTCCAAACTCGTAAATTTTGCCTTAACTTCATTTCATTTGATTTGTTCATCATTTCAAATGGATTCAATCCATCATACTAACATCTTAATCTATTCATTTCATTAACTTATATACATGATAAGTTATTACTTGTTATTTATGAGTTTATAACTTATAAAAGTATAAACTACTTATGACTTCCTTTCTCATGACTTATTATAGATTAAGTCTTTTAACCACCATTCTTGCTTCTTATTATCATACAATCTTATTAAAGTACACATATGAGTAGTTCATATAAGCTCTTCATAAATTTATAACTTAATTAATTTAGTTTGAATTACTTATTCATGACTTAAATGGCTTAAGTCTATTGACTAATCATTCTTATCATTCCTTAGCATACATGTTCTACCACTACCCACTTCTCTAACAATGGAAGAGAAAGAGATTCATGGTTTAAGTTCTTACCCTTGATAATCACTTGGTTAATTTGTAATCTCCTTCTTGCTTCTTGAATTCTCAAAGGCTAACTTGTTCTAGCTTTTGTAGCTTATTATCTCAAACCAATAAGCTCTCAACTTGTTAGATGAAATAAACAACCAACAATGTGAATACTAAGCTTGTTATTTATAGGACTTCCTAAGGTTAGGGTAGTTTGGTCATTAGTCCAACCCACCTCCTTAATCACCTCCTTACTATTCATTACCTAGACATTAAGTTAACTTGGCCTCCACATTTACTTAACTCCTAAGTATACTTGCTTAGCACATAGCTTATCCTTTACTTGCTCATCACAACACTTAGCCATTAAGTTATTTGGTCATCACATAAAAGCAATTTGCTTGCTCATCACACATAAGCACTTTACTTAGCCTTTAAGTTACTTAACTTATTCTTTGCTTAACCCTTAAGTCTACTTGCTCATCACACTTATTTCTTGGCCACCAAGATCACCCATGTGATCATGGGTTGCCCCATGGATCCTCCTAATCTATTGGATTAATAGTTTAGGCTTAAGTTTTAATTAACCTAACTTATACATTGGGCTTGCATTAACAATTCTTTGGACTTTATCATTAGCTTTGTGACAACCTGAATTTTTATAAGTTATTAAAATAGGAATTTAATAATTAAAATTCTTATTATGAGATATTTTGAGTTTGAGTATGTATATATATATGCTATATATGTTGAAATATATGATCCGGTGTGTAGAGAAATATATATTCATATATTGGGAAAGTGAGGTTTAATAGTTAAGTTAACTATTGAAGGAATTAAATGAATTTAGTAATTAATTTTAAATATTTATTGAATTAAATAAATATTTTAAATTTATTTATTTATCGAGATAAATAAATGGTTGATAAAATTGTGGTGAATTAATTTAGTAACTAAATTGATTAATGTAAATTAAATTGAGTAATGATAATTTTATCTCAAGGATTTAATTTAAGAAAATAATTAAATTAAATCAATTGCTTAATAATTAAGAAAATAATTAAATTAAATGAATTGTTTAATTTATTTGGAAATAAATAAATTAAATAAAGTGATGTTTTTAATTTATTAATAAAATTAGATATATAATTATTTATTAATTATAAGTATAATGATAATAAGATTTTTATTATTATTATTATAAGTTATTTAAATTAACTAAACAAAAGTTATTTAAATTAACTAAAGTATGACAAGTGAAAACTATATAATATAATAATATTAAAATAATCTAGTTTGGAGGATAAAGTGGTAGCCAAACAAGGCCTTGTGGCCTTTTGTTTATTTAACTGACGCCTTTTGTTTTTTAACTGAAAGAGAGTGTGGGAGGAGAGGATACACAAAGAGAGGGTTTAGTTTAATTTTCTATGCGTCTAATTTTTTAAGGCTAAGTTCAGAGAGGGTTTAGTGAGAAGAAGGATACAGAAAGAGTTTGGAGAGAGAGCAAGAGAGGAAACACGGTGATTTGGATTCTCTGTGATTGTCAAGGAGAGGAATTCTAAACCTAGTCATCATCTTTTGCTAGCAAACAATCAAAGGAATAATGTATAACCCTAATGTAAACTTTATTTTTGGAATTTCTACTGATAATTATGTTGAATTGATATATATACATGTATGAAGGGTTTATACTCTATTAATCATCACATGTGAGTGTTATTTGAGTATCAAATTCATGAAATTTGGATTTGTAGGGAGAAAAGTTAATAACAATGTATGTTTATAAAAAATGGCTTAAAAAAGTACAAAATTTTATGTCTAATATGTGTTATAATCTGTAAATTGGTATTGGATTATGTTAGTATGTGAAGAAATGAAAACAGCGTAGTTTAAATTGTGTTAATTGGTTAAGAAACGAAGCCGTGGCGATCAAATTCGCTAAATGTGTTTAAAACATGAAAATATAGCATGAACATTTGATTGGAACCCTTAAATTGATTTGTTAAAGTTTTTGAAATGTTAAATTATTCTGTAGATGAGTAGTTCAGTGTTTCACGAGTTCATAAAATCGAAAACCAACTAATTCCGACTTAAAACGAAGAAGTTATGAAGGTTTGAAGTAAAAACATTACAAAATCAGAATCTAAAGGTAACCACTATGCGCACAAGACGGACCGAGTCTTGTCGCGTAGCTTGGTTTCTGCCAAGTCGTCATGCCACCCGGTATTTGTGAAGGAATTGAAGCGCAATACCGCCTTAGTGTGCAAGGTGTGACTGTTTTGACCTAGTTTGGTAAAACGGCCATAACTATTTCATACGAACTTCGATTTAGGTGATTCAAGATGATCCGAAACGAGGTCACATAGACCTACAACTTTTATTTTTTAAGTGTTTCAATTTGAGATCGAAAACAGTGGTCAAAATGGTCATTTTTAGGACTATTGTGTTTTCGGAGGCAATCCGAGGGCGTCGGGTATGCACGTATGCAAGTGTAATGCTCTTGACGATAAAAGATGTTTTTCTAAGTTATAGAACATAAATATTATGAAATATAATGATGTGTAACATTAATAAATGATATATTAGATAAGTTGTATACGCATACTAAGCACACACAAGAGAGACAAATTGGGCGTGTAACGAATAAACGTCAAAACGTCGTGATAAGTGATAATGAACATAAAAAGTATTTTAAATCAAATGAAATTAATATTATAAGATATTGAATAGTGTTAATGTAAAACCAATAATGATTCCTAGCAAGACTTAAACACTTGAATGAACTTCAAATATGAAATACAGTGAGATATACGTTGAAAGTTAACCCAACCAAATTGAACATTGTGTATTTATGATAGGAAGGGTTATGAGACATAGAGTAAAGTTTACATTACAACTACTATGCGTTGCTATGTGACTAATAGTTAATATGAATGATTATATAATTGTGTAGGGCACGTGAAGTGCAGATATCTGTAAGCTGTTAAACTGTTATTGGTAAACAACAATCAAGGCAAGTCTTTCAGTTCTATTTGCTATGTGAATTGGTGATTAACTATTTTAAATCTTTATTGCAAAGAGCATGATCTGTTATATATATGTTGAATGTATGAAATGTTAAAGCCAACTTATGACTACATTGATTGAGTAGAGCATGCTGATTGAGTCAGGAACTCAATCTTTATACTTGATTATATGAATCAAATACGTATGTTATGTTAGTCTAATGTTTATGAGATATATGTTGAGCATGTTATTATGTGCTACGTGATGCATGAAAACTGTTAGATTTTCCTGGGCTGTCGAACTCAACCTTGCAAATAACCATTTTTGCATGTTAAGGATTGAAAGTAACACTATGTGCTACTTGAATGACGTGGATCAAAAATAATACACGAAGATTAATATTTTAGCTAAAGTTGTTATTTCTTTATACCACGATTAAAATTCATGAGATGTATTAAATGTTTTATGATGTGTAGTTTTATGTTGAGTTGTAAAGCTAAAGTTAGAGTTATCTGATATGTAAAGGTTATCGGATTGAAATGTAAAATTTTATATAACAACAGTGATAAAGTGAATCATAAAATAAGATTGATTCAAAAACATGTAGATGATAAAGGTTTTGATTCAGGGAATTAAAGTAAAAAGAAATAAAAGTTTAAATTATTCCGCATTTTATAAAGTTTAACATCGAATAATGATGTAAAATCAAAAGGTAGACGTGTTATTAACGACCGAAGTTGAGAATTAAAGTGTATGAATTTTGGGGTCGTTACAGTTGGTATCAGAGCCGATAGGTTAGAAACCTTAGGTAAGAGTACCTTAGGCGAAGATATGTGAAGATAATGAAAGAATAAGCTCAGATAGAGTTTGTATAATAAGAAGTAATTTTAGAAATTTATAAAGAAGGGATTAAAACATGCGTGAGAGGATTCAAAGAAGAATCTCGTAGAGTTATAAGGAGTATGAATGTGGGGTTACCCAACTCCAATAATAAGGATGTAAGTTGATAATAATTAGACAATGTCTATAAGAAGAGAATGATAAAGAAGTTAAGAATAAAAATTTATAGTTAAGTATGGTACAATTATACTCTTTAATAGTTGATGTGTGGTATCTGGACTAAACGATTCCTTCATAGAGCGGAGGTATATACACACTAGCAACTCGGAACCTAGTTTATTGGTTGTTTATGGAAAGCCACTCAACGTACCATATTGAAACTATTAGAGGCTCGATGTGTACCAAGTATAGAAAATGGATATGTATGATGAGAATGTGAAACTCAAATGAAATGTTGAGCAATATAAATGAAGCTAGAAATTCTTAAAGTAAGAATTGTTATATAAACAAGAAAATTCAAAGAAGAATCTTCAAGAGATATAAAGATAAGAAATGGTAATAGCCAAGATAACGAATAATGTCGTAACTGATGAAAAAGGGAAAGAAAGAGGATCGTAAAACAAAACGATCACGAGTTAATAAAAGAATTTTAAGGGAGATGATTATAGAATAAGATCACGACGTGATCTATTTAAGTAATAAAAGAAAGATGGTCTGTTATGTTTGAATAATTATAGTTTGATGCTATGAAGATGATGTACTATGAAATAGTATGAGATAACTCACGAGGAGTTATAGATGATGTGATACGAGGGATTCGTATCGAGAAAAGAGCAAGTTATGAGCAAGATAGGGTTAGGTGGGATTTCAATTGAGGACTCATGTGATGGCTGAGTTGTACAAACCTTTGTATGGGTGAGGGTTTTGTGCTTGCACTCAGTTTATCACATTGATAATCATTGGAATGTCGGTGTCGCGCTATTAATGTATGTGTGGTGAAAAGGTGATTCTTTTCTCATGTGTATGTTTGATAGTTAGAAACTATTAAGATTAGTCAGATATTCTTAGGATTAGGTACGGTTCTTAAAACTAATGCATATAGTAAGTTCGTGACTCACAATAATATGGTATGTTTTGAACCCCTCAGCGAATAGACGCTTATGGTCTGACTAGGATAAGTTCTTAAACTCATATTATTGTGGCAAGTTCCTAAATTTCCAATGTGTAGTAAGTTTGATGAACTATATTGTGTATAGAGAACATTGATGAAGTTGAAGATTGATAGAATGGTTAAGTAATGAAGTAATGGAGTAATGCTTGATGTTAATGGATACCTGGATATTCTAAATCTACTAGCTATGTTAGACTTTCGAAATTTATTGACTTCGTTCCGATGGTTATACTTTTGATTTTTGGAAAAAAAATGTTGGGTCACACTAGTGAACCAAAGAATTTTATTTTTTTAAAAAAACAGTGCAATTATTCGTATGTCTATGCTAATTACTTTGGCTAGATAAAAATGATTTGAAATATATCAAAATATTTTTTTTATATATCATCAATGCATCATGGAACCTGGTGCAGAGACCATAAAAACGATGGAGTCATCAATGCAGTATTACTTAGTGTTGGATGTGATCTAAGGATCGTCAGCCCACTATAGTATGATGTAGTATGATAAATACAGTGCGGTATCATGACATCATAAAAAAAGATTTTGAGACTTTTTTAAGATATGAGAATACATATATATATATTTATATGTATATTTCAATTGATGTCCGAATTATTGTAGAAGTCTGTGCTATTTGATTAAGCTAGACGAATATTGAAAGATGTTCATAAAATTCAAACGTTTCTTGAGAAGTTATGCCAAACCAAATTGTTTTGGTGCGGATTCAGATGTTTAAAAGCCGAGGTGAACAACCCTATAAAAGGGGACATGTTATCGAAGACAATGGTTCCGAAAGTAACGCATATAGTCGTTAAGATGTAATACTTTGTGCACGACGTAGGGGTACGATAGGCTGATCACCTAGAGTACTTGCAGAGAGTGTTTTCAGTCTGTGTGATTGCTAAACATTCTGTTGAAGATGGTTTATGGTGATGATGCACTGTTAAACCTGGAGAAGAGTTCAAGGTCCATATAGTCTTATGATTGTAAAAGGTTCAAGTCGAGATACTTGATAACCTAGGGACGTAGTTCAAGGTCTTATGACCCCTCAACATGATTTGGAATCTTTTAAATTCCTCTTATTCATATCGCTTCCCAATTATTGAGCAATTGTGGAAGATTCTTATTATTCTGAAAGGTGAAAGTGGAAAGGATGAGAAAAATTAAGCAAAACATAATAATTTCAAGAAAGAAATGAAATTTTAGAAAGAAGAGAAATGTGAAGGTGGGGAATATGATGATCTTAGAAAGATCCTTAGAGAAAGAATTTATTTGCAGAACCTAATGAATAAATAGATACTAACATAAAATCTATTTTGATAAATGGAATGAACATAAAATTAGTAAAGGGTGAATGTAATGTCTCGAGAGTTTGAGAATATAATATATGATAATGATCCTTAGAGAAAGATAATGAACAGGTCAAAGAATATGTAATACTCAAATATAATTGAGTCTAAGTAAAGGTTATGAAATAAAACATACATAAATTGTTATAAAGAATTGTGGTAATGTTAATAAATAAAACCTATATTAAGGTGATGTGTTGAGGATATTCAACGATAAATTTTGAAAAGAGATTTGGTGAAAACCGAGTAAGGGAGGTTTCGTTGATTCCGAGGACGGAATCCTTATAAGGGAGAAAAGATGTGACAGCCTGAATTTTTATAAGTTATTAAAATAGGAATTTAATAATTAAAATTCTTATTATGAGATGTTTTGAGTTTGAGTATGTATATATACGTTCTATATATGTTGAAATATATGATCTCGTGTTAAGAGAAATATATATTCATATATTGGGAAAGTGAGGTTTAATAGTTAAGTTAACTATCAAGGAATTAAATGAATTTAGTAATTAATTTTAAATATTTATTGAATTAAATAAATATTTTAAATTTATTTATTTATTGAGATAAATAAATGGTTGATAAAATTATGGTGAATTAATTTAGTAACTAAATTGATTAATGTAGATTAAATTGAGTAATGATAATTTTATCTCAAGGATTTAATTTAAGGAAATAATTAAATTAAATTAATTGCTTAATATTTAAGAAAATAATTAAATTAAATGAATTATTTAATTTATGTAGAAATAAATAAATTAAATAAAGTGATGTTTCTAATTTATTAATTAAATTTGATATATAATTATTTATTAATTATAAGTATAATGATAATAAGATTATTATTATTATTATTATTATAAGTTATTTAAATTAACTAAACAAAAGTTATTTAAATTAACTAAAGTATGACAAGTGGAAACTATATAATATAATATTATTAAATTAATCTAGTTTGGAGGATAAAGTGGTAGCCAAACAAGGCCATGTGGCCTTTTGTTTATTTAACTGACGCCTTTTGTTTTTTAACTGAAAGAGAGCGTGGGAGGATGGCCATATCAGTTTTATTTTCTATGTGTCTAATTTTTTAAGGCTAAGTTCAGAGAGGGTTTGGTGAGAAGAATAATACACAGAGAGTTTGGAGAGAGTGCACGAGAGGAAACATGGTGATTTGGATTCTCTGTGATTGTCAAGGAGAGGAATTCTAAAACTAGTCATCATCTCTTGCTAGTAAAAAATCAAAGGAATAAGGTATAACCCTAAATGTTAACTTTATTTTTGGAATTTCTATTGATAATTATGCCCGTATTGAGTTCTGAAAGCAGTCTTTGGAATGTCATCAGTTTTAATCTTTAACTGATGATATCTAGAATGAAGATCGACCTTTGCGAAGAATTTAGCACCTTACAACTGGTCAAATAGGTCATCAATGCAAGGTAACATGTACCTATTTTTTACGGTGCCATGGTTTAACTCTCGATAGTCAATGCAGAGTCGCATACTCCCATCTTTCTTCTTTATGAATAAAACAGGAGCACCCCAAGGAAATGTATTAGGACGAATAAAAACAATGTCTAACAACTCTTGTGACGCCCCCAAAATAGGTATACATCACCCATCTTGGGTGGCCAGATACATGGTACAAAATACAAATAAAAACTTAATAACACAACTGTCGTGTAACATACGACAAAACATAAGCTGAGAGTTTAAACAAGAATATTTCCTTCTAGACAATATCCACTCTCAATGGAGTCCTCATTACATTTAGTGTCACACTATTTAACAGAATAGTGAGGACTACTAATGCTATCATCTGGACCGTCACTCCGTTCCCCGACTCGTCCCAGCTATATTCTCATTTCCTGAAGAGAACAGTGAAAGAAAGGGTGAGCTTAACTAGCCCAATAAGAAATGAATAAATTATCATTAGCCTTCAACAATGTTAAACTGATAAAATACAATAGACAACAAGTTTAACTGCAGCGGAATAAGCAATCCATTAAAAGAGTCAAGTAGAGAATAAAATCTACTATCTTTTATGATTTAAAAGGTTTTTCATCACTTTTATTGCTGAGACTCAGCTTAATAAATAAATCACATCATCAAAACACCCCTGCACTACAGCCAAGGATATTCTTTAGTATCACGACCACAATTATCCATGCACTACGGGCCAGGAATATTTGTGTATTCATCAATGGTCATGATCATGCCAATAACTGTCCATCAATGCACTACGGGCCAATGAAGACTTTTATCACATCATTTGTAACATTACGGTCATGATTATACCGAATAATCCCTGGTCATAATCATACCAAGTCCATCTATGCACTACAGGCCACAGATGACTTTCAAAAATATAAACATGAGGATGATGACAATGATATAAGAATTCAATAAAACAAGTTCACGAATTAATTTATCCAGGAACTAATAATGTCCAAATTGTCAACATTATACTTCTTTGTAGAGTAAAATTTAAGAATGCTCAGAAGAATATTTCCATGAAAAGATACTAGATGAAGCACAAATATCAAGGATATTCCACTAATTTCATGGAGTATAGAAGTCAAAACTTTAACCAACTGAGTTTAATAAAGAATGGAATAACAAAAGAAATCACCAGGCATGTGATAGATAGCACAGGCAGGTTATTCCAACAGAATAATAGATACGAACCAGTCCCACGTAAAAGCGCATGACGAGGATATTCCAACAGTAATAATAAAGACGGAACCAGTCCAACGTAAAAGCATTGCATGTGATATTCCAACAAAATAATAAAGATTTAAACCGGTCCCATGGAAACGCATGATTTTGATATTCTAACGTAATAATAAAGAATGGAATAACATTAGGATTTCACCAAGTATAGAGAGTTCATTATCTGAGTTATTCCAACATAATAATAAATATGAAACCGTGTCCCACAGAAAACGCATGCATGTGATATTCCAACATAATAATAAAGAATGGAATAACATAAGGATTTCACCAAGTATAGGGGAGTCCGCGTATACAAGTTATTCCAACAGAATAATAAAGAATGGAATAACATAAGTTCTCTTCATGAATACAGAAGAATAACACCCCTTACGGGTACAACAAATAATATCCCTTACCGTAAAGAAACTGGATATCGAAGTAGTGAAGTAGTAGAAAACTCTTCTTCTTTCTCTCTATAATTTCTCTCTCTCTAGAGTTTCAGTGAATTCGTAAGAAATAATGAAGGAATGAGCTTCTATTTATAGAAGAACTGAGAGTGGCTCTTGGTTTTAACGAAGGGTTAAAATGACTCTTGGTAATATTGAAGAGACAACTACTATTTGCGAAGGGGCAATTAACCCTTGGAACACCGAAGAGGCAAATACCTCTTGGTAATATTGAAGAGACAACTATTATTTGCGAAGGGGCAATTAACCCTTGGAACATCGAAGAGACACGTAACTCTTGGAAAACTGAAAGGGCAAGTTACTATTAAAACTTTAAATCAACGATCCATATTGATTTACTATTATAATTTCAACCAACGATCTGAAAAATTAGCACATCTCCTCATGGAATAATATTTTACCCAAAAATGATTTGGACCGAAAATAAATATATTGTTCGGGTGAATAGTACCCCATGAATAGTTCTCATGAATAGTAACTCGTGAATAGTAACTCATGAATAGTAACTCGTGAATAGTAACTCATGAATAGTAACTCATAAATAGTAACTCGTAAATAGTAACTCATGAATAGTACTTCAACACGAAAAGTGCCTCGAATACCCAATTGAACAATGTAACCTTCAGACATCAATTATTATCGAAATAAATGTCAATTTTCACTAACACAAATAATTCCAACACAATGAAACTATTTTTATCAAAAATATAAATTTTGAAATTTCGAAGTTTGACTTTTCCCAAAAAAGCCAACTGTTGACTTTTTGACCAAATAGTAAAAACCAGAAAATTTTGTGTTTATAGTCTATTTTTACTAATTTCATCGCTCCGGACTCAAATATCACGTCCGCATCTCCAAATTCAACTCCGAGCACAACTTCAATTTTAATAACATTCATCATTAATATTATAACTCACAAAATTTATCAACCAGGTCGTTCCTAGGAAAGAGGGGGCTTTCCAATAAGAATTTCTCCCTATTGGCGCGCAATTAGGTGACCAAACCTTTCCTTGACAGAACTTCTAGACATTGTAAATATTGCAATTTAATAATATGAATAACTTTATCGTCTCAATTATTGATTTAATAATATAACATATAATGGAGATGATACTGTGACAATAGTCGAATCAATAATATGAGAGATATGATGCAGCAATTACTGTAGCAATAATTGAGTATAACCGAGTGACTTCTCACGTAAGCATCAATAATCAATATCGTGTGCTACTATGCAATCACGCGTATTACTGTACTTTTACTACCGGGTAGTTCAACAGTTTCAACAATAACACCTCCGCCGTTATTTATAAAATATTTTTGTCGTTTTCTCATTCCGAAAATAATTCCATTGTGGGGTCCACCAATGATTGTGCCGTTGTACAAATATTCCCCGACATAAAGAATATTCCCCGACCAATCGAATATAATATAACAACTTGCATACTTTGCAAAATTTATAAATACTACCCACAACTATAACTTTATCTCAAATTCACACCATAATATTCAAAAAAATATTTCGAGAAAATTAAATCTTTATTCGTAAAATTTGGGGTCTCACAACTCTTGTAGTTGGGTTTTTAACTCCAGAAGTTCAATAGGAGCCATACGATATGGGGTTTTAAAAATGGGTTTTGTACCAGGTTCAAGGACAATACAAATTTGATTTCACATTTTGAGGGTAGGTCAGGATGTTCTTCGGGGAATACGTCAGGGAATTTATTAACAATAGAAATATCATTCAAATCTAACATATTTTTGTTTAAATCGGTGACATAGGCTAAGAAAGCTTGGCATTTGTTTTTCAATAAACGAACAATATCCATTTTACAACAGATAATTCAAAGTCTAATTTCTCAGGAGTCAAGTTCAAACGTTGAGCACAATTAGGTGAAATAAAAGAGTAGGTAGAACCGGTATCGAATAAGGTATATATTTTGCAAGAGTTTATGATTAGCTCGTGATAACTTCAATTGGGTTCCTCGCTTTTTGGGAAGTCACGATGAATGCTCTCCCTTCAACCACCAACTTTGACTTATCTAGAATAACCTTTGGTGTCACCATCCCAGCTGGACTTGACTTAGCTATAGGGCACATTCCACCCTCAACTGCTTCGTGGTACTCCTGATCCATGATCTAAATCATTAATCTTCGCTCCATATTGAATTGGGGTTGACCGCCTTGTACAGGGTAATTCCAAACTCGATGTTGGGTTCTCCCAATTACTGTCCAAAAAGTGAAATCCATATCATCTATTTTGGCCTTCTTGGATCGAACGTCTCTTTCTACAATATCAACGCATCGTGCAGCTTTTACCCATGCATCCTCCATTCTCACTCATTTAGTTATTTCTTCTTTCAACTTATCTTTGACATTTGCATTCTCGAATTCTAGCTCTATTATCATATACTCTGCCAAAGAGAGCTTCTGTTCAAGCTTCGCATATCGGGTAGCAAAATCTTGAATTGATGCATCCCTTTGTTCCATGACTGCCTGCCATTTTTCACCATGCTCTTCTAACTCACGAATACGATCTTGCAATTTTATATTTTGATCATAAAATTCTCCTAAGAAATTTTCCTCAGGGTCTTCTTCTTCCTCACTCTTAGCTGCTTCATCTGCGACTAGCTCGGGTGCAACTATTAATTCTTCACTCACAACATGGATATCTCTAATTTTTTTCTTCGCCTGATATCCTATAATCAAGTTCAATAACTTAATTAGTACTACCCAATAAACATCTTTGTTATAACAAGGTATTATACTCCAATATTTATTCTTTAAATAAATCTCCTCAATTCATCACTTAAAACTCTATATGAGTATATCTCTTGATTTTCAGATGTCATTCTTAAATACTGTCACAAAATAAGAGTTAATTAAGGAAATTATCATGTCACATATTATCCCTATATTTCGACCGACCAATTAAATAAAAAATAAGCTTAGGTAGGAAACACTAGCGATGGTTTTACTCGTCTCTCCACTCCCAGTTCTAATCTTAGATCTCCACCAGATATCATATCCCTAAGTTCTGATACCAATTATGACACCCCAAAAATATGTCTACACAACCCATTCTGAGTCGCCAAATACATGATATAAAATCCAAATACAAACTTCCTATATACAATTATTAACTATCATGTAAAATACGATAAAACATAAGTTATGAGTTTTAATACATATATTGTGTCGTAGACAATATCCAAACTCAAATGAAGTCATCATTATAATTATTGTCACACAATTTTATAGAGTAGTGAGGACTACTATAGTAACCATCTTGGACCATTAGTCTATTCCCCGACTGTGAGACCCCAAATTTTATGAATAAAGATTTAAATTTCTCGAAATATTTTTTTTGAATATTATGGAATGAACTTGATATAATGTTATAGTTGTGGGTAATATTTATAAATTTTGCAAAGTACGCAAGTTGTTATATAATATTCGATTGGTCGGGGAATATTCGTTTTAACAGGGAATATTCGTACGACGGCATAATCATTAGTGGTCCCCATAATTGAACTATTGTCGGATTAAGAAAACGACAAAAATATTTTATGAAAATAACGGCGGAAGTTTACCATTAACTATTGAAACACCTGGTGTTAAAAGTACAGGAATACGCATGGTTGCATAGTAGCACACGGTATTGATTATTGATGCTTAGGTGAAAAGTCACTCAGTTTTGTTCAATTATTTCTTCAGTAATTGTTGCATAGTATCTCACGTTATTTGATTCAATTATTGTCAATATTTTATATATTATTAAATCAATAATTGAGATAACAAAGTTATTAATTTTATTATTTGCAATATTAACGATGTCTAGAAGTTCTGCCATGGAGAGGTTTGGTCATCTAATTGTGCGCCAATAGGAAGAAATCCTTATTGGAAAGCCCCCTCTTTCCTAGGAACGACCTGGTCGATTAATATTGTGAATTATAATAAAGGTTATAAGTTTTGTTTTATTATTATTATAAATGTAATAAAACAGAAAACTTTTTATAAAGTTTTGTTTTATTTGATTATAAATAGAATATATTATATTTTATTATGCATAGTGTTTACATAGTGCATGCATAGTGTTTTGCATAGTAAAATCTTTTATATAAAACATAATACTTTTATAAAGTTATTTCTTTTATTAGACTATAAATAGAATATATAAAATTTTATTATGCATAGTATTTGAATAAGGCCTCGCATAGTGTTTGCATAGTAAAATATTTTTATATAAAATAGAATACTTTTATAAAGTTATTCATTTTATTAGATTATAAATAGAATATATTATATTTTATTTAAAAGATTTTGTTTTATTAGAATATTTTATTAATAATTTGCATAGTAAATCAATATGGATAGTCTGCTTAAAAGTAAATCAATCTGGATCGCTTCATGAATTAGTTACTATTCAGTCCATTCTCCTATAAATAGAAGCTCATTCCTTCATTATTTCTTACGAATTCACTGAAACTCTAGAGAAAGAAAGAAGAAAAGTATTCTGCTACTTCACTACTCCAGTATTCAGTTTTTCTAAGGTAGGGTATTATTTCTTTCGTATTCATGAAGAGAACTTCTGTTATTCCATTCTTTATTATTCTGTTGGAATAACCTGTATACGCGGACTACCCTATACTTGGTGAAATTCTTCTGTTATTCCATTCTTTATTATTATGTTAGAATAACCTGTCTATGCGAAGTACCGCATACATGGTGAAATTCTTCTGTTATTCGATTCTTTATTATTATGTTGAATAACTCGCCTACATGCTGATCCGCATACATGGTGAAATTCTTCTGTTATTCTAATCTTTATTATTTTGTTGGAACATCCTGTCTGTGCGTTTACGCATGACCTAGTTCTATTATTTATTATTCTGTTTGAATATCCTGTCTGTGCGTTTACGCATGACCTGGTTCCATTATTTATTGTTCTGTTGGGAATAACCTGTCTGTGAGATCTATCGCATGCATGGTGAATTCTTCTGTTATTCCATTCTTTATTTTTTTTTGTTGGGAATAACCTGTCTGTGCGATCTATCGCATGCATGGTGAATTCTTCTGTTATTCCATTCTTCATTATTCTGTTGAAATAACCTGTCTATGTGGATTACCACATGCATGGTGAATAATCCTTTGTATTCATTCCTTGTTAAATTGTGAAAATGATCTATATACGTGGATTACCTCGTAGTGGGTGAAAAACCATTTGCAGTTTCATATATTCTATTATACCTAGTTGGTTAAAGTTTTGGATTCTATACTCCATGAAATTAGTAGAATATCCTGGATATTTGCGTTTCATCCAGTATCTTTTCGTGGAAATATTCTTCTGAGCATTCTTGAATTTTACTCCACAAAGCAGTATCATGTTGACAATTTGGATGTTATTGGTTCCTGGATAAATTAATTCTTGAATTTGTTTTTATTGAATTCTTATATCATTGTCATCATCCTCATGTTTATATTATGTTGAAAGTCATCTATGGCCTGTAGTGCATAGATGGACTTGGTATGATTTATGATCTCGTGATTATTCTAAGATAATCCTGACCATAATGTTACAAATGATGTGGTAAAAAAAATCCTCATTGGCCCGTAGTGCATTGATGGACACTTGTTGGCATAATCATGACCATTGATGAATACACGAATATCCTTGGCCCGTAGTGCATGGATAATTTGTGGTTGTGATACTAATGAATATCTTTAGCAGTAGTGTAGGGATGATGTGGTTTATTTATTAAGCTGAGTCTCAGCGATAAAAATTGATGAAAACATTGTAAGTCATAGATGATAGTAGATTTTATTCTCTACTTGACTCTTCTAATGGATTACTTATTCCGCTGCAGTTAAACTTGATGTTTGCTATATTGTATCAGTTTAACACTGTTGAAGGCTAACGATAATTTATTCTACATTATCTTAGTTATAATATTTCTTACTAGGCTAGTGGAGCTCACCCTTTTACTTTCGTTGTTCTCTTTAGGAAATGAGAACGTAGCAGGGACTAGTCGGGGAACGGAGTGACGGTCCAGATGATAGCATTAGTAGTCCTCACTATTCTATGAAATAGTGTGTTAATAAATGTATTGAGGACTTATTTTGAGTTTGTATACTGTCTAGAAGACAATATTTGTATCAAAACTCACAGCTTATGTTGTATATTTAAGATTGTATTTGTATTCTGTACCATGTATTTGGCGACTCAGAATAGGTGATGTATACCTATTTTGGGGGCGTCATAGGTTGTATCAAAGCTTATGGATATGATCCCCGGCTGAGATGTGAGACAAGAACTAGGAGGGGAGAGACAGGGAATTCCTTCGCTAGTATGACCTACCTAAGTTTATTTGGTATTTAATTAGTCAGTCAGAGTATAGGGATAATATGTGATATGTTAATTAACCCTTGTTTTTGTGACAGTGTTTGATAATGGCATCTAAAAATGTTGAGATCAGTAATGAAGCACATGAGATCGTTGAGTCACCAACGATCAATACCCAGGATAATGTGCAACAGGAAGACAATAACCCTCAAGTAAATAAAAACACCGATCAAATGATGAACGATGGGATGTTCAGAGGCTTTATGCAATTCATGCAATATCAGGTAAGAGAGACTCCTGTTCAAAATATAGGTGGAAATAATGGCAACCCACGGTCGGTCACCGTTAAGCAGTTCAAGGAACTGGGACCACTGAAGTTTTTTGGAGAGCCAAAACCACTTTAAGGCGGAGACATGGATAAAGCAGAACTATAAGATATTTGATGTCCTCAAATGCTCCAAAGAGCAAAAGGTTTCCTTTGCCACTTTCATGTTGCGAGCAGAGGCAGATTACTGGTGGGAATCTGTAAAGCATACTGAACCTGTCGCACTGAAGATGACTTGAGAGAAGTTCCAAGAATTGTTCAACGACAAGTACTTTCCCGAAAGTATTCGTCACATGAAGGAGGTGGAGTTTATCAAGTTGGAGAAAAACAATATGACCGTGTCGCAATACGAGACTAAATTTGCGGAGTTATCCTAGTTTGCATCCCATTTGGTCGATAATGAGGAGCGAATGACGCGAATGTTTCTAAGAGATTTGAAACTCGATATACGTCAATACCTTATCTCTAATAAACTTTGTTTATATTCAGATGTTGTGAATAAGGCTCAGTTATTGGAGCGCGATAATGAGTCAGCACAACCAAAAGGCAACGACCAACAACACGATAATAATCGTACCGGTGGCAACAGCCATCGGAACAATGATAACCATTGTTGGGGAAATTATCATGCCAAGAATGGTAATCACTTCGGTGGTAATCATAGCCAAGATAATAGAAGTGGATATTTCAAGAAGAGGAGGTTCAATAATGATGGAAAGGCAGCAGCACCAACACTCGTTTCAAAGGAAGAAGAACGACCACCAGTCGTATGTTTCAAATGCGGACAGGAGGGACACATCTGTCCAAACTGTACGCAGCAATCCAAAGCGTGTTTTAATTGCGGAAGAGAAGGTCACCTAACTCAATTTTGTCATGTAGTGAAGTCAAGTCCAGCTGGGATAATGATGCCAAAGGATGTCTCAGACAAGTCAAAACTGGTAGTTTTAGTGAGAGCGTTTGTCGAGGAACTCGAACGAAGTTGTCACGGGTAAGTTAATCATAAACATTTACGAAGTCTATACCTTATTTGATACCGGTTCTACCTATTCTTTTATCTCTCTTGCTTGCGCTTAACGTTTAAATTTGACTCCGGAGAGATTAGACTTTGACTTATTGGTTGAAACTCAATTAGGAGAAACCTTCATTACCTCCACTGTTTATAAATCTTGTTGATTCAAATTGACACTTTCATGTTAATGTCGATCTTATCTCTTTGAAAATACTAGCCTTTGATGCGATTTTAGGAATCGATTGGTTAACTACTCATCATGGTTTTTGTAAGGTTGTTAGCTTTCATATTCCTAACCAACCTGTTATGCGAGTTCAAGCAACCAAACCACTAAAGTTAATCACTGTTATATCAAGCCATAAGTAAAGAGTCCCGATCCTTTTGTTGTTGACTTCCTTGTGTGTAATGCACTGAAGCCAGACTATCTGTAGGCGACGTCGTGAATGACGATGACAAGTTGATAGGTATCAATGTGACGTGATATCCAAGTCTTGGATGAGAGTCACAGTTTTGAAAGATATTTCTATTGTTAATAAATTTCCTGACGTATTCTCGAAGAACTTCTTAGCCTACCCCTAGAGCGTGAAATCGAATTTTGTATTGACCCCAGTACAAAACCCATTTCTAAAACCCTTAAATATTTCTTCAACTAAAACGAACGTATCATACGCCAAAGACGTTGGCTCGAGTTGTTGAAGATTACGATCATATCATTCAATACCATCGTGGAAAAGCGAACGTGGTAGCTTACGCGTTGAGTATAGATCGTATGCGTTTACAAGTGCGAATATACGAACCTACGTGAAGATAACGAATATATGATTAGAACCGACTTTAGTCGATAAAGTTAAAGCCGCTCAAGCTACAGACCCAAAGCTGATGAACACAAAAAAGAAGGTTCAAGAAGGCGTTATTCTAGAAGCAAGAGTCGATGAAGAGAGGAAATCTCAAACCTCAATTTTATTGGCCCATTTAAAATCCTCGATCGAGTAGGAACTGTGGCCTATAGACTCGTTTTACCGCCAAATATGTTGCGTGTTCATAACGTTTTTCACGTATCGATGTTACGTAAATATGTGGACGACCCGAACCACATTATTGAATTAAAACTAGACGAGATAGCAGAAGATTTAACGTATGAGGAGATACGTGTTAAAATCTTGGATAAGAAGGATCGTATTCCACACTCAAAGGTTATACCTCAAGAGTTAGAATCTGAAATGAAGTCGAGGTATCCTCATCATACCAGGTACGTAAGTAAATTTCGAGGGTGAAATTCCGTAAGAAGGGGAGATTGTGAGACCCCAAATTTTATGAATAAAGATTTAAATTTCTCAAAATATTTTTTTGAATATTATGGAGTGAACTTGATATAATGTTATAGTTGTGGGTAATATTTATAAATTTTGCAAAGTATGCAAGTTGTTATATAATATTCATTTTAACAGGGAATATTCGTACGACGACATAATCATTGGTGGACCCCGTAATGGAATTATTGTCGGATTAAGAAAACGACAAAAATATTTTATGAAAATAACGGCAGAAGTTTACCGTTAACTGTTGAAACACCCGGTGTTAAAAGTACAGGAATACGCGTGGTTGCATAGTAGCACACGATATTGATTATTGATGCTTACGTGAAAAGTCACTCGCTTTTGTTCAATTATTTCTTCAAAGAATTGTTGCATAAGTATCTCACGTTATTTGATTCAATTATTGTCAATATTTTATATATTATTAAATCAATAATTGAGATAACAAAGTTATTAATTTTATTATTTGCAATATTAACGATGTCTCGAAGTTCGCCATGGAGAGGTTTGGTCATCTAATCAGGCGCCAATATGGAGAAATCCTTATTGAAAGCCCCTCTTTCCAGGAACGACACAGTCGATTAATATTGTGAATTATTATAATAAAAGTGATAAGTTTTATTTTATTATTATTATAAATGTAATAAAATGAAAAACTTTTATATAAAATGTAAAAACTTTTTATAAAGTTTTGTTTTATTTGATTATAAATAGAATATATTATATTTTATTATGCATAGTGCCTACATAGTATTTGCATATAAAAATCTTTTTATATAAAAATGTAATACTTTTATAAAGTTATTTCTTTTATTAGACTATAAATAGAATATATAATATTTTATTATGCATAGAGTTTGGATAAGGTGCCTGCATAGTATTTGCATAGTAAAATATTTTTATATAAAACATAATACTTTTATAAAGTTATTCATTTTATTAGATTATAAATAGAATATATTTTATTTTATTTAAAAGATTTTGTTTTATTAGAATATTTTATTAATATTGCATAGTAAATCAATATGGACCGTCCATTTAAAAGTAAATCAATCTGGACTGTTCATGAAGTAGTTACTATTCAGTCCATTTTCCTATAAATAGAAGCTCATTCCTTCATTATTTCTTACGAATTCACTGAAACTCTAGAGAGAGAAACTATAGAGAGAAAGAAGAAAAGTATTCTGCTACTTCACTACTCCAGTATTCAGTTTTTCTAAGGTAAGGGGTATTATTTCTTTCGTATGCATGAAGAGAACTTCTGTTATTCCATTCTTTATTATTCTGTTGGAATAACCTGTATACGCGGACTACCTTATACTTGGTGAAATTATTCTATTATTCCATTCTTTATTATTATGTTGGAATAACCTGTCTTTATTATTATTCTTTTGTTATTCCATTCTTTATTATTTTGTTGGAACATCCATGCGTGCGCTTACGCACGCATGACTGGGTTCGATTATTTATTATTCTGTTGCGAATATCCTATCTCGTATGCGTTTCTTATGACCGATTCCATTATTTATTATTCTGTTGGGTATAACCTATCTGTGCGATCTATCGCATGCATGGTGAATTCTTCTGTTATTCCATTCTTTATTTTTTATTGCGAATAACCTGTCTGTGCGATCTATCGCATGCATGGTGAATTCTTCTATTATTCTATTCTTTATTATTATGTTGGAATAACCTGTCTATGTGGATTATCACATGCATGGTGAATGATCCTTTGTATTCATTCCTTGTTAAATTATGGAAATGATCTATATACATGGAATACCGCGTGGTGGGTTAAAATCCATTTGCAGTTTCATATATTCTATTATACCTAGTTGGTTAAAGTTTTGGATTCTATACTCCATGAAATTAGTAGAATATCCTGGATATTTGTGCTTCATCCAGTATCTTTTCGTGGAAATATTCTTCTGAGCATTCTTGAATTTTACTCCACAAAGCAGTATCATGTTGACAATTTGGACGTTATTGGTTCCTGGATAAATTAATTCGTGAACTTGTTTTATTGAATTCTTATATCATTGTCATCATCCTCATGTTTATATTATGTTGAAAGTCATTTGTGGCCTGTTGTGCATAGATGGACTTGGTATGATCATGACCAGGGATTATTCGGTATAATCATAACCATAATGTTACAAATAATGTGGTAAAAAAAATCCTCATTGGCCCGTAGGGCATTGATGGACAGTTGTTTACATGATCATGACCATTGACGAATACACGAATATCTTTGGCCTGTAGTGCATGGATAATTTATGGTTGTGATACTAATGAATATCCTTGGCCGTAGTGCAGGGATGATGTGGTTTATTTATTAAGCTGAGTCTCAACGATAAAAATTGATGAAAACATTTTAATTCGTAGAAGATAGTAGATTTTATTCTCTACTTGACTCTTCTAATGGATTACTTAATCCGCTGCAGTTAAACTTGATGTTTATTATATTGTATCTGTTTAACACTGTTGAAGGCTAACGATAATTTATTCTGCATTATCTTAGTTATAATATTTTTTACTGGGCTAGTTGAGCTCACCCTTTTACTTTCATTGTTCTCTTCAGGAAATGAGAACGTAGCAGGGACTAGTCAGGGAATGGAGTTACAGTCCAGATGATAGCATCAGTAGTCCTCACTATTCTATGAAATAGTGTGTTAATAAATGTATTGAGGACTTATTTTGAGTTTGTATATTGTCTAGAAGACAATATTTGTATTAAAACTCACAGCTCATGTTGTATATTTAAGATTATATTTGTATTCTGTACCATGTATTTGGCGACTCAGAATAGGTGATGTATACCTATTTTGGGGGCGTCACACCGACTAATCCCAACTATATTCTAATTTTCTGAAGAAAACAATGAAAGAAAAGGGTGAGCTCAACTAGTTTGGTAAATAATATTATGACTAAGATAATGTAGAACAAATTATCTTTAGTCCTCAATAGGGAAAAATCTGATAGAATACAATAGACAATAAGTTTTAGATCAATAACTGCAACAGAAATAGCAATCCATTAGAAGAGTCAAGTAGAGCATAATGTCTACTATCTTCTATGATTTAAAAGTCCATCATCAATATTTTATCCCTGTAACACCAATCAATAATTGTTTCAAACCAACGAATTATATATGCACTACGAGTCAACGATATTCGTTTATATCACCAGTTTTCATGATCATGACAAACACCTGTCCGTCTATGCACTATGGGCCAAAGATGACTTTTATCAAAAACTTGTATCTCTAACATTAAAGGTCACGATTATACATATACACAATTCATGGTCATAATCATACCAATCAACAGTCCGTCTTTGCACTACGGGCCAAAAATGACTTTCAGCACAATATAAGCATGAGGATAATGACAATGATATAAAGAATTAATTAAGTGAGATCAAGGATAAATATTAAAGATTTTTAATTCAATTTATTCAGAGTTCAAGAATGTCCAAATTGTCAGCATGATAACTAATTGTGGAGTAAAATTCAAGAATGATATTCATGTATCAAAAATAATTTAGACAGAAAAGAAACTAATTTTGTCATGAATAGTAGCTCGAATAAATAGTACCACGTGAATAGTACCCCTAATGAAAATATTAAAATTTAATAAGAAAGTTTAGACAAATATTTCAATGAAACGATACTAGATGAAACACAAAACTCAAGGATATTCTAATAATTTTAGGAATTTTCACCATTTAATAATAAGGTTAAGGAAATAAATAATAATTTTGTACCATAAATGGAGAAAAAAATGAAAGAAAATGTTATCCCTTGACAAGTACAAAAGAAATGATATCCTATACGAGTATGAAAGAATATATGAAACTGCAAATGGATTTTCACCTGTCATGCGATAATCCGTATAGACAGATCATTTTCACAATTTAATAAATAATGAATACGAAGGGTTATTCACCAAATATGCGGTAGTTCGCGTAGACAGGTTATTCCCACAGATTAATAAGGAATAGAATGACAATCCTTATAAGTATAAAAAAAATAACATCCTTTACCTTAGTATAGACACTCAAAATTTGTGTTCCTATTACAAACCCTGCAGGAGGACATAATCGTTTTCCAGAGATAATCCTAGAAGTCATATCAGTTTCAACCCCGAAGACAACCCTAGGAGGTCCAGTTTTCAATCTCGGAGATAACCCTGAGAGACATAGTTTCAACCCCGGAGATAACCTTGTGATATTATGTCCCAACCTCAGAGATAACCTCGAGAGATCTAGTCCAAGTTTCAGAGATAATCCCGAAAAAGTTAGTTTCAACCCCGGATAAAACCCCGGGATACTCAGTTCAACCCCGGAGATAACCTCGAGAGATCAAGCCAACCTCAGAGATAACCCTGAGGACATTCAGCATCCACAGCAGCCCAATCTCAGAGATAACCCTGAGAAACGACTACTACATCTGCGCCAAAGCCAGAGATAACCCTAATGGGGGAAAAATCATCATTTTTCCACCTCAACATCACATTGACGTCGTCTCAACACAATTCAATCAACACTGCATATAAGGATGTCCTATAAGAATCATAGCTCATATCTCGAGTAATAACTACAGAAGACAATATAACGGATAAACTTTGAAGACCTGGAGATCTGGTCATGGACCCATCTTTTTGGCTTCGTACAAACTCTAATCCCATGTTATTGTGTAGCTCTCAACAATAGCATTTCGAAAAGGTATAGTACTCCTTTATCGGATGCCCGGATTAAAAGTTATGAAGGTTCGAACGGACAACGCGTAGCCCAAGTGCACGTACTTCGAGACAATAGGACTCGCATGGCCCAGGGCAACTCGGGCAACCGCAGGTAGGCCCGCAGCCATCTAGTCTTTAAATATGAGCTTTTAACAGCTCATTTGAAAAAAAAATAGAAAAGGAGAGAAATTTGTCCATTTCAGCCTATAACCCCTACTAGAGTACTCTAAACTGAGTGATCCTTCTTTCTAAACACTTGTAAGCTCGTGTTTTGTAACTTACTGAAGTTTAACCGGTGGAAACCAAGATTTTAGGTATCAAAAGCTATCTGAAGTCTTCTTGGCAGCCCATTGTAAGATTTTTCTGATTTTTAAACTTTTTACTATTTTTATATATTTATATCTACTAACGTTGAGAGTCGCATTAAGTGGGTATGCTCGGATCGTCGATCCGTGACTTTTTATTACTTATATATATATATATATATAATCCGGATCTTAAGCTCACCCCTTATCCAACTCGCCCGAACTCACCCCTCTTTAGCGATGGACCCGGCGACGGTTCTATCATACGATCGTCGTCTATACTTTTAGCGACGGACAATATATAGCATCATTAAAAGTATAGACGACGGTTGTATGACCGAACCGTTGTTGGGTCCGTCGTTAAAGAGGGGGTGAGCTCGGGTGAGTTGGATAAGGGGTGAGCTTAAGATCCGGATCATATATATATATATATATATATATATATATATATATATTGTCGAACTCGAACTCGAATGAGCCAGGATAGAATATCTGGAGCATTTACTACTTTTATATATATACATACTTATATATATATATTATCGAACACGAATCGATTAAGTCTGGATATAATATTCGGTGCATTTACAGCTTATATATATATATATATTTACATTTCTACCAGGCCTAGAGTTTACTTCGTGGCCATTTACCGCTTATATATATATATATATATATATATATATATATATATATATACCGCTTTTATATAAATATCTGTTTTAACTGCTTTCATAATGTAGATATTTAATCTTTTAGCCCGCGGGCTAGATTTGCCTCAATCTGGCTACTTCTAACTTTAACTGGTTCAAAGTGACTAAATTGGAACCGTTGAAGCTAGAATGATTTAGATATACTCAAATCTAGTTCTTTTTCTAGCTTTTATACATATTACTCTTTCATGTGAGCCTAGGAATCATGTGATCACAGATTTAGTCTCTGAATCTTGATTTGGTTCCCGAAATAGAAATTTCTAAGTTTTAGACAGCTTGTAAATTATCTACGCTGTCTGGATATCCTTAGATGGCTCTCATGCCCACAAAGAGTTCGGCACTGCTATGTATCTTATTTTCTCGAAGATGCCTCGCATCTCAAAAATAAAAGCAATCAAGTCAAACACATAAATAAAATGAAAATATCAAAGGCCTCAATTACTATTTGAGCATAAGGGTTTTAAAAACCAGTTTTACAAAACTTCACTGCTATATCTTGTTAAAATTGAAATTTTATACAAAAGTCATACCCTTTGTATATAGGTGCAAACGAGGCATAGCACTACTTCCAGACAATTGCACATACGCCCTACACACATACGCAGATAAAGGTTTAATGAAAAGTGGCGATAACCGTGTTATCATGGAAGTCAGGGGGTGCCTAACTTCTTCCCTCTGCTTAATCAAGCCCCCAGACCCTAACAAATCTCGGTTTCTCAGACTAGTTAAACATTGTCAAATAATTGGGTATTTGTGCAAACCTTTTCTTGGTTGAGTTGGTGCAACCATTTAAAAATACCAACTGGCGACTCTAACAGTCAAATCGTCGACATATACATGTCAGACCTTTTCAAACTTATTTTTTCAAACAAATCTCACCTAAAAATGAGAACACCAAAAGACAAGAACAGAAAGGGACAAATAAAAATCCCGATGTCGACAGGTGGTGACTCTGTTGGGGACTCCAGTAAGTGGGCTTAAGCCACTAATCAAGCTTTCCAAAAACTTTTATCTGCTTATGTGTGAATATTGCATTTACATTGAATGGATGTATACTAATGCTTTATTTATTGCACTTTAGTGCTTCGTACCATATCTGCATGTGATATTAGTGCTTCGCACATGTCATCATTTCCATACGGTGATACGCAATGTATTCAAATGTATGTTATATGATTCCTCCACCAGGAGGCTAACGCATCGGTGTTTGATTACTGGACTCAAGGAATACTAATTTCGCAAGGCTCATGAAAGGCACCACCCAAATTCACTCCAGTTGAAAGATTGGATTAACTTCCCATATAGTAAATTGTGATGATCTAGGGACCTTCATGACAAAAAAAATGGCGAGAATAACCTAAGATAGGTCAGCCTCTGATAAATCAAACGCGGAGAGAAGTCTCTTCATATCTTCCTCTTTTCAATTACCTGTAATGTTTAAATTACTTGTAATTTCATTTTCATGTGAATCTCAATGTAATGAAAAATATAAAAGAGTATGTAAATATGCATTCCTTTTTTATATCAAGACCTGTCATGCTATCCTGTCATCAAAATGTCTTACATCCGTTTTACAGGAGAACATTAAAACACTCCTAAAAAAACGAACACATTGCATAGCATTTCCCCATTTTCCCAAACGAAACTACATAGTCTTTTTATAGGGAAATGACTGGTCCTGTTACCCATTCAAAGTCCAAAAAGGCACTAAGCCCACAGTCAGACATGGATACAAGTGCCCCACCTGATCCTACTCCTGTCTCTCACGAGGAGTTCGAAGGATTGAGGAATTAAATAACAGAGTTGACTGTTCTACTGAAAGAACTAAACAAATCAACTCAGGGTCCACAAATACCCATCCAAATGTAATCCTCTCGCGACAATGAGGAATCTAGGGTCCCAGACGAGGAAGTCCCAAAGACCGAGTCTCACAATGAGAAGTCCAACGAAACCCCTAAAATCACCCATCTTAAAGAAGATCAAGACACCGATGATATTTAGAAGAAGGTTCTACAAATGGAAGAGACCATTCAATCCATCAAAGGGATTGGAACACACTAAAGTGTTTCCTATTCAGACCTTTGCATCTTCCCCGGGGTTCATTATCCTGAGAAATTTAAGGCTCCTGACTTGGAGAAATATGATGGATTGGGAGATCCTTACAAGCACTTAAAAGTGTTTATTGGAGAGCTTGGATCCTACGCCGAGAATGAAAAGCTGAGATTGCAGCTATTTTAGAAAAGACTGACTGGAGAAGCCAGAGCATAATACTCCAGATTGGATAACTCCAAAATTCACAGCTGGGAGGAGTTAACCCATGCTTTCCTCAGTCAATATAGCTTTCAAACTCAGATGGCTCCAGACAGGTATCAAATTACCAAAGTCAAGAAGCAAGTCAATGAGTCATTTAGAGAGTATGCCCAAAGATGGAGACGTCTGGCTATTCAAGTAATCCCATCCATGACAGAGACTAAGATGGTGATGAACTCCATAGATATTCTAGAAGCTCCATTTTATGAGAGGGTCCTAGCAGGCATAGGAAAACCATTCTCAGAAATGATTAAGCACGGAGAAATGGGAGAGATGGGATTGAAGTCTGGGAAGATTCAAGACCTCACCACTTTAAAAGCCATAGATGAGCATATCCAATATAGAAG
Organism: Panax quinquefolius; assembly: GCA_020205615.1. Taxonomy (NCBI): domain Eukaryota; kingdom Viridiplantae; phylum Streptophyta; class Magnoliopsida; order Apiales; family Araliaceae; genus Panax; species Panax quinquefolius. The sequence goes on from CM035153.1 coordinate 27,146,295, forward strand.
TTATGGGAACAACCCCCGGAGGGTCCATAAGAAGAAAGAAAAGGATGTTTCTTTGATACTGTAAGGAAAAAATCAAAAAGGTAATCAAAGCTTGCCTATTTAAAGGAGAAATTATTCCTCTTTTCAAGCACAATCCTCAAATCCTCCCTTGCCAAATAGTTGAGAAGTCAGACGCTCAAGAGTGTTCACACCCTTAGGGGACTCACTCGAAAACATTTTCAAACTTTTGACAGCTCAGAAGAAAATCACTCATCTCCTTCCACCAGCCAATCCAAGTGGAAAGGACTTCAATACAAGCAAGAAGTGTGCTTACCATTTTAGAGCTCCAGGCTACGACACTCAGGATTGTTGGGTCCTCAAGCATAAGATCCAGGACTTAATTGACAGTGGTGAGATCATGGTGACAAAACCCGAACAACCACATGTTCAAGATAAGCCTATCCCCTAACACAAGGAAAATGATGTTAACATGATCAATAGAGGCAATGGAGAAGGTTCCAAGTACCTCGAATACGTGGGTGGTTCTCCCCAAACCAGCAAAGATAATTTTGACAAGTGGGATTATTCAGAGTTCCAGTTCATGATGGAATGGGAGTTAAAATCTATTGGCGAATAGGTCAATCAACTGGCAGAACTGGTGATACATAAACACCAAGTCACACGACAGTTGTTCAGTCAGGAGCATGCAAGTCTCATCTCCCTTATCACAAAGACTCCACCACAGACCCAAGAGAGTGAAACCTTAGAGGAAAAGCTTACCAGAAAAGCAAGACGCCATGCCTGTCGGGACTTTGCCAACAAAAGGGAGTTCACCTATTTAGGCCAACCGATGGAAGAAATATTGTAGATGATGATCAATGAGGGAAAGATTACAACACTTTTACCTCCAGTTAATCCACACTCAAAAAGATTTGATGCTACTGGAGTCTGTCAATACCACTCCCATTCTCGTGGTCACAACACTGAAGGATGCTAGGCACTCTGTCATCTTATCCAAAATATGATTGACAGCGGTGACCTACAAATGGCAGGCGATGACACCGTATCACTTGAGAGTGGACATACATTTCCTCTAGGATCACAAAGATGGAGGGAAATTATAGCAGTCATAACCTCTGAGGGAGACCTGGTTGTAACACCCCTTATAATTTAACCCATCAAGCTCAAAGGACTTGAAAACCATTTGAAGGTGGTTACACCAGAACTACTGGTATTGCCATTCAGGCCATAGTATCCTATCATTAGCCTTAAGAAAGTCCCATTAAACTATAGAGAGGTTGAAGGATCAACATCTAACACCACTGCTACGGTATCCAAAGAAAATCCGCTATATCTCCCTCAACGAGTGATGAAGCTAGTCATCAGATCTAAGGGAAAAGTGCCCAAGGAGAAAATCAAAGAATTCCTCCGTAAGATGGGACATAATAAAGCCAAGGTGGTGCAAAGCTTGAAAGAATCACCTAAAGAGATGCCTATTCTGGACCTGGTATTCTATTCAGAAGATCATTGGAAGATCTTAATGAAGATATTGGAAGCAGCCCACCTGCCAAAGACAGTGGATGTTGAAAAACTTCATCATCTCGTAGATCACATCTTCAACAACAATGTGATATCTTTCACCGATGATTACATACCTCTCGAATGGATGGGTCATTGTGTGACACCCCCAAAATAGGTATACATCACCCATTTTGAGTCACCAGATACACGGTACATAATTTAAATACAAACTTCTTTTATACAATACGAAAAAAATGTAGTTAAGAGTTTAACACGAATATTGTCTTCTAGATAGTATCCAAACTAAAATGGAGTCCTCATTACAATTATTATCACACTATTTTACAAAATAGTGAGGACTACTAAGAACCATCTTGGACCATCACTCTGTTCCTCGACTAGTCTTGGCTATATTCTCATTTCCTAAAGAGAACAATGAAAGCAAAGGGTGAGCTCAACTAGCCTAGTAAAGAATATTATGACTAAGATAATTCATTTATCAATAGCCTTCATCAGAATAAATCATTGATTTAGAAAATATGGTAGATAAAAAAAGTTTTTAAACATAATTGCAGTGGAATTAACAATCCATTAGAAGAGTCAAGTAGAACAAAATGTCTACTATCTCCTCCAAATTAAAAGTCCATCGTTAATATTTCATTCATGTAATACTCATCAACAGTTCTTTGTTGTACCCAAGATAAAGATAACTTGTATCACCTGTCTTCACCTGAACCACTAAAGATTATAGTTAAATTCATAATTCATATTTATAATCATGTAAACCAACAGTTTCTCCTTGCCACAAAGGCTTAACAGAACGTTTACTCAATATCCTTACCCCAAAGGCTAAAGATATTCAAATGTAATATCAATAATCATACCAATCAATTGTCTATCTTTGCACTACAGGCCAAAGATATTCAACTATAAAACTAATGGTCATGATCATACCAATTAATTATCTGTCTGTGCAATACGGCCAAAGACATACAACTGTTAACTCATGGTCATGATCCCGCCAATCACATCATCGAATTATCCATGTACTACGGGCCAATGATATTCGTTAGTATCATCAGTGGTCATGATCATGTCATACACCTATCCATCTTTGCTCTACGGGCCAAAGTTATCAATCAACATTTCATCTTTGTACTGCGACCAAAGATATCAACTGTAAAATCAATAATCAACAGTCCATCTTTGCACTACGACCAAAGACATACAACTGTAAAACCAATAATCAGCAGTCCATTTTTGCACTACGGGCCAAAGATGACTTTCAACACAATATAAGCATGAGAATGATGACAATGATATAAGGATTCAATCAAGTGAGATCAAGGATAAATATTAAAGACTTTAAATTTATCCAGAGTTTAAAAATATCCAAATTGTCAACATGATACTGCTTTGTGGAGTAAAATTCAAGAATAATATTCATGTATCAAAAATAATTTTGGACAGAAAAAAATCAATTTTTTGTCGTTAATAGTATCCCGGGTGTATAGTACCCGAGTGAATACTACTTCGGGAATAGTACCCCGTGAATAGTACCACAACATGAAAAGTACCCCGAATACCCAAATGAATAATATTTAAGTTAATAGTAATCGGGTGAATAGTAACCCATGAATAGTACCCCCGTATGAAAAGTACCCCGAATACCCGAGTGAATAATATTCAAGTGAATAGTAACCGGGTGAATAGTAACCCGTGAATAGTACCCCGGGTAATAATATTGATATTTAATAAGAAAGTTCAGATCAATATTCCAATGAAATGATACTGGATGAAGCGCAAAACTTAAGGATATTCTATTAATTTCAGGAATTATAGAAGCAATACTTACCATAGTAAGTTTAGATTTAAGAATATGAAAAGAAATAACATACTAAACTGCAAATGGATTTTCACCTATCATGCGGTACGTAATCCGCGTAGACAGGTTATTCCAACATATTAAAGGATGAATACGAAGAATAATATTCCTTATGAATACGAAAGAAATAATACCCCTTACCATACGAAAATAACATCCCTTATGAATACAACAAATAATATCCCTTATGCATACAACAAATAATATCCCTTATCTTAGTAAAAGACTGGATACTGCAATAGTGAAGTAGTAGAATACTTTTCTTCTTGCTCTCTATAGTTTCTCTCTCTATAATTTCTCTTGTGAATCTCAGTGAATTGGTGAGAATAAAAGAAGAATTAAGCTTCTATTTATAGGAGAATTGACTAAATAGTAACTAATTCACGAACGGTCCAGATTAATTTACTATTAGAATAGACGATCCATATTGATTACTATTAAAACCACAACAGACGGTCCAGATTGATTTACTTTTAAAAACACCATCAACGGTCTAGATTGATTTACTTTTAAAACCACCACCGATGATCCAGATTAATTTACTTTTAAAATCACCATCGATGGTCCAGATTGATTTACTTTTAAAACCACCACCGACGGTCCAGATTGATTTACTATTAAAACCACGATCAATGGTCCAGATTGATTTACTATTACAACCACAATCAATGGTCCAGATTGATTAACTATTACAACCACCATCAATGGTCCAGATTGATTAACTATTAAAATCACCATCAATGGTACAGAACTATTAAAACCACCATCGACGATCCATAAAATTAGTAAATCTTTCCATGTAATACTAAGTAAAACCTACAACAAACACCTCATGACAAATCCCTATATTTATATCAAAAATTGAATAAATATTTACCACAAATCATTTATCTTTAATAAACACATTTTAAATCTATTAACAAGTATTTATCATTAATATTATAACTCACAATATTTAACGACTAGATCATTCACAGGAAAGAGGGGGCTTTCCGATAAGGATTTCTCCCTATTGGCGCGCAATTAGGTGACTAAACCTCTTTCCTCGACAGAACTTTTTAGAAATTGTCAATAATGTAAATAATCAAATGAATAACTTTGCATCTCAATTATTAATTTAATAATATAAAATATTATGCAGATGTTACCGTGACAATAATTGAATCAAATAACGTGAGATACTATGCAACAATTTCTGTAGCAATAATTGAGTAAACTGAGTGGCTTCTTACATAAGCATCAATATCGTGTGCTACTATGTAACCATGCGTATTACTGTATTTTTACCACCGGTTATTTCAACAGTTAACGGTAAAACTTTCGCCGTTATTTTTATTAAAGACATTTATGTAGTTTTCTAACTTCGACAGTTATTCCGTTGTGGGGTCCACTAATGATAGTGTCGTCGAATGAATTTTCCGTGACCAAACGAATATTCCTCGACACAACGAATATTTTATATCAACTTGCTTACTTTGCAAAATTTTCAAATATTACCCTTAACTTTAACCTTTTATCAATTTAACCATTTACTGAATAGAAAAATTGAATACTTTCATTTCATAACATTCGGGGTCTTACACATTGTAAGCCACTACACATAACAGTGATGTCTTCCGAATATGTGGTTGGAGGAGTGCTAATAGATGGAGGATCATCCCTAAACATCTGCCCTTATGCCACATTGAAAAGGATGAAGATCAATCTCAACCGAATCTGAAGCAGCCACACAAACATCAAAGCCTTTGATAGATCTCGACGAAATCCTGTTGGAGAGATTAAATTGCCAGTGGAAATCGGTCCACATACATTCTACATATCCTTTCAAGTGCTCAAAATCACTACATGATATAATTTACTGTTGAGAAGACATTGGATCCATATGGCGGGAACCGTCCCATCCACTCTTCATCAGAAGCTCAAGTATATCACAGTAATCTGGTCATTGTCAATGCTGAACCAGAGTATCCTGTCCAAAGTGATATACCTCTAATCAGTTTCAATGAAGAAGTTGAGCATGTCAGCTTCCAAGCCCTTGAGGTGAACAGCACTCACTATCAACCCATCGGGGCTCCAGCTCTGAAATCCAGAGTTTCTGTCGAGGTAATGTCGGCCAGTCAAGAAATGATATCCTTGGGTTTCCAACCAGGATAAGGGTTAGGAAAGAATCAGCAAGGAATCAAATGCCCAATTCAAGTTCCCAGCCAAATAAGAAAAGCCGGACTAGGCTACTCCTCTGGGTCAAATCACAGGAACCCGCACAAGCATACACCGGTTCCTTCATCTACAACGTTATTGTCTAAACCTACAGATACAAATTCTATACGGCCTCTAAGGAAAATTCCCATCTCCGTGGCGGGTATGCTGTTTCCTAAGCTGAGATTGGCTAACGGGAAAGAAGTCCTAATTCCAGACCCAGATATTGAGGAAAAGAATCGAAGGCACAAATAAGACATAAAGAGACATTTGTCAAATATGCATATCCTGATACATACAGAAGGTATGAACATGGACATCCTAGAGGATGATTGTCCAGACATCATGGTCATCATTCAAGAAGAGGAGGACGATAACTACCCCTTCATCACAGCTTTCCACCAGGACTTGACCCTTGACAATTGGAGCAGTGCTCCATGCATTTGTCGAAAAGGGTAAAAAGGGCAGAAAATCCCTCTACCCTATAGATAGCAATAACTGCTTACTTTTGTTGCATAGTATTAGTAGTTGTTTTTGTCATGCCATTCTAACACTCTGTATGATCAAACAGTTTTATATATTAAGTGAAAGCATTTTGTTTTAGGACTCTAGAATTAGATTTGTCTAAACTTGCTGATGGAGTGTCAATTCTTCACAAGGACTGTAACTTTGATGTAAAGTTGGACTCTGGCTTGATGAAGATTGAGCAAGAGGACTATGAGGTGCCTGAGGAGATCAAAGAATGGGTCAAAGATAAACCCAAGCCAAACCGTGATCAAACCACCTCTTTCAACCTCAGAACATCATCAAACCCCAAATAGATCCAGATTGGTATGAACCTTACCCCAAGCCAAAGGAATGACATGGTTACTTTATTGACCCAATTCCAGGATGCGTTTGCATGGACTCATGAAGACATGTCATTCATCGCTTACCCATTAAAGAGGGATTCAAGCCAGTCAAACAAAAACTCAATCCATTAAAACTTGAGTGTTGTTTGAAAGTCAAGAAAGAAATTGTGAAATAATTTCAAGTCGGAATCATCATGGTATCAACATACCCTGAGTGGTTATCAAACATAGTTCACATACCTAAACCCATAGGGAAGGTGCGAGTATGCATGGATTACAGGGATCTGAATAAATCTTATCTCAAAGACAACTTTCCCAAACTATTTATCCACATACTCATTGAAAATATAGCTCAGTATGACATGTACTTCTTTGTTGACTGCTTTGTTGGGTATCTCCAAATCATGGTTGTTGAAGAGGACCGGAAGAAGACATCATTCATCACTCCTTGGAGAACCTTTTTCTATAGACGGTTGTCATTCGACCTCATCAATGCTGGAGCTGCCTATCAGCAAGCCATGATGGCTCTTTTCCACGATTTAATACACAAAGAGATAGAAGTCTATGTGGATGAAATCATTATCAAATCCCAAAGGGAAGAAGACCACATAAACCATCTCATGAAGCTCTTCAACCGATTGCAAAAGTACAACTTAAAGCTAAATCTGACCAAGTGCGCCTTCAACGTCAAGTCAGGCAAGTTGTTGGGATTTCTAGTGAGCCACAAAGGCATTGAGCTGGATCCTGCCAAAATTCAAACCATTATTGAGATGCCCATACCCTTGACAGAGAGGGAAATACGGGGATTTTTGGGAAGAATCAACTTCATTAATCGATTCATCTCCTAACTCACAGCAACCTGTGAGCCCATCTTCAAGTTGTTAAGGAAGAATTCCTCCAAGAAATAAGAATGTCAAAAAGCCTTCCTTTCCATTAAAGAGCAACTAGTCAAAGCTCTTGTCTTGGTACGTCCCAGGGATGACGTTCCCCTATTTATGTACCTGTCAATTAATGACAATGTCATGGGCTGCATGTTGGGACAAAAAGACGATAGAGGCAAAGAAAGAGCTATCTATTACCTCAGCAAAATATTCAGCATCAGTGAGCACAAGTATACCTTGATTGAGAAGACTTGTTGTGCATTAGCATGGGCTTCCATGAGATTACAACATTATCCTCATGATCACACAACCCATCTCATATCCCGCATAGATCATCTCAAGTATGTATTCAACAAGCCAATGTTGAATTGTCAACTATCCAAACGGCATTTGATCCTCCAACAATTTGACATCATCTATGTGACCCAAAAGTCTATCAAAGGTCAAGGAATTGCAGATCAACTGGCCGCATTGCCATCCAGGGATTTAAAACCCTTGGAAACATATTTTCATAATGAAGGGGTAATGACAATTCAGCAACACCATTAGGACAATTCAACCCAATCATGGAGGATGTATTTTGATGGAGCACTAAATATGGAAAGTGCCGGAGCTGGAGCAGTTTTGGTATCTATTTTGGGAGAGCAATATTCCATTGCCATCAAATTGTGGTTTGTAAACACCAACAACACAGTGGAGTATGAAGGCTGTATAATGGGGTTGAAGCTAGCCCAATCCATGGGTGTCAAATGATTAACTGTCTTTGAAGATTCCAAACTGGTAATCAGATAAACCACTAGGATCTATCACACCAAAGAATTACATTTACTGCCTTACCATCGGTAAGTTATCTAGATGGCTTCGGAGTTTGAAGAAATATCCTTCCTCCACATTCCTTGGAACAGGAATAACTTTGCTGACGCACTAGAAACTTTGGTCTCCTTGATCAACATACCTGAAAGGGGAAGCATTCAAAATATCACATTTGTAAGCCAAAATGCCCCAACTTATGGGAATTACATCAGAGAAGTATCGGATGAACTGCCTCCTATCCAACACCCTTGGTACCAATCTATCAAGGAGTATCTACGAGATAGATCTATGCCCACTGGGGCGAGTCAAGCTGAAAGAAAACGGATCCATAAAATTTCCATGAAATTCTATCTAAGCGGAGACACACTTTACAAAAAAGATGCAAGACTAGGCCTTCTAAGATGCCTAGACAAAGACCAAGCTCAAAGGCTTATGGATGAAATCCATGGTGGAGTATGCGGCCCACACATGAGCGGCCCTTTACTTGTCAAGAAAATCTTAAGAACATGGCATTACTTGCTCTCTCTCAAAGCTGATTGCGATGATCATGTCAAGAGATGTCATCAATGCCAAATTCATAGGAATGTTATCCACGCCCCTCCAAGGGAGCTCCATAATATGAGTTCGCCCTAGCCGTTCTCAATGTGGGGAATGGACATGATCGGGAAAATTGAGTCCAAAGCCAGTAATAGTCATCGGTTTATCTTCACCATAATCGACTACTTCACTAAGTGGGTAGAAGCAGCCTCTTCCCCCAGGGTTAGTAAAGAGGTGATCATTGGTTTCATAAAAAACAATGTCATTTGCTGATATAGACAAACTGAGGTGATTGTATCAGACAATGCCAAGAACCTCAACAATAAAATGATGGAGGAGTTATGCAGTAAATTCCACATCAAGCATCTCAACTCCATTATCTATCGTCCATAGATGTATGGTGCTGATGAAGCGGCTAATAAAAATATCAAAAAGATCATGCAAAAGATGTCCGCCAATCACAAAGGATGGCTGACTTGTTGCCTCTAACTCTATTAGCCTACAGATCGTCAATGCACACTTCCACTGGGGCAACCCCCTACTCATTAACCTATGGAATGGAAGCAGTGCTCCCCATAGAGGTGGAAATCGAATCCCTGAGAGTATGGATAGATGCTCAGATGGATGAAGACCAATGGTTATAAGATCGGTACCACCAATTGTCTCTCATAGATGAAAGACGGGCCACAACCATCTTCTATGGTAAATTATACCAATAGAGGATCGCTCGATCCTGCAACAAGAAAGTCCGGGTACGGTAGTTCAAAAAAAATGACTTGGTCTTGAAGAAAGTTCTTGACAACCAAGATCAATCTAAAAGAAAATTCACCCCAAACTAGGAAGGCCCGTTTGTTGTCAAAGAGGTATTGACAAGAGGTGCCCTCAGATTACAAGAGATGGATTGCGAGTAATTTCTCCAACTCATCAACTCAGACACCGTCAAACGGTATTATGTATGAAGTTACCTGTAAACCAGCATCATAGTTCTTGATCAAATACATCATCCAATTCAGGTTTTCAAAACCTCTCACTACATACAACATCAGTTTGTCCCACCAGGGATGAACTACACAGACCTGATCTCCCCAATACACGGGAGTACGTAGGCAGCCATTTTATGGTCCGGTCTAACATTTATAAAAACAAAAAAAGACAATAACAAAACCTTCTCTAACCACATTAGTTTTTCCCACCAGGGCTGAACTACGCAGACCTGATCTCCCTAATACACAGGAGTATATAGGCAGCCATTTTATGGTCTGGTCTAACCTTTACAAAAACAAAAACAAAAACCCTCTTTACCATATACAACTTTCAACCATTTCAAGCTAGGTTGGAACTACGCAGACTTGATCTCTCCCTCATCAATGGGAGTGCATAGGCAGCCATTCACGGTGTGGTCTCTCCCCTACAAAAACACAAAACCATGTAAATAGTACTGGGATCATCCTTAAAACTTTCAAACCAAACCATAGGAGATGGAACTACCTGATCTTCCCAATACATAAGAATACATCGGCGACCATCTGTGGGGAGGTTAAATCACACCTTATCGGCTTAGACCACAAGAATGGAACAACCTGGTCTCCCTATATAAATGGGAGAAAAAATTGGCGACCATCTAAGCTACGGTTGAATCCTAAAAGGGAAACACCAATCCATAATAGATGGAACTACAAGGTCTCCTCCATACAAGGTAGTGTTGGCGACCATCTGTGGGGCGGTCAACCTCAGAGAGGAAAGCCAAAATCCTCTCCACGACCACATTCAGAAACAAGTCCCAAGACACCAAAGGGTAGGGGAATACAAAGATCAATGATCCATTCTGAAAGATCCTGAGATATCTCAATGTCCATCTATCAAGGAGAAGTTTAGAATACATCAAGATCATAAGCCCTGAAGAAAAAAGTAAATATCAAGCAAGTAACAAGGCATATCTAAAAGGGAAGTGAATCAAAATATATTTCTTTGTCATATAATACTATTTGATATATACAATGTATCATGCACATGATAAAAATGGCTAACCTAGTCTACGCAGGAAAATCAAAGCTAATCTACAAACCAATGGATAAGCGAGCCATCAAATCTAACATGGCATCCCTCTTAGTAGATGGAGGTAAATCTATGAGCTCCTACCCTAGGGTGTCTACACGAGTCAGGAGATCTATGGCCATCTTCATGGTGCTACCGTGCTCATCAATGAATGTACTCATCTCTATAATAATATCAGTAGTATGAGATCTCAATGCAGTACTATCTGTAGTAACAGCATCTCAGGTAGCTAGAGCATCATCCTGCTCAACAACAGCTGCATCCCTAGATGATCAAGCCTCATCCTGCTCAACAACAGCGGTATCCCTATGAGCTAGAGCATCATCTCTCTCAACCAGAATAGCATCTCAATCCGAAAGAGCTGTCAACATCAAGGCCCTAGCCTGATCCCTCTCAAACGTCATCAGATGTAAACTCTCGTCTAAATACTCAATAGAATATGGAGTCACAACAGTAGGAATACTGGGGGAATCAACCAGAGCTACTGATGAACCATTAAATAGGTCATCCTAGATCTGAATCAATACCCGACTTTGAGGATACAACCATAGCTGATGCAATCTATATCTCCAACTATGCAGAATACTCTGAAGAGCGACCTAGATGGCTAGTCGAAAAGTCAGCCCTCTCTCGACGAGTCCAACAGTCATAAATCATGTATAAATCCTCTGCTAATAGAAGCCGAGATGATAAACACTGACCCACTGCCCCATCAAACGATTGAATATCCTAAAACTGGTCAAACTGTGCCATAACAGCTAGTGGATGATATATGGATGCACCCCTCAAATCGGCCAGGGGAAGATAATCTATGCCCGTTGCATGAGTGATAAAGTTATAGGTTGAGCTAAGCCCTGAACATGGCAAAATATCAAATGGGTCCTCGATCCCTAACAAGAAATCCGACTAAGAAGCTGCATCTGTACACTAAGCTGGCTGAAAGGAGTATGACATGGCTATCTCATGGGGAAAAAATACCCATGGCGTCGAAAAATGCCAATCGGTCTCAAGTGTGTTATAAACCACACGTACAACAAGACCGAACTGCCTATAAACATCCCCACAGAATGGGTATGGCAATACGTGGCCGACCTCAAGGTCTCTGCCAGAATCATCGGTAAGATGGTATGTCCTTCCCGGAGAGCCCGGACTATAATGATCATGCCGTTATCCAGGTGGTCCATGTACAATGGCATGGACAGATAAGCTAATACACACATCAAGGGTATCGCAGATAGTTGTCCAATGATCCCAATCTATCAATCAAGAAACTCATGGACACTACATGTCTTGAGGAAATCTCGTCCAAGACAACTCTGCTCCTCAAACCTGTCAAGGTTATAAACTGGCAGCTCATATCACCAACAGCCATTCAACCACAAGGCCTATCCAATGGAAAGTCTATAAGACGTTCATACTCCTCTAATGTGGGAGTCAACTCCTGGGTATCAAATCTGAATACCTGCCTATCTGGTACCCAATGCTCTAGCATGCCCTTTACAAAGCCCAGTAGAACCTAAAATGTCATGAGGGTCATAGAGTGGCACAACAACTGATCAACTATCACCTGATCTAGGGAAGATAAACTGTGTTATACCACAATCTCAAGGAAGATGCCACCAACACTATTGGGGTATGCTCAATCCAGCTAACAGTGGATGCCGACATCTGTGGAGTCATGTCATAAGACCATCCAGGGTCAATGCTAAACTCATCTCTGGAAATGCATGTCCATAATATAATGCATGCATAATAAACAACAGATGATAATATGATGTAGGGAATGGAAAATAGTATACATACATTCTTAAGTTCATCATCATCTAAAATGCATCATCTATGTATATAAATAAAGGAAAATGGGCCACAACTGCCCAACAACTAATAGAGGCCTATCAAAAGATATAACGAGAACTGGGGCACAACCACCTAATATCTAATAGAGGCCTATCAAAAGATATAGTGAAAAATACATTAGAAGAAGTCAATGGTGTTGATGTCCACATCATCCAATCTGTCCATCTGATGTAACTCCTCCTGAGTCGCTGAATTTTTGCCAAAAGGGATATCAGGCCGATACAACAGAGGATCTACACCGGAAAAACCATCTGAATATGGGCCACCTGAAGGGCTAGCCCCAGAGCTGGAAGGATCAAAAGTATCTACCTCGAAAGGATCCCTGCCAAAATGTTGGATAAAGAAATGTGCCCGGTCAAAGTGTTGGATCAAACTCTCAATCTGCGTCAAATGGGTAGGCTCTCGGACGCAGGCAATCCAATCTGTCATCATGATGGAGCCAGGAACCATATCCCTCATAAACTGTGTGGCTCGTGTCTGAGCTCCAATGGTGTGAGGGAACTACTAGCGATAAAAAGCCTCCCGAGTGAAAGGTCCCTCTAACAAAGTAAAGCCATCCACACCCATCAATGGGACCTCAGTGATCGATTGTGACAAAGGCCAATAATGTAACGCCCTCAAAATAGGTATACATCACCCATCTTGAGTAACCAAATACATGGTACAAAATTCAAATACAAACTTAATTATACAACTGTCGTGTAAAATACGTCAAAACATAGTTGAGAGTTTTAACAGTAATATTATCTTTTAGACAATATCCAAACTCAAATTCAATCCTCGTTACATTTATTATCACACTAAATAGTGAGGACTACTAAACAACCATCTCGGACCATCACTCTGCTCCCCGACTAGTCCTGGCTACGTTCTCATTTCCTAAATAGAACAATGAAAGCAAAAGGGTGAGCTCAACTAGCCCAGTAAGAAATATTATGACTAAGATAATGCAGAATAAATTATTGTTAGCCTTTAACAGTGGTAAACTGATAAAATATAATAAACATCAAGTTTAACTGCAGCGGAACAAGCAATCCATTAGAAGAGTAAAGTAGAGCATGATATCTACAATCTTCTACGATTTAGAAAGTTTATCATCAATTTTACCACTGAGACTAAACTTAATAAATAATTCGCATCACTGAATTATCCACGCACTACAGGGCAAGGATATTCATTAGTATCACAACCATGAATTATCCATGCACTGCAAAGCCAAGGATATTCGTGTTTTCACCAATGGTCATGATCATGCAAACAACTGTGCATCAATGCACTACGGGCCAATGAGGACTTTTACCACATCATTTGTAACATTACGGTCATGATTATACCAAATGATCCCTGGTCATAATCATATCCAAATTGTCACCACGATACTCCTTTGTGGAGTAAAATTTAAGAATAATATTGTATCAAAAATTATTTAGACCGAAAAGAAATCAATTTTTGTCATGAATAGTACTCCGGGTGAATAGTACTTGAGTGAATAGTACCCCATGAATAGTCTTTCGGGAATAGTACTTTTTGAATAGTACCCCATGAATAGTACTTTATGAATAATACCCCATGAATAGTACTTTGTGAATAATACTTCATGAATAGTACTTTGTGAATAGTACTTTATGAATAGTACCGTATTTATGAATAGTACTGTATTTATAAATAGTGCCCATGAATAGTACTTTGTGAATAATACCGTATGTATGGATAGTGTCGTATAAATGAATAGTACTCATGAATGGTACCCCGACAAGAAAAGCTTAAAATTTAACAAGAATGTTCAGAAAAATATCATTGTGAAACGATACTAGATGAAGTGAAAATTTTAAGGATATTCTACTAATTTCACGGAGTATAGAAGCAATACTTTAACAAAATGAGGGTAGAATTCAGAATCTGAAACAAAATAATATTACTTACATACTACAGAGTATGGAAGAAAATATTATTTCATACGGATATTAAACAAAAATAATATCCCTTATGAATACGAAAGAAATAATACTCCTTACCTTAGTAGAAGACTGGATATTGCAATAGTGAAGTAGCAGAATACTCTTCTTCTTTCTCTCTATAGCTTCTCTCCCTATAATTGCTCTTGTGATTCTTAGTGAATTGGTGAAAATGAAAGAAGAATGTGTTTCTATTTATAGAAAAACATAGTTTGATAATTGCACATTTTGGGGCACGAATTATTACACTATAGTACCTTCATCTTTTCCTCCATTTTTCATTTAGTCCTACAAGTATTATCAAACTTGCACCATCTCCCCTAATGGTACATCCATGTGAATCAATAGTACATGCATGTGAACTAATAGCAATTAATTGCCCATTTATCCGATTAATTACCCGATTGGTCAATTTAACCTCCAGAAATCAATTATTATCGAAATAAAAGTCGATCTCCACTAACACTAATAATCCCAACACAATGAAAATATCAATTTCATCTTTAATCAACACGAACTTATTCACCATTAATATTATAACTCACAGTATTTAACAACCAGATCATTCCCATGAAAGAGGGGGCTTTTCGATAAGGATTTCTCCCTATGGCGCGCAATTAGGTGACCAAACCCCTTTCCTCGACAGAACTTTCTAGACATCGTCAATAATGCAAATAATAATATGAATAACTTTGTGGTCTCAATTATTGATTTAATAATATAAAATATTAAGCAGATGATACTATGACAATAATTGAATCAATAATATGAGAGATATTATGTAGCAATTATTGTATTAATAATTGAGTATAACTGAGTGACTTCTTATGTAAGCATCAATAATCAATACCGTGTGCTACTATGCAACCACGCGTATTACTGTACTTTTACCCCCGGGTATTTCAACAGTCTAACGGTAAAACTTTCGTCGTTATTTTTATAAAAAGATATTTCTGTCATTTTTAACCCCGACAATAATTCCGTTGTGGGGTCCATCAATGATTGTGTCGTCGTATAAATATTCTACTAATTTCATGGAGTATAGAAGCCAAAACTTAACAAAATGAGTATAGAATTCGGAATTTGAAACGAAATAATACTACTTACATACTACAGAGTATGGAATAAAATATTATTTCATACGAGTATTGAACAAAAATAATATCCCTTACCTTAAAAAGAAGAGTAACCCGACTGGTAGGGCAGGGATATTCTTGAAAAATACTTATAATGTTTTCTATGCTCAAAACTTCCTTAAACTCTAAAGAAAATGCTCAATATTATAGAAGAAGAATTCTCTAATTTTGGTATGATTTTTAATTCTAACTAAGCATCCTATTTATAGGAGAATGGAAAGGATACTATTTGAATTTTAGAATCACGAACGAAATGTTGCAACTCACAGAAATTTTCTGATTTTTGTATAATTTTAATATGCAAATACTGTGACGCCCCCAAAATAGGTATACATCACCCATCTTGGGTCGCTAAATACATGGTATAAAATACAAATACAAACTTAACTATACAACATGAGCTTAGAGTCTTTCCATGAAAATTATCTTCTAGACAATATCCAAACTAAAATGGAGTCCTCATTACATTTATTGGCACACTATTTTATAGAATAGTAAGGACTACTATAACACCATCTCGGGCCATCACTTTGTTCCCCGACTAGTTCCGGCTACGTTCTTATTTCCTGAAGAGAACAATGGAAGTAAAAGGGTGAGCTCAACTAGCCCAGTAAGAAATATTATGACTAAGATAATGTAGAATAAGTTATCATTAGCCTTCAACAATGTTAAATTAATAGAAAATACTAGACAACAAGTTTAACTGCAGCGGAACAAGCAATCCATTAGAAGAGTCAAGTAGAGCATGATATCTACTATCTTCTATGATTTAAAAACTTTATCACTAACTTTATCGTTGGGACTCAGCTTAATAAATAAATCACATCATCGAATCATCCCTGCACTACGAGTCAAGGATATTCATTAGTATCACGTCCATAAATTATTCTTGCACTACGGGCCAAGAATATTGGTGTAATCATCAATGGTAATGACTATACCGAATTATCCCTGGTCATAATCATACCAATCAACAGTCCATCTATACACGTAAGCCAAAAATGACTTTCATCACAATAAAAGCATGGGGATGATGACAATGATACAAGAATTCAATTAAAAGAAAGCAAATGATAAATTTTTAAAGATTTATAATTTAATTTATCCAAAATTCAATAATGTCCAAATTTTCAACATGATACTGCTTTGTGGAGTAAAATTCAAGAATAATATCCATGTATCAAAAATAATTTGGATAGAAAAGAAATAAATTTTTCGGTGAATAGTACCCCGTGAATAGTACCCTGTGAATAGTACTTAGGGAATAGTACCCCGTGAATAGTAACCCGACATAAAAAGTGCCCCAAATAGCCGAGTGAAAAATATTTAAGTGAATAGTAATCAGGTGAATAGTAACTCGTGAATAGTAACCCATGAATAGTACCCTGTGAATAGTACTTCGGGTGAAAATATTGATATTTAATAAGAAAGTTTATATCAATATTCCAATAAAGTGATAATGGATGAAGCGTAAAACTCAAGGATATTTCACTAATTTCAAGGATTATAGAAGTCATACTTACCATAGTAAGTTTAGATTTAAGAATATGAAAAGAATTAACATACAAAAACTGCAAATGGATTTTCACCTATCATACAGTACGTAATCCGCGTAGACAGGTTATTCCGACATACTAAAGGATGAATACGAAAAATAGTATTCCTTATGAATACGGAAGAAATAATACCCCTTACCTTAGTAGAAGGCTGGATACTGCAATAGTGAAGTAGCAGAATACTCTTCTCCTTGCTCTCTATAGTGTCTCTTGTGAATCCCAGTGAATTGGTGAGAATGAAAGAAAAATTAAGATTCTATTAATATGAGAATGGACTAAATAGTTACTAATTCACGAACGGTTCAGATTGATTCACTATTAGAATGGACGGTCCATATTGATTACTATTAAAATCACAACCGATGGTCCAGATTGATTTACTTTCAAAACCACCACCGACTGTGACGCCCCCAAAATAGGTATACACAACACCCATTCTGAGTCGCCAAATACATGGTATGTAAACAACTACAACTTTATTATTACAACAAGAAAAAGCGTGAGTTTGAATACAAATATTATCTTCTAGATAATATCTATACTCAAATAAATCCTCATCACATTATTGATTCATTATTTTACAAAATGGTGAGGACTACTAAACAACTCTCTCTAGAATCTTCATTCCATAACCCGACTAAGTACTCGCTACATTCTCGCCTCCCCGAGAAGAAAAATGGAACAACAAGGAAAAGGGTGAGCTCAACTAGCCCAAGAAGAATATTATGACTAAGATAATATACAACAAATTATCGTTAGTCTTCAACAGGAAAAATCGATAGAATACAATGAGATAACAAGTTTCGAGATCAATATTCGCATGAAATAATAATTCATAGAAGAGTTACGTAGAGAATGAAATCTACTATAATCTATGAATTTAATGGTCCATCATCAATATTTTATCCTCGTAACATCAATCAATATACATCTGAATCAAATATTCATCTTTTGCCACTACAGCCAAAGATATTCATCACCGGTCATGTTCATTTAAACACTGCTCATCTTTTGCACTCACAGCCAAAGATATTAATCAATCGGTCATGTTCATCTCAACACTGCTTCATCTTTGCACTACGTGCCAAAGATATTCTTGAAAATCATTCATCTTTTGCACTCTGCCAAAGACATTCTTAAGAAATCATTCATCTTTGCACTACAGTGCCAAAGATATTCCATAATATCATCATTTAAGACCGAGGATGATGAAAAATATTTTTAAAGAAACGAATCCAAAGGAAACAAAATGACAAGGATTAAGGATTAAGGATTCGTACTTGGTTTTTATCCACGCCCAAAAAATACCTCAAAAATAATCATAGTGGTGTAAAATTCAAGAATGATCAAAACATGGATACAATCGAGTTAGTATCCGTAATAGATGTTTTTGACGAAAAGAAGAAATTTTATTTTTCTATTGAATAGTACCGTATCGTGAATAGTGCCAGATATCGTGAATAGTGCCGATATACGTGAATAGTAACTCAGACACCAAAAGATAGAAATTCCACAAAAACATCTTCACGCTTAATGAATAGTACTCGTGAATAGTAACTCGTGAATAAGAAACTTAATGAATAGTAACTCGTGAATAGTAACTCATGAATAGTAACCCATGGATAGTAACCCCTACATGAAAAAGTTCCAAATTTGATAAAAACTTCAGATCAACATTTCAAGAGATAATGATATTGAAGAAATAATATCATTACAAAAAATAATATCCCTTACCTCGAAAGATCGATTACTTAGCTAGAATACCGGGATATAGTCAAGGGAACTTGCCTTTCTAGCAATACTCAAAGTATACTCAAAATACTCACAAGAATACGCTCAAAATATCGAGAGAGAAATAGAGAGAAACTTCAGTTTACGGTGTGATTTTCAATTCTAACCTAAGCACCTATTTATAGAAAATGCTTAGAACACCAAAGCGTAAAATTTAATATAATATTAATATAATTATACAAATTTTCCTTAGCCCACCTTTTGGTCAAAACACCAGCCACACATGTTAATGATGTCCAAAAAATACAAAAACGTTTTTCTTAACAAAAATAATTTAAACTCCCAAAATCAATTATTTTGAGCTTCGTAACTTCAATAATTCATAATAAATAGCCCTTTCATCAGAAAATTCGAATCTCGCGAGTTTTTATAGAAAATTCAATTCTCTACAACTTTGCGAAGAAAGTTTTTCCAAATTCCAAACAAAATTGACCGAAATCCACAAACGGGCGATTTTACAAAGCTATAATCAAATTTCTATTAATAATTGTGTCCACCAACACAAAAAACATGTGTTAAACATTTAATGCCACAAAATACTCTTCCTCCTCATATACTCATATATCCCACATTCATTGTAAAATATCACAGCTTAATATATTATTAAAATAATATATTTAAATGAATTATTTTATCGTAAAAGATAAAATATTAATTTTCAACAATTGTTATTTTGAAAATTTTCTCCATCTATATCCACATAAAATCAATATTTTCCTCATCATATAAATCAATAATTAATTATTCACAAATAATATTACGTAATCACAATATTGACAACCAGGCGCTTCTGAGGAAAGAGGGGCTTTCAATAAGAATTTCTTCTTCTTGGCAAGCAATTAGATGACCAAACCTCTCCTTAGACAGAACTTTCTAGACATTGCCAATAATGTTATCTAATAATATTATTCAGATAATATGAATTATTGCTTCGATAATGAAAGATACCGTAAATGACAATTATTGAAACAACAAAGAATATAAAATATCAACGCAAAGAATTATTAACTCAATAAAATCTTTGAGCGATAATTATCGTAACCATTATTGAGTAGTGCCTTCTACGTACGTAAGAATCAATAATTGGTGCAATACCGCATCTCTTGTTCAACAACGCCAGTATTAGTGTGTTTTAACCAAAGGGTATTCCAACAAGATTAATTGTGAAATAACTACGCCATTATTTAAAAACAACTTATATTTGTCGCTTTCTTCATCCAATCGCTTTCAGTTATGGGGCCCACACATGATCGCTACTTGGCAAAATCATTTAATATTCCCCGACAACAATGAATATTTTATAACCACTTGCTTATTTTGAAATATTTATGTATTTAACCCTTAACTATCCACATTAATCAAATCAACCCTTACTATTTCAAAATAAAGGAAATTCCTTTTTTTAAAAAATTTCTGGTCTTACAACCTCCCTCCTTATGAAATTTCGTCCTCGAAATTGACGTGACGTACTGGTGTTTTGAAAAGGTGAGGATACCTCGCTTTCATTTTCGCTTTCCAATTCCTGTGTCATTTCCTCTATAGCATGATTCCTCCACAAAACTTTAACTTGTGGTATAACCTTTCTAAGCGTAGGACATGCTCCTTCCTATCCAAAATCTTGATAGGTACCTCCTCATACGTTAAGTCTTGGCTATCTCGTCCGGTTCTAACTCAATAACGTGGTTCGGGTCTTTCACATATTTACTGAAGTACGATATGTGAAACACATTATGAACACGAGATATACTCGGAGGTAACGCAAGTCTATAGGCTACATTTCCTACTCTCCTCCAAGAATTTGAAATGGACCGATAAATCATGGATTGAGCTTTCCTCTCTTCCCAAATCTTGTAACACCCTTCCATGGGGCAACTCGCAACAATACATGATCCCTACACTAAATTCCACGTCCTTTCGATGAAGATTCGCATAACTCTTTTGTCGATCTTGTGCCGCTTTGTATCGTTGTCGAATCATTAGTCATACGTATTTAACTTCGGGTCCCAACAATGTTGCTTCACCCACCTCATCCCAACATATTGGAGAACGACATTTTCGTCCATATAATGCTTCAATGGAACCATGCCTATATTTGTTTAATAACTATTGTTGTATGAGAATTCCACCAATGGCAAGTACTTATCCCAACTTCCTTTGAAATCTAGGACACGAGTTTTAATATATCTTCAAGAGTTTGAGTAGTCCTTTACGATTGCCCATCCGCTTGAGGATGGTATGCCAAATCAATCGTAAATTCGTGCCCATAGCTTTCTACAAACTAACCCAAAACTATGGATACTTGGCATGCCATGCAATCTCACAATCTCATTTACGTCATACGAGAAAAGACGTTCAAGGAATAAGTCTCTCGACGATAAGAAATGAGCGGACTTGGTTAATCTATCAACAATAACCCAAATAGCATTGATGCCTTGAGAAACCGTAGGAAGACCCGTGAATCTAAATCCATAGTAATGTGTTCCCACTTCCATTCCGGAATCTCAAGTGGTTGCAATCGGACCCTTAGGTACAAGATGCTCGCCTTTACACGTTGGCAAGTTAAACACATCGAGATAAACTTTGCAATCTCTCTCTTCATATTGCTCCACCAAAATGTATGTTGAAGATCATAATACATTTTGTTACTCCCTGGATGGATTGCAAACAATGTGTTGTGTGCCTCCATCATGATTCTATGCTTCAAATCAAAATCATTAGGAATGCAAAGTCTGGAGTTGACTCGAAGTATTCCTTCTTGTACTTTCTTCTTCATACGATCATTTCCGGGTTGGGTGGCGAGCAACCTTAACTTTTTCTATTAAAGTTGGCTCTATCGATACTTGACATCATCGCACTTGCGTTCCGTGATATAATCTTCTACTCAACGCGTCGGCTACCACGCTTAAACTTTTCCAAGATGGTATGGTTAGAATATGTGCGAAATGAGTCGCCTCTTGAGCTCTTGGAAAATCTTCTCGCATTCCTCGCTCCATAAGAATTTTGTATCTTTTCGAGTCATTTAAGTTAACGGAATAGCGATTCGAGAATATCCTTCAACGAATCTCCGATAATAACCAACTAAGCCTAGAAAGCTACGTGTTTTTCGATAATCGACTTAGGTTGCTCTCAATCGCGACTCATATCCCAATCTTGGATAGCACATCACAAAGACACCTATCGCTTTACTATCGCATCGAATATGACGCCCCTACAGAGAGTTCGGCTTAGGTGAATTCCACAAAGGAAGTCACAAGATAAAGGCTCAGTACCAAATTCTATAGTTGAATTTTTAACTCACGAAGTTCAATAGGAGCCATTCGATATGAGATTTTAGAAATGAGTTTTGTCTCGGGTTCAAAGTCGATACAAAATTTAATATCGAGCTTTGGGAGTAAGCCAAGAAATTCTTCTTAAAATACGTCAGAAAAATCAATAACAACAAGAATATTATTCAAATCGACGTGTCTTTATTCAAATCCATAACATGGACTAAGAAAACTTGACATCCGTAATAAACGAATGACTTCATGGCTTGATATGAAAATGTTTGACTACAATGGTTTGATTGCTTGAATTCAATAACAAAGTTGCTTAGGAATATGAAAACTAACAACCTTACAAAAGCAATCAATTTGGCATGATGAGTAGTTAACCTTAAAATCACATCAAAAGCAAATATCTCTATAGAAATAAGGTTAACAGGTAATGTGATAGTGCCAACTTGAATCAAGCAAGATTTTTAAACAACGGATGTAATGAAAGTTTCTCCTAATGGAGTCTCCACAGATAGGTCAAAGTTTAATTTCTCCGTAGTCAAGTTCAAACGTTGAGCGCAAGTAAGAGAGATAAAAGAATGGGTAGAACCAATATCTAGTAAGGTATATACTTCGCAAGAATTTATAATTAACTAACCCGCGCTAACTTCGTTCGGGTTCCTCGATTTTGACCCATTACGACAAACGCTCTTCCCAAATCGTTGACTTTGACTTTTCCGGGATGATCTTTTGAGTCACCGTCCCCCATTTAACTAGGTTTCGCTACTGCATAATCTCGAAGCGATATGTCCTTCCTTTCCACAACTATAGCATACCTTGAATTGTTGTAGGCGCTTTAAATGATATGTCCCTCTTCCGCATTTGTAACATACGACCGGTGGTCGTTCTCCTCCCTTAAAACTAGTTGCTACTGGTACTGACGTCTTCACATGGTCGTTGTTGAATCTCCTCTTTTTAAAATCTCCTCCCGACTCGCTTCTTCTATTTTCATGGCCACGATTACCACCAGAGTGGTTACCGCCTTTGTCTGTATTCTTCTTTCTCCGCTGGTTATCGTTATTCTGATGACTGCTATCCTCGGTATGATCCTGGTTATGGTCCCTCGGTTGAACGTACTCGTTATCTCGCTCTAACAACTGAGCCCTATTGACAACATCTGAATAGAGAGAAAATTTATGAGAAATGAGATACTGACGTATGTTGGGTTTCAAACCTCTCAGAAACATCCGCCATATACGTTCCTCATTCTCCACCAAATGAGGTGCAAACTCGATAACTCCGCGAACTTCGCCTCGTCTTCGGGACACCGCCATGTTATTCTCGCTTCTAGTCTAATAAACTCCACTTCCTTCATATACGATTGAATACTTTCAGGAAGTACTTGTCATTGAACTGCTTCTCAAACGTCTCCCATGACATCCGAGTGCAATGGATGGAGTACGCTTCACGATTCCCACCAAGAATCGCCATCGCCACTTTAAACATAAAGGTGGCGAATGGAACTTTCTGTTCTCCGTGCATCCCAAGACATCGAATATCTTGGTAATTTGTTTGACCCACGCCTCCGCCTTTAATCGGATCCGGCTTCCCACTCGTGGTCCCAACTCTTTGAATCGCTTGTCATTTGTGACCACTCGTGAATTGCTATCATTTCCTCCTGTATTTTGACGCGAGTCTCCTCGTCCGATTTTGCATGAACTGCAAAAAGCTTCTAAACATCCCTCGCTTCATCATCTCGCCAGGTGGTGTTGTTCACAGAGGAACATTGCCACTGTTGCACGCTCTCCTCGTTGGTGAGTCTGAGCATCTCCACGGTCTCATTTACTCCATCATTAATATTCTCACGACATTCTCAAATCTTCATTATAAAATAAGGGTTAATTAAGGAAATCAATATATCACATAATATCCCTATATATTGACCAACTAACAAATAAGCTTAGGTAGGACACACTAGCGAAGGATTTACTCGCTCTCCCTCCTAGTTCTATTCCCCGATCTCCGCCAGAGATCATATCCTAAGCTCGATACCAACCGTGACGCCCCCAAAATAGGTATACACAACACCCATTCTCGAGTCGCCAAATACATGGTACGTAAACAACTACAACTTTATTATTACAACAAGAAATCGTGAGTTTGAATACAAATATTATCTTCTAGATAATATCTATACTCAAATAAATCCTCATCACATTATTGATTCATTATTTTACAAAATGGTGAGGACTACTAAACAACTCTCTCTAGAAATCTTCATTCCATACCCCGACTAAGTACTCGCTACATTCTCGCCTCCCCGAGAAGAAAAATGGAACAACAAGGAAAAGGGTGAGCTCAACTAGCCCAAGAAAGAATATTATGACTAAGATAATATACAACAAATTATCGTTAGTCTTCAACAGGAAAAATCTGATAGAATACAATAGACAACAAGTTTCGGATCAATATTCATGCAGTGAAATAATAATTCATAGTAAGAGTTACGTAGAGAATGAAATCTACTATAATCTATGAATTTAATAATCCATCATCAATATTTTATCCTCAGAACATCAATCAATATACATCCGAATCAAATATTCATCTTTGCACTACAGCCAAAGATATTCATCACCACAGTCATGTTCATTTAAACACTGCTCATCTTTGCACTACAGCCAAAGATATTAATCAATCGGTCGTGTTCATCTCAACACTGCTCATCTTTGCACTCACGTGCCAAAGATATTCTTCAGAAATCATTCATCTTTGCACTACATGTGCCAAAGACATTCTTAAGAAATCATTCATCTTTGCACTACAGTGCCAAAGATATTCCATAATATCATCATTTAAGACCGAGGATGATGAAAATATTTTTAAAAGAAACGAATCCAAAGAAACAAAATGACAAGGATTAAGGATTAAGGATTCGTACTTGGTTTTATCCACGCCCAAAAATACCTCAAAAATAATCATAGTGGTGTAAAATTCAAGAATGATCAAAACATGGATACAATCGAGTTAGTATCCGTAATAGATGTTTTTAGACGAAAAGAAGAAATTTTATTTTTCTATGAATAGTACCGTATACGTGAATAGTGTCAGATATCGTGAATAAAGTCCGATATCGTGAATAGTAACTCAGACACCAAAAGATAGAAATTCCACAAAAACATCTTCACGCTTAAATAGTACTCGTGAATAAGTAACTCGTGAATAAGAACTCATGAATAGTAACTCGTGAATAGTAACTCATGAATAGTAACCCATGGATAGTAACCCAACATGAAAAAGTTCCAAATTTGATAAAAACTTCAGATCAACATTTCAAATATAATGATATTGAAGAAATAATATCATTACAAAAAAATAATATCCCTTACCTCGAAAGATCAAGATTTCTACTTGTAATAACCGTATATAGTCAAGGAACTTTAACTTTCGCCTAGCAATACTCAAAGTATACTCAAAATACTCACAAGAATACGCTCAAAATATTGAGAGAGAAATAGAGAAAACTTGAGTTTACGTGTGATTTTCAATTCTAACCTAAGCACCCTATTTATAGAAAATGCTTAGAACACCAAAGCGAAAAATTTAATATAATATTAATATAATTATACAAATTTTCCTTAGCCCACCTTTTTGGTCAAAACACCAGCCACACATGTTAATGATGTCCAAAAAAAATACAAAAACGTTTTTCCGAACAAAATAATTTAAACTCCCAAAATCAATTATTTTGAGCTTGAACTTCAATAATTCATAATAAATAGCCCTTTCATCGAAAAATTGAATCTTGCGAGTTTTTATAGAAAATTCAATTCTCTACAACTTTGCGAGAAAAAAGTTTTTCCAAATTCCAAACAAAAATCTACCAAATCCACAAACCAAGCGATTTTACAAAGCTATAATCAAATTTCTATCCAATAATTGTGTCCACCAACACACAAAACATGTGTTAAACATTTAATGCCACAAAAATACTCTTCCTCCTCATATACTCATATATCCCACATTCATTGTAAAAATATCACCGCTTAATATATTATTAAAATAATATATTTAAATGAATTATTTTATCGTAAAAAGATAAAATATTAATTTTCAACAATTGTTATTTTAAAATTTTCTCCATCTATATCCACATAAAATCAATATTTTCCTCATCATATAAATCAATAATTAATTATTCACAAATAATATTACGAATCACAATATTGACAACCGTGCGCCTCACAGGAAGAGGGGCTTTCCAATAAGAATTTCTTCTTCTTGCAAGAATTAGATGACCAAACCTCTCCTTAGATGAACTTTCTAGACATTGCCAATAATGTTATCTAATAATATTATTCAGATAATATGAATTATTGCTTTGATAATGAAAGATACTTGTGTAATGACAATTATCAAACAACAAAGAATATAAAATATCAACGCAAAGAATTATTAACTCAATAAAATAATCGAATAAGAATTCTTCGTAACCATTATTGAGTAAAGTGCCTTCTTACGTAAGAATCAATAATTGGTGCAATACTGCAAAGCACTCGCTTCTCAACAACGCCAGATTAGTGTGTTTTAACCACCGGGTATTCCAACAAGATATTCTGCGAACAACTACGCCGTTATTTAAAAACAACTTATATTTGTCGCTTTCTTCATCCAATCGCTTTCACATGGGGCCCACACACGGTCGCTACTGGTCGCATTTAATATTCCCCGACAATGCGAATATTCCACGACCAAACGAATATTCCCCAAACAACAATGAATATTTTATAACCACTTGCTTATTTTGAAATATTTGCGTATTTAACCCTTAACTATCCACATTAATCAAATCAACCCTTACTATTTCAAAATAAAGGAAATTCCTTTTTATTTAAAAATTTCGGGGTCTTACACCGACGGTCCAGATTGATTTAATTTTAAAACCACCACCGACGGTCTAGATTGATTTACTTTTAAAACCACCATCAATGGTCCAGATTGATTTACTATTAAAACCACCATCAATGGTCCAGATTGATTTACTATTAAAACCACCATCAATGGTCTAGATTGATTTACTATTTAAACCACCATCAATGGTCCAGATTGATTTAATTTATTACACTTTAGTACCCCTAAAGTTTTCCAAGTTTGCATTATTCCCCTCTGACTTTTGTAATTCACTTATCTTCAATAAACACATTCTTAATACTTCAACAATTATTCATCATTAATATTATAACTCACAATATTTAACAACCAGATTGTTCCTAGGAAAGAGGGGGCTTTCCAATAAGGATTTCTCCCTATTGGCGCACAATTAGGTGACCAAACCTCTCCTCGACAGAACTTTCTAAACATTGTCAATATTGTAAATAATAATATGAATAACTTTGTTGTCTCAATTATTGATTTAATAATATAAAATATTATACAGATGATAATGTGACAATAATTAAATCAAATAATATGAGATACTATGCAACAATTATTGTAGCAATAATTGAGTATAACTGAGTGACTTCTCACGTAAGCATCAATAATCAATACTGTGTGCTACTATGCAACCACGAGTATTACTAAACTTTTACCACCGGGTAGTTCAACAGTTTAATGGTAAAACTTCCGTCATTATTTTTATAAAAAGATATTTCTGTCATTTTCTAACTACGAAAATACTTCCGTTGTGGGGGCCACCAATGATTGTGTCGTCGTACGAATATTCCCTGTTAAAACGAATATTTCCTGACCAATCGAATATTCACTGACACAACGAATATTTTATATCAACTTGCTTACTTTGCAAAATTTTCCAAATATTACCCACAATTATAACATTATATCATATCCACACCATAATATTCAAAAATATATTTTGAGAAAAATTATTCTTTATTCAAAAAAAAGTTGGGGTCTTACAACCTCCCCTTCTTATGAAATTTCGTCTTCGAAATTAGGGTACGTACCTGATATGTCAAAGAGGTGAGGATACCTTGACTCCGGTCCCAACAATGTTGCTTCTCCTACCTCATCCCAGCATACTGGAGAATGACACTTTCTTCCATACAACACCTCAAATGGAGTCATACCAATACTTGCTTGATAACTTTTGTTGTAGAAAAACTCCACCAATGGTAAGAACTTTTCCTAACTTTCTTTGAAGTCAAGGACACGGAGTCTTAATAAATCCTCAAGAGTTTAAATAGTCCTCTCTGATGGTCCGTCCGTTTAAGGATGATATGTCGAACTAAATCGTAAATCCGTGCCCATAGCTTTTTATAAACTAACCCAAAATCTTAAAGTGAATCTTAGGTCTCGATCAGAAACTATGGATACTGGCATACCATGCAATCTTACAATCTCGTTTATGTACATACGAGTAAGACGTTCAAGTGTATAAGTTTCTCGTATCAGTAAGAAATGAGCATACTTGGTCAATGTATCAACAATGACCCAAATTGCATTTATGCCTTGAGAAACCTTGGGAAGACCAGTAACGAAATCCATGGTAATTAATGTGCTCCCACTTCCATTCTGGAATTTCAAGTGGTTGCAATGGACCTTTTGGCACTTGATGCTCCACCTTGACTCGTTGACAAGTTAGACACCTCAGGATAAACCCCGCTATCTCTCTCTTCATATTGCTCCACCAAAATGTATGTCGAAGATCATGATACATTTTGGCACTCCCAGGATGGATTGCAAACGGTGTGTTATGCGCCTCTATCATAATTTTATACTTCAAGTCAGAATTGTTAGGAACACAAAGTCTGGACTTGACTCGAAGTATTCCTTCTTCATCGAGTCTTACTTTCGGAATAGCAACTTCTTGCATTTTCTTCCTCATACTTATTAGCTTCAAGTCTGTAGCTTGAGTAGCTTTAACTTTATCGATTAAAGTCAGTTTTATTTGTATATTCGCCATCATCACATGGGTCCCTGGAGTCTTTAACTCTATCTCCATCCTTTGTAAGTCATACAAAATGGGCCTTTGCGTTGATAATATCGCACTCGTACCCGCATATGATCTTCTACTTAATGCATCAGCTACTACGATCGCTTTTCTAGGACGGTATTGAATGGTATGATCATAATCTTTCAATAGCTCGAGCCATCGTTGTGATACACCGAATTTTATGAAATAAAAGTATTCAATTTTTCTATTTTGGTAAATAGTTAAATTGATAAAAGTTTAAAGTTAAGGGTGACATTTGAAATTTTTTCAAAGTAAGCAAGTTATCATAAAATACCCAGTAGTAAAAGTACAGTAATACGCGTGGTTGCATAGTAGTACAGGGTATTGATTATTGATACTTATGTAAGATGTCACTCAGTTATACTCAATTATTGCTACAGTAATTGCTGCATCATATCTCTCATATTATTGATTCAATTATTATCACAGTATCATCTGCATAATATGTTATATTATTAAATCAATAATTGAGACGGCAACGTTATTCATATTATTATTTGCAATATTGACAATGTCTAGAAGTTCTGTCAATGAGAGGTTTGGTCACCTAATTACGCGCCAATAAGGAGAAATCCTTATCGGAAAGCCCCCTCTTTCCTGGGAATGATCTGGTTGTTAAATATTGTGAAATTATAATATTAATGATGAATAAGTTCGTGTTGATTAAAGATGAATCGATAGTTCCATTGTGTTGGAATTATTAGTGTTAGTGAAAATCGACATTTATTTTGATAATAATTGATGTCTACAGGTTATATTGCCCGATCGGTAATTAATCTAATAAATGAGAAATTAATTGCTATTAATTCACATGTTTATAACTATGTGTTCACATGTGTGTACTATTGATTCACATGATTTACTATTAGGGGAGTTGGTGCAAGATTGATAATACTGGCATGACTAAATTAAAAATGGAGGTATAGATGGAGTTATTATACCGTAATTCGTATTTTCACATGATTATAACTATTGATTCACATGATTGAACTATTGATTCACATTATTTACTATTAGGGGAGGTGGTGCAAGTTTGATAATACTTGCAGGACTAAATTAAAAATGAAAGAAAAGTTGAAGGTATTGTCTTCAGAATATTTCGAGCCCCAAAACGTGCAATTATCGAAACTATATTTTCCTATAAATAGAAGCTCATTCTTCCTTTATTTCTCACCAATTCACTAAAGCTATAGAGCAATTATTATAGAGAAAAATTATAGAGAGAAAGAAGAAGAAAAGTCTGCTACCTCTCTACTCCAGTATCCAGTTTCTTTCTAAGGTAAAGGGTATTATTTCTTTCATATTCATGAAGAGAGCTATTGTTATTCCATTCCTTATTTTTCTGTTGGAATAACCTGTCTATGCAAAGTATCGCATACATGGTGAAATTCTTCAGTTATTCCATTCTTTATTATTCTGTTGGAATATCCTTTCGGTGCGTATTACGCCTGACTTGGTTCCATTAATTATTATTCTATTGGAATAACCTGTCTGTGCGGTCTATCACATGCATGGTGATTTCTGTTGTTATTCCATTCTTTATTATTTTGTTGGAATATCCTGTCGGTGCGTATTACGTCTAACCTGGTTCCATTATTTATTATTCTTGTTGAATAACTCATATGCATGCGCACCTATCGCATGCATGGTGATTTCTGTTGTTATTCCATTCTTTATTATTCTGTTGGATTATCCTATATGTGTGTATTACGCCTAATATGATTCCATTATTTATTATTCTATTGGAATAATCTGTCTATATGGATTACCACAAGCATAGTGAATGATCCTTCGTATTCATTCCTTATTAAATTATGAAAATGATCTGTTTACGTGGATTACCGCATGGTGGGTTAAAATCCATTTGTAGTTTCGTAATTTTTTAGACATTTAAAAATTCTGGAAAAAATTGGGAGGATATTATGATAAGTTTTCTAACATCTCCAAGTAGAATCACTGAAAGAGGAGTTGTAGATTTTTGTATGGACTATTTTTAACAAAGCACGAAAAAAGTGAAAAAAGAGAAAAAGCTACTGCCCTAAGTTTTGTAAGGGCTGTTTTGGCCACTTAATTTGTGAGAAAAATTCCAGCCTTTTGGGACATAGAAATATATGGTATAAAGTACCTCCTGTCCAAAAATGAGCTCATTCTGACTTAAAATGAGCAAGTTATAACTATTACAATATTTAGGTTTTTCCGACAAAAAACGCTATAACCGGAGTTCTATAACTCCGATGGCCATGAAATTTAAACTGGAAGCTCACGTTAACATGTGTAAGATCCTTCCAAGATTTGGAAATTTCTGGAGTTAAACTTGAGGTAGCTAACTTCTTAAGGAATTAATTAGAAATTGATTTTTGAAAAATACTTAAGGGAGTTGAAAATTTATAAAAAAATACTTGTTGTGTATGAAATATATGTATATATATTTGGACAAAGGATAGAAAAATAATAAGTTGATTTGGTAATTTTTCATGAAAATGGTTTAGTTATAAACATATGAGTTAAATATGTTATGTGAAGTTAAAAAATTGGAAAATAGGATTTTATGGCTTTGAGAATCCTATATAAGGTATATGCAGATTTTTATGAGAGTTTTGGTTATTGGTTATGAAATCTTATGACTTTTGGTATTTTAGGATGATTAAATACATTAATTAGCAAAGTGTAAACAATTAAAATAAATTGTTTATAAGTTTAAGAAATGATTAAAATATTGTGATCATGTTAATAATATTAGATTATGAGATTATTAAGTGATTTATAACATTTGGATTAAGGTGTTATAAATATTGATATGGATTTTATTGTGAAACTTTATCTTTTTATGTCGGCGTTACTATTGTCGTATACGTCACCATTCACATATACGGTACTATTCATGTATATGGCACTATTTGCGTATATGACATTATTTATGTATATGGTACTATGTACGAATACGGAGTACTATTTACAAGTTACTATTCATGAGTTACTATTTATGAGTTACTATTCACGAGTTACTATTCACGGGGTACTATTTACCCGAAAAATATATTTCTTTTCTGTCCAAATTATTTTTGGTACATAAATATTATTCTTGAATTTTACTCCACAAAGTAGTATTATGTTAACAATTTGGATATTTTTAAACTCTGGATAAATTTAAAGTCTTTAATATTTATCCTTGATTTCGTTTGATTAATGTTTATATCATTGTCATCATCCTTATGCTTATATTGTGATGAAAGTCATCTTTGGCTTACGTGCATAGATGGACTGTTGATTATTGGTTTTATGGTTGTATATCTTTGGCTTACATGCAAAGATGGACTGTTGATTATTGATTTTACAATTGTATATCTTTGGTTTACGTGCAAAGACGAACTGTTGATTGAATGCTTTGGCCCGTAGTGTAAAGATGGACAGGTGTATGACAAGATCATGACCATTGGTGATACTAAAGAATATCCTTGGCCCGTAGTGCATGGATAATTCGATGATGTGATTGGCAAGATCATGACCATTAGTTAACACAAATAATGTCCTCGTCAGAATAGTGCATCGACGCATAATTGATTGATATGATCATGACCATTGGTTTTATAGTTAAATATCTTTGGCTCGTAGTGCAAAGGTAGACAACTGATTGGTATGATCATTGTTATTACATTTGAAGATCTTTAGCCTTTGGGGTAAGGATATTGAGTAAAGTTCTTTTAAGCCTTTGTGGCAAGGAGAAACTGTTTATTTACATGATTATAAAAATGAATTATGGATTTAACTATAATCTTTAGTGGTTCAGGTGAAGACATGTGATGATAGTTCTTTTTGTCTTGGGTATAACAAAGAACTGTTGATGAGTATTACAGGAATGAAATATTAATGATGAACTTTTAATCTAGAGGAGATAGTAGACATTATGTTCTACTTGACTCTTCTAATGGATTGCTTATTCCGCTGTAGTTAAACTTGATGTCTATTGTATTTTTCCTGTTTAACAATGTTGAAGGCTAAGGATAATTTATTCTGCATTATCTTAGTCATAATATTTCTTACTGGGCTAGTTGAGCTCACCCATTTGCTTTCTTTTTCTCTTAAGGAAATGAGAATATAGCTGGGACTAGTTGAGGAATGGACTGACGGTCCAAGATGATTGTTTTAGCAGTCCTCACTACTTAGTGTGATAATAAGTGTAATGAGGATTGAATTTGAGTTTGTATACTGTCTATGAGACAATATTCATGTAAACTCTCAGCTATGTTTTGTCGTATTTTTACATGACATTTGTATAAAAGAAGTTTGTATTTGATTTATGTAGTGTGATATCTGGCGAATCAAGATGGGTGATGTATACCTATTTTGGGGGCGTCACAGTTAGTATCAAAGCCATAGAAAAGAGCCCCGAGCCTTTTATCTGGTGACTTCCAAGTCTTGGGATGCACCGAAGCCAGACTTTCCGTAAGGGACGCTGTGAGTAATGGTGGCAAGTTGATAGGTATCATTGTGAGGTGCTATCCAAGTCTTGAATGCGGGTCACAGTTGGTATCAAAGCTTAGGGATATTATCCCTGGCTGAGATGTGAGACTAGAACTAGGAGGGGAGAGACGGGTTAATCCTTTGCTAGTATGACCTACCTAAGCTTATGTGTTATTTAATTGGTTAGTCAAAATATAGGGATAATATATGGCATGTCAATTAACCTTTGTTTTGAAGATGTAATCTAGAATGATATCTGAAATACAGGAGATGAGCAATGGGAAAATCATGATACAGAGGAAATCATCGGGAAGGTATAATCCGAATAAAAAGCAAGATATTCTCATCTCTTCGAAATATCAGGTACGTAAATTTTGAGGGCGAAATTTCATAAGGAGGGGAGATTGTGATATCCCAAATTTTATGAAATTAAAGTATGAAATTTTTTTATTTTGGTAAATAGTTAAATTGATAAAAGTTTAAAGTTAAGGGTGACATTTGATAATTTTTCAAAGTAAGCAAGTTATCATAAAATACCCAGTAGCAAAAGTACAGTAATACGCGTGGTTGCATAGTAGCACAGGGTATTGATTATTGATGCTTACGTAAGATGTCACTCAGTTATACTCAATTATTGCTACAGTAATTGCTGCATCATATCTCTCATATTATTGATTCAATTATTGTCACAATATCATCTGTATAATATGTTATATTATTAAATCAATAATTGAGACGGCAAAGTTATTCATATTATTATTTCCAATATTGATAATGTCTAGAAGTTCTGTCAAGGAGAGGTTTGGTCACCTAATTGCGCGCCAATAAGGAGAAATCCTTATAGGAAAGCACCCTCTTTCCTAGGAACGACCTGGTTGTTAAATATTGTGAATTATAATATTAATGATGAATAAGTTCGTGTTGATTAAAGATGAATTGATAGTTCCATTGTGTTGGAATTATTAGTGTTAGTGAAAATCGACATTTATTTTGATAATAATTGATGTCTGGAGGTTATATTGACCAATTGGGTAATTAATCGAATAAATGAGCAATTAATTGCTATTAAATCACATGCTTATAACTATGTGTTCACATGTGTGTACTATTGATTCACATAATTTACTATTAGGGGAGTTGGTGCAAGATTGATAATACTGGCATGACTAAATTAAAAATGGAGGTATAGATGGAGTTATTATACCGTAATTCGTATTTTCACATGATTATAACTATTGATTCACATGATTGAACTATTGATTCACATTATTTACTATTAGGGGAGGTGGTGCAAGTTTGATAATACTTGCAGGACTAAATTAAAAATGAAAGAAAAGTCAAGGTATTGATCAGAATATTTCGAGCCCCAAAACGTAATTATCGAAACTATATTTTCCTATAAATAGAAGCTCATTCTTCCTTTATTTCTCACCAATTCACTAAAGCTATAGAGCAATTATTATAGAGAAAAATTATAGAGAGAAAGAAGAAGAAAAGTCTGCTACCTCTCTACTCCAAAGATCCATTTCTTTCTAAGGTAAAGGGTATTATTTCTTTCATATTCATGAAGAGAGCTATTGTTATTCCATTCCTTATTTTTCAGTTGGAATAACCTGTCTATGCGAAGTACCGCATTCATGGTGAAATTCTTCTGTAATTCCATTCTTTATTATTCAGTTGGAATATCCTATCGGCATGTATTATTACGCTGACTTGGTTCCATTAATTATTATTCTGTTGGAATAACTCGTCTGCATGGCTTTCTATCGCATGCATGGTGATTTCATTGTTATTCCATTCTTTATTATTTTGTTGGAATATGTCATTTGTGTATTATTACGCTTTGACCGGTTCCATTATTTATTATTCCATTGGAATAACTCCGTCTGCAATGCGATTCTATCGCATGCATGGTGATTTCTGTTGTTATTCCATTCTTTATTATTCTGTTAGAATATCATATTGGTGTGTATTACGCCAAATCTGGTTCCATTATTTATTATTCTATTGGAATAACCTGTCTATATGGATTACCACATGCATGGTGAATGATCCTTCGTATTCATTCCTTATTAAATTGTGAAAATGATCTGTTTACGTGGATTACCGCATGGCGGGTTAAAATCCATTTGTAGTTTCGTAATTTTTTAGACATTTAAAAATTCTGGAAAAATTTGGGAGGATATTATGATAAGTTTTCTAACAACTCCAAGTGGAATCACTGAAAGAGGAGTTGTAGATTTTTGTATGGACTATTATTAACAAAGCACGAAAAAAGTGAAAAAGGAGAAAAAGCTACTGCCCAAAGTTTTGTAAGGGCTGTTTCGGCCACTTAATTTGTGAGAAAAATTCCAGCCTTTTGGGACATGGAAATATATGGTATAAAGTACCTCCTGTCCAAAAATGAGCTCATTCTGACTTAAAATGAGCAAGTTATGACTATTTCAATATTTAGGTTTTTCCGACGAAAAACGCTATAAAAGGAGTTCTATAACTGGAAGCTCACGTTAACATGTGTAAGATCCTGCCAAGATTTGGAAATTTCTAGAGTTAAACTTGAGGTAGCTAACTTCTTAAGGAATTAATTAGAAATTGATTTTTGAAAAATACTTAAGGGAGTTGAAAATTTATAAAAAAATAATTGTTGTGTATGAAATATATGTATATATATTTGGACAAAGGATAGAAAAATAATAAGTTGATTTGGTAATTTTTCATGAAAATGGTTTAGTTACAAACATATGAGTTAAATATGTTATGTGAAGTTGAAAAATTGGAAAATATGATTTTATGGCTTGAGAATCCTATATAAGGTATATGCAGATTTTTGATGATAGTTTTTGTTATTGGTGATGAAATCTTATGAGTTTGGCATTTTAGGATGATTAAATGCATTAATTAGCAAAGTGTAAACAATTAAAATAAATTGTTTATAAGTTTAAGAAATGATTAAAATATTGTGATAATATTAATAATATTAGATTATGAGATTATTAAGTGATTTATAACATTTGGATTAAGGTGTTATAAATATTGATATGGATTTTATTGTGAAACTTTATCTTTTTGTGTCGGGGTTACTATTCACGTATACGATACTATTCATGTATATGGCACTCTTTGCATATATGACATTATTTATGTATACGGTACTATGTACGAATACGGAGTACTATTAACAAGTTACTATTCACGAGTTACTATTCATGAGTTACTATTCACGAGTTACTATTCACGAGTTATTATTCACGGTGTACTATTTACCCAAAAAATATATTTCTTTTCTGTCAAATTATTTTTGGTACATGAATATTATTTTTGAATTTTACTCCACAAAGCAGTATTATTTTGATAATTTGGATATTTTTCAACTCTAAATAAATTTAAAGTCTTTAATATGTATTCTTGATTTCGTTTGATTAATGCTTATATCATCGTCATCATCCTCATGCTTATATTGTGATGAAAGTCATCTTTGGCTTACGTGCATAGATGGACTATTAATTATTGGTTTTATAGTTGTATATCTTTGGCTTACGTGCAAAGATGAACTGTTGATTGAAAGCTTTGGCCCGTAGTGTAAAGATGTACAGGTGTATGACATGATCATGACCACTGGTGATACTAAAGAATATCCTTGGCTCGTAGTGCATGGATAATTCGATGATGTGATTGGCAGGATCATGACCATTACTAAACAGTTGAATGTCATTGGCCATAGTGCACTTACAGACAGTTGATTGGTATGATCATGACCATTGGTTTTATAGTTGAATATCTTTGGCCCGTAGTGCAAAGGTAGACAACTGATTGGTATGATCATTGTTATTACATTTGAATATCTTTAGCCTTTGAGGTAAAGATATTGAGTAAAGTTCTATTAAGCCTTTGTGGCAAGGAGAAACTATTTATTTACATGATTATAAAAATGAATTATGCATTTAACTATAATCTTAAGTGGTTTAGGTGAAGACAGGTGATGATAGTTCTTTTTGTCTTGGGTATAACAAAGAACTGTTGATGAGTAGTACATGAATGAAATATTAACGATGGACTTTTAATCTAGAGGAGATAGTAGACATTATGTTCTACTTGACTCTTCTAATTGATTGCTTATTCCGCTGCAGTTAAACTTGATGTCTATTGTATTTTTCCAGTTTAACACTATTAAAGGCTAAGGATATTTTATTCTGCATTATCTTAGTCATAATATTTCTTACTGGGCTAGTTGAGCTCACCCTTTTGCTTTCTTTTTCTCTTCAGGAAATGAGAATATAGCTAGGACTAGTTGGGGAATGGAGTGACGGTCCAAGATGGTTGTTTTAGCAGTCCTCACTACTTAGTGTGATAATAAGTGTAATGAGGATTGAATTTGAGTTTGTATACCGTCTATGAGTCAATATTCATGTAAACTCTATGTTTTGTCGTATTTTTACACGACAGTTGCATAAAAGAAGTTTGTATTTAATTTATGTAGTGTGATATCTAGCGACTCAAGATGGGTGATGTATACCTATTTTGGGGGTGTCACAATCGTCTTTGCTTCATGTTGAGTTCCTTTTGAGTGAAGAAATATTTGAGGCTTTTATGATTCGTATAAATCTCCACCTTCTCTCCATACAGGTAATGCCTCCAAATCTTAAGCGCAAAAACGACAGCTGCCAACTCTAGATCATGACTAAGATAATTTCTCTCATACTCTTTGAGTTTTCGTGAGGCATAGGCTATGACTTTCCCATTTTGCATGAGAACACATCTTTAACCTTTGCCTGAAGCATCACTGAAGATGACAAATCCCTCCGAACCAAATGGTATTGTCAGAACAGATGCTGAAATGAGTCTCCTCTTGAGTTCTTGAAAACTCTTCTCACATTCCTCACTCCAACCGAATTTTGTATCTTTTCGAGTCTACTGAGTTAATGGAGTAGCGATTCGAGAAAATCCTTCCATGAATCTCCGATAATAACCAGCTAAGCCCAGAAAGCTACGTACTTCGGTCACTGACTTTGGTTGCTCCCAGCTTTGAATTGCTTCAATCTTTGTTGGGTCAATAGATATTCCATGATTTAATATCACGTGCCCAAGGAATGCTAGTTCCTCAAGCCAAAACTCGCACTTTTTCAACTTGGCATAAAGCTTTTTTTCACGTAGCTTTTGGAGTATCAGCCTCAAGTGTTGCTCATAATCTTCATGACTTTTGGAGTAAATAAGGATGTCATCAATAAAGATGACCACAAAGTGATCCAAATATTCATTGAATATTCGGTTCATCATATCCATGAAGGTAGCAGGAGCATTAGTCAATCCAAAAGACATGACTAGGAATTCGTAATGCCCGTACCGAGTTCTGAAAGCAGTCTTTGGAATGTCATCAATTTTAATCTTTAATTGATGATATCCGGATGAAGATTGATCTTTGAAAAGAATTTGGCGCCTTGCAACTGGTCAAACAGGTCATCAATACGAGGTAACGGGTACCTATTTTTGATGGTAACATGATTCAACTCCCGATAATTAATACAAAGTCCTATACTTCCATCTTTCTTCTTAACGAATAGAACAGGAGCACCCCAAGGAGACGTACTAGGACGAATGAAACCGATGTCTAACAATTCTTGTAGTTGGGTTTTTAAATCCTGAAGTTCAATAGGAGCCATTCGATATGGGGCTTTGGTAATAGATTTTGTACTAGATTCAAGGTCGATACAAAATTTAATTTCACGCTCTGGGGGTAGGCCAGGAAGTTCTTTAGGAAATACATCAGGAAATTTATTAACAATAGCAATATCATTCAAGACTGACGTATTTTTGTTTAAATCTGTGACATGAGCTAAAAAAGCTTGACATTCGTTTTTTAATAAACGAATAGCTTTATGGCTTGAGATGATAGTGATTGAATTTAATGGTTTGGTTTCTTGAATTTGCATAATAGGTTGGTTAGAAATATGAAAGCTAACAACCTTACGAAAACAATCAATTTTAGCATGATGAGTAGTCAACCAATCAATTCCTAAAATCACATTGAATGCAAGTATTTTTAAAGAAATAAGATCGACAGGTAACGTGCGGTTACCGATTTGAATCAAACAAGACTTATAAACAGTGGATTTAATGAAGGTTTCTCCCAATGGAGTTTCAACAGATAAATCAAAGTCTAATTTCTCCAGAGTCAAATTTAAACATTGAGCGCAAGTAGGAGAAATAGAAGAATGGGTAGAACCGGTATCAAATAAGGTATATACTTCGCTAGAGTTTATAATTAGCTTACCAGTGATCACCTCGTTCAGATTCCTTGCTTTTTTGGAGGTTACGACAAACGCTCTCCCTTGAACTACCGGTTTTATCTTGTCTGGGACGACCTTTGATGCCTCCACCCTAGCTAGACTTGACTTTGGTGCACAACAAAATCGGGCTAGGTGACCTTCTCTTCCACAATTCAAACATGCTTTGGACTGGTGCATACTGTTTGGACTGATGCGTACAGTTTGGACTAATGTGTCCCTCTCCTCCGCATTTGTAACGTACGACCGGCGGTCGTTCTCCTTCCATAACAACAGGTGCTGGTACTGACGTCTTTCCATCATTATTGGATCTCCTCTTCTTGAAATTTCCTCTTCTATTTTCTTGGTCATGATTACCACCGGAGTGGTTACCATTTCTGGCATGTTAATTCCCTCCACATTTGTTGTCACCGCTTTGATGACTGCTACCACTGGTATTATCGATTTGCTGGCTGCTCTCTTTTGGTTGGGTTGACTCATTATCACGCTCCAATAACTGAGTCATATTTACAACATCTGAATACAAACACAGTTTGTGAGAAATGATCTATTGACGTATTTTGGGTCTCAAACCTCGTAGAAACATTCGTGTCATTCTCTCCTCATTATCAACCAAATAGGATGTGAACCGGGACAACTCGACAAACTTAGCCTCGTACTGCGACACGGTTATATTGTGTTGCTCCAACTTTATAAACTCCATCTCCTTCATGTGACGAATACTGTCGGGAAAGTACTTGTCATTGAAAAGCTCTTGGAACTTCTCCCAAGACATTTTGAGTGTGGCAGGCTGGGTACACTTTACTGATTCCCACCAATAATCTATTTCTCCTCTCAACATGAAGGTGGAAAAGGGAACCTTTTGTTCCTCAGAGCATCCCAAGACATCAAATATCTTGGTGATCTATTTATTCACGTCTCTACCTTAAGTGGTTTTGGCTCTCCCCAAAACTACGATGGTCCCAGCTCCTTGAATTATTTAGTGGTGACCATCTGTGAGTTGTCAGTGTGTCCACCTGCATTTTGAACAGGAGCCGCTCTCTCCTGATGTTGCATGAATTTCATGAAGCCTCTGAACATCCCATCGTTCATCATTTGATCGGTGTTGTTGTTTACCTCAGGCTTATTATCTTCCTGTTACACATTATCCTTGATATTGATCGTTGGTGACTCAACGACCTCATGTGCTTCATTGCTTATCTTGACATTTTTAGATGCCATTTTAAAATATTGCCATAAAACAAGGGTTAATTGACAAGCCACTTATTATCCCTATACTCTGACCGACCAATTAAATACCAAAAAACTTATGTAAGTCATACTAGCGAAGGAATTCCCCGTCTCTCCCCTCCTAGTTCTTGTCGTACATCTTAGCCAGGGATCATATCCCTAAGCTTTGATACCAACTATAATGCCCCCAAAATAGGTATACATCACCCATCTTAGGTCGCCAAATACATGGTACAGAATACAAATACAAACTTAACTATACAATATGAGCTGAGAGTTTTTACACGAATATTGTCTTCTAGACAATATCCAAACTCAAATGGAGTCCTAATTACATTTATTGGCACACCATTTTATAGAATAGTGAGGACTACTATAACACCATCTCGGGCCATCACTCCGTTCCCCGACTAGTTCTGGCTACATTCTCATTTCCTAAAGAGAACAATAGAAGTAAAAGGGTGAGCTCAACTAGCCCAGTAAGAAATATTATGACTAAGATAATGCAGAATAAGTTATCATTAGCCTTCACCAATGTTAAACTGATAGAATATAATAGACAACAAGTTTAAATGCAGTAGAACAAGCAATCCATTATAAGAGTCAAGTAGAGAATGATATCTACTATTTTCTATGATTTAAAAAGTTTATCATTAACTTTATCGCAGGGACTCAGCTTAATAAATAAATCACATCATCTAATCATCCCTGCACTACGGGCCAAGGATATTCATTAGTATCACGTCCACAAATTATTCTTGCACTACGGGCCAAGACTATTCGTGTAATCATCAATGGTCATGACTATACCGAATTATCTCTGGTCATAATCATACCAATCAACAGTCCATCTATGCACGTAAGCCAAAGATGAATTTCATCACAATATAAGCATGAGGATCATGACAATGATATAAGAATTCAATTAAAAGAAAACAAAGGATAAATTTTTAAAGATTTATAATTTAATTTATCCAGAATTCAATAATGTCCAAATTTTCAACATGATACTGCTTTGTGGAGTAAAATTCAAGAATAATATCCATGTATCAAAAATAATTTGGACAGAAAAGAAATAAATTTTTGGGTGAATTGTACCCCATTAATAGTACCCTGTGAATAGTACTTCGGGAATAGTACCCCGTGAATAGTAACGTGACATGAAAAGTGCCCCAAATACCCGAGTGAACAATATTTGAGTGAATAGTAATCGGGTGAATAGTAACCCGTGAGTAGTAACTCGTGAATAGTACCCCGACATGAAAAATGTCCCGAATACTCGAGTGAATAATATTATAGTGAATAGTAACTGGGTGAATAGTACCCCATGAATAGTACCCTATGAATAGTACTTCAGGTGAAAATATTGATATTTAATAAGAAAGTTCATATTAATATTCCAATAAAATGATATTGGATGAAGTGCAAAACTCAAGAATATTCCACTAATTTCAAGGATTATAGGAGCCATACTTAGCATAGTAAGTTTAGATTTAAGAATATGAAAAGAATTAACATACGAAGACTGCAAATGGATTTTCACCTGTCATACAGTACGTAATCCGCGTAGACAGGTTATTCTGACATACTAAAGGATGAATACGAAAAAATAGTATTCCTTATGAATACGAAATAAATAATACCCCTTACCTTAGTAGAAGGCTGAATACTGCAATAGTGAAGTAGTAGAATACTCTTCTTCTTGCTCTCTATAGTTTCTCTCTCCATAGTGTCTCTTGTGAATCTCAGTCAATTGGTGAGAATGAAAGAAGAATTAAGCTTCTATATATAGGAGAATGGACTAAATAGTAACTAATTCACGAATGGTCCAGATTGATTCACTATTAGAACGGACAGTCCATATTGATTACTATTAAAACCACAACCGACAGTCCAGATTGATTTACTTTTAAAACCACCACCGACGGTCCAGATTGATTTACTTTTAAAAACCACCACCTACGGTCCATATTGATTTACTTTTAAAATCACCACCGACGATCCAGATTGATTTACTTTTAAAACCACCATCAATAGTCAAAATTGATTTACTATTAAAGCCACCACCAATGATCCAGATTAATTTAACTTATTACACTTTAGTACCCCTAAAGTTTTCCAAGTTTGCATTATTCCCCTCTAACATTTGTAATTCACTTATCTTCAATAAACACATTCTTAATACTTCAACAATTATTCATCATTAATATTATAACTCACAATATTTAACAACCAGATCGTTTCTAGGAAAGAGGGGGCTTTCTAATAAGGATTTCTCCCTATTGACGCGCAATTAGGTGACCAAACCTCTCCTCGACAGAACTTTCTAGACATTGTCAATATTGCAAATAATAATATGAATAACTTTGTTGTCTCAATTATTGATTTCATAATATAAAATATTATACAGATCATAATGTGACAATAATTGAATCAAATAATGTGAGATATTATGTAACAATTACTGTAGCAATAATTGAATAAAACTGAGTGGCTTCTCTCGTAAGCATCAATAA
The DNA here is from genome assembly GCA_020205615.1 of Panax quinquefolius. Lineage (NCBI taxonomy): Eukaryota > Viridiplantae > Streptophyta > Magnoliopsida > Apiales > Araliaceae > Panax > Panax quinquefolius. Next base: position 27,190,026 of record CM035153.1, read on the forward strand.
TCAATACTGTGTGCTACTATGCAATCACGCGTATTACTGTTGTTTTACCACCGGGTATATCAACAGTTTAACGGTAAAACTTTCGCCGTTATTTTATAAAAAGATATTTTTGTCGTTTTCTAACTCCGACAATAATTCCGTTGTGGGGTCCACCAATGATTGTGTCGTCGTACGAATATTTTCTGTTAAAATGAATATTCCTCGACCAATTGAATATTTTATAACAACTTGCTTACTTTGTAAAATTTATAAATATTACCCATAACTATAACATTATATCAAATCCACACCATAATATTTAAAAATATATTTCGAGAAAAATTAATCTTTATTTATGAAAGTTAGGGTCTTACAACCTCCCCTTCTTACGAAATTTTGCCCTCAAAATTGGTGTACGTACCTGGTATGTCGAAGAGGTGAGGATACCTTGATTTCATTTCAGATTCTAACTCCTAGATCATTTTCTCAACATCGTGATTTCTCTACAAAACTTTGACTTGAGGTATAACCTTGGAGCGTAGAATATATTCTTTTTTATCCAAGATTTTAACAGGTACCTCTTCATATGTTAAATCTTCTGCTATTTCTTTCGGTTCTAACTCAATAATGTGGTTCGGGTCTTCCACATATTTACGTAACATGGATATGTGAAAAACATTATGAACACGAGATATACTTGGCGGTAAAGCGAGTCTATAGGCCACAGTTCCTACTCGGTCAAGGATTTCAAATGGGCCAATGAATTGAGGATTGAGCTTTCCTCTCTTTCTAAATCTTGTAACTCCTTTCCATGGAGCAACACGTAACAACACAAGATCACCAACATTGAATTCCACGTCCCTTCGATGAAGATTAGTATAACTCTTTTATCGATCTTGTGAGGTTTTTAAACGTTGTCGGATCATTTGGATCTTCTCCGTAGTCATACGTACCAATTTCGGCCCTAACAATGTTTCTTCACCCACCTCATCCCAGCATACTGGAGAACGACACATGTGTCCATACAAGGCCTCGAATGGAGCAATGCCAATACTTGCTTGATAGCTATTGTTGTAGGAGACTTCCACCGATGGCAAGAACTTGTCCCAACTTCCTTTGAAGTCAAGGACACAAAGTCTTAATAAATCTTCAAGAGTTTGAATAATCCTCTCTGTTTGTCCGTCCTTTTAAGGATGGTATGCTGAACTAAATCGTAAATTCGTGCCCATAACTTTTTACAAACTAACCCAAAATTGTGAAGTAAATCTTGGGACTCGATCAGAAACTATGGATACTGGAATACCATGCAATCTTACAATCTCATTTATGTAAATGCGAGCAAGACGTTCAAGTGAATAAGTTTCTCGTATAGGTAAGAAATGAGCAGACTTGGTCAATCTATCAACAATGACCCAAATTACATCTATACCTTGAGAAATCTTGGGAAGACCGGTAACGAAATCCATGGTAATGTGCTCCCACTTCCATTCTGGAATTTCAAGTGGTTGCAATGGACCTTTTCGCACTTGATGCTCTGCCTTGACTCATTGACACATTAAACATCTTGAGATAAACTCCGTGATCTCTGTTTTCATATTGCTCCACCAAAATATATGTCGAAAATCATGATACATTTTGGTACTCCCAGGATGGATTGCAAACAGTGTGTTGTGTACCTCCATCATGATTTTATACTTTAAATCAGGGTCGTTAGGAACATAACCTCTAGAGTTGACTCAAAGTATTCCTTTTTCATCGATTCTTGCTTCCGGAATAACACATTCATGTACTTTCTTCCTCATAAGAATTAACTCCAGGTCTGTAGTTTGAGCAGCTTTAACTTTATCGATTAAAGTCGGTTCTACTCGTTTATTTGCCTTCATCACGTGGGTCTCTGGAGTCTTTAACTCTATCTCCATCCTTTGCAAGTAATACAAAATGGGGCTTTGCGTTGACAATATCGCACTCGTACCTGCATATAATCTTTTACTCAACGCATTAGCTATCACGTTCGCTTTTCCATGATGGTATTGAATGGTATGATCGCAATCTTTCAACAACTCGAGCTAATGTCTTTATCACGTGTTGAGTTCCTTTTGGGTGAAGAAATATTTGAGGCTTTTATGATCCGTATAGATCTCCACTTTCTCCCCATACAGGTAATACCTCCAGATTTTAAGTGCAAAAACGACTGCTGCCAACTCTAGATCATGAGTAGGATAATTCCTCTCATATTCTTTGAGTTGTCGTGAGGCATAGGCTATGACTTTCCCATGTTGCATGAGAACACATTCTAACCCTTTACCTGAAGCATCGTTGTTGATGATAAATCCCTCCGAACCAGATGGTATTGTCAGAACAGGTGCAGAAATGAGTCTCCTTTTGAGTTCTTGAAAACTCTTCTCACATTCCTCGCTCCAACCGAAATTTGGTATCTTTTCTAGTTAGCTGAGTTAATAGAGTAGCGATTCGAGAAAATCCTTCCACAAATCTCCGATAATAACTAGCTAAACCTAGAAAGCTACGTACTTCGGTCACTGACTTATGTTGCTCCTAGCTTTGTATTGCTTCAATCTTTGTTGGGTCAACAGATATTACGTGATTTGATATCACGTGCCCAAGGAATGCTACTTCCTCAAGCCAGAACTCGTACTTCTTTAACTTGGAATAAAACTTGTTTTCACGAAGCTTTTGGAGTATCAGCCTCAAGTGTTGCTCATGATCTTCACAGCTTTTGGAGTAAATGAGGATGTCATCAATAAAGACAACCACAAAATGATCCAAATATTCCTTGAATACTCGGTTCATCATATCCATGAAGGCAGCAGGAGCATTAGTCACTCCAAAAGACATGACTAAGAATTCGTAATGCCTGTACAGAGTTCTGAAAGCAGTCTTTGGAATGTCATCAGTTTTAATCTTCTACTGATGATATCCGAAACGATGATTGATCTTTGAAAAGAATTTAGTTCCTTGTAACAGGTCAAACAGGTCATCAATGCGAGGCAACGGGTACCTATTTTTGATAGTGACATGATTCAACTCCCAATAATCAATACAAAGTCGCATACTCATATCTTTCTTCTTTACGAATAGAACAGGAGCACTGTGACGCCCCCAAAGTAGGTATACATCACCCATCTTGGGTCACCAAATATATGGTACTGAATACAAATACAAACTTAATTATACAACATGAGCTGAGATTTTTTGCACGAATATTGTCTCATAGACAATATCCAAACTTAAATTCAATCCTCATTACATTTATTATCACACTAAATAGTGAGGATTACTAAAACAACCATCTCAGGCCATCACTCCGTTCCCCGATTAGTCCCAGCTACGTTCTCATTTTCTAAAGAGAACAATGAAAGTTAAAGGGTGAGCTCAACTAGCCCAGTAAGAAATATTATGAATAAGATAATGCAGAATAAATTATCGTTAGCTTTCAACATTGTTAAAGTGATAAAATACAATAGACATCAAGTTTAACTGTAGCAGAACAATCAATCCATTAGAAGAGTTAAGTAAAGCATGATATCTACTATCTTCTATGATTTTAAAAGTTTATCATCACTTTTATCGCTGGGACTCAGCTTAATAAATAAATCACATCATCGAATCATCCCTGCACTACGGGCCAAGGATATTCATTAGTATCACATCCATAAATTATTCCTGCACTACGGGCCAAGAATATTCGTGTAATCATCAATGGTCATGATCATACCGAATTATCCCTGGTCATAATCATACCAATCAATAGTTCATCTATGCACTATAAGCCAAAGATGACTTTCATCACAATATAAGCATGAAGATGATGACAATGATATAAGAATTCAATTAAACGAAAGCGAAAGAAAAATTTTAAAGATTTATAATTTAATTTATCCAGACTTCAATAATGTCCAAATTATCAACATGATACTTCTTTGTGGAGTAAAATTCAAGAATAATATCCATGTATCAAAAATAATTTGGACAGAAAAGAAATAAATTTTTCTGGTGAATAGCACCCTGTGAATAGTACTTCGGGAATAGTACCCCGTGAATAGTACACCAGCATAAAAACTGTCCTGAATACCCGAGTGAATAATACCTGAGTGAATAGTACCTGAGTGAATAGTAACCCGTGAATAGTAACCCATGAATAGTATCTCGGGTGAAAATATTGATATTTAATATAAAAAAAGGTTCAAATAAATATTCCAATGAAATGATACTGGATGAACCGCAAAACTCAAGGATATTCCACTAATTTTAGGGTTTATAGAATCAATACTTATCATAGTAAGTTTAGATTTAAGAATATGAAAAATAACATACGAAACTGCAAATGGATTTTCACCTTTTATGCGGTACATAATCCACGTAAACAGGTTATTCTGACAATTTAATGGTGAATACGAAAAATAGTATTCTTTATGAATAAGAAAGAAATAATACCCCTTACCTTAGTAAAAGACTGGATACTGCAATAGTGAAGTAGCAGAATACTCTTCTTCTTGCTCTCTATAGTGTCTATTGTTAATCTTAGTGAATTGGTGAGAATGAAAGAAGAATTAAGCTTCTATTTATCGGAGAATGGACAAAATAATAATTAATTCATGAACGGTCCAGATTAATTTACTATTAGAACGGACGATCCATATTGATTACTATTAAAACCACAACCGACTGTCCAGATTGATTTACTTTTAAAACCACCACGGACGGTCCAGATTGATTTACTTTTAAAACCACCACCGACGGTCAAGATTGATTTACTATTAAAACCACCACCGATGATCTAGATTGATTTACTATTAAAACCACTACCGACGGTCTAGATTGATTTACTATTACAACCACCATCAATGGTCCAAATTGATTTACTATTAAAACCACCATCAATGGTCCAGATTGGTTAACTATTAAAACCACCATTGACGGTCCATAAAATTAGAAAATCTTCCCATGGAATACTAAGTCAAACTTACAACAAATGCCTCATAACAAATCCCTATATTTATATCAAAAATTGAATAAATATTTACCACAAATCATTTATCTTTAATAAACACATTTTTAATCTATTAACAATTATTCATCATTAATATTATAACTCACAATATTTAACAACCAGATCATTCCCAAGAAAGGGGGCTTTCCGATAAGGATTTCTACCTATTGGAGCACAATTAGGTGACTAAACCCCTTTCCTCGACAGAACTTTCTAGACATCGTCAATATTGCAAATAATAATATGAATAACTTTGTCATCTCAATTATTAATTTAATAATATAAAATATTTTGCAGATGTTACTGTGACAATAGTTGAATCAAGTAACGTGAGATACTATGCAGCAATTACTGTAGCAATAATTGATTAAACTGAGTGGCTTCCTACGTAAGCATCAATAATCAATATTGTGTGTTACTATGCAACCACGTGTATTACTGTATTTTTACCACCGGGTATTTCAACAGTTTAATGGTAAAACTTTCGTCGTTATTTTTATAAAAGATATTTCTGTCGTTTTCTAACTCCGACAGTTATTCCATTGTGGGATCCACCAATGATGGTGTTGTTGTACGGATATTCCCTGACAAAAAAAATATTCCCAGACCAAATGAATATTCCCCGACACAACGAATATTTTATATCAACTTGCTTAATTTACAAAATATTTAAATATCACCCTTAACTTTAAACTTTTATCAATTTAACCATTTATTAAATAGAATAATAATTATAAGAAAATTGGATACTTTCATTTCATATAATTTGGGGTCTTACAACCTCCCCTCATTATGAAATTTTGTCCTCAAAATTGGTGTACATACCGGTATGACGAAGAGGTGAGGATATCTTGATTTCATTTTAGATTCTAACTCCTAGGTCATTTCTTCAATATCGTGGTTTATCCACAAAACTTTAACTTGAGGTATAACCTTTGAGCGTAGAATATGTTCCTTTTTATCCAAGATCTTGACAAGTACTTCCTCATACATTAAATCTTCGGCTATCTCGTCTGGTTCTAATTCAATAATATGATTCGGGTCTTCCACATATCTACGTAACATAGATATGTGAAAAACGTTATGAACACGAGACATACTTAGCGGTAAGGTGAGTCTATAGGCCACAGTTCCTACTCGATCGAGGATTTCAAATGGGCCAATAAATCGAGGGTTGGGATTTCCTCTCTTCGTCGATTCTTGCTTCTAGAATAACGTTTTCTTGGTCCTTCTTATTCACATTCATCAGCTCTGAGTCTGTAGCTTGAGCGTCTTTAACTTTATCGATTAAAGTCAGTTCTAATCGTATATTTGCTATCTTCACGTAGGTTATTGGAGTCTTTGACTCTATCTCCATCTTTTGTAAGTTGTACGAGATGGGTCTTTGTGTTAACAATATCGCACTCGTAAAGGCAAATGATCTTCTACTCAACGCGTCAGCTACCACCTTCGCTTTTCTAAGATGGTATTGAATGGTATAATCGTAATCTTTCAACATCTCGAGTCAACGTCTTTCGCTGTTATTTTTATAAAAGATATTTCTGTCGTTTTCTAACTCTAACAGTTATTCCGTTGTGGGGTCCACCAATGATGGTGTCGTCGTACGGATATTCCCTGACAAAAAAAATATTCCCCGACCAAACGAATATTCCCCGACACAACGAATATTTTATATCAACTTGCTTACTTTGCAAATTTTTCAAATATCACCCTTAACTTTAACCTTTTTTCAATTTAACCATATACTAAATAGAATAATAATTATAAGAAAATTGGATACTTTTATTTCATATAATTCGGGGACTTACAAGCACCCCAACGAGGCATACTAAGACAAATGAAACTGATGTCTAACAACTCCTGCAGTTGGGTTTTTAACTCCTGAAGTTCAATAGGAGCCATTCGATATGGGGCTTTGGAAATGAGTTTTGTACCGGGTTCAAGGTCGATACAAAATTCAATTTCACGCTCTGGGGGTAGGCCAGGAAGTTCTTTAGGGAATACATCAGGAAATTTATTAACAATAGAAATATCATTCAAATCTGACGTATTTTTGTTTAAATCAGTGACATGGGCTAAGAAAGATTGACAACCGTTTTTCAATAAATGAATAGCTTTATGGCTTGATGTGACAGTGATTGACTTTAGTGGTTTGGTTGCTTGAATTTTCATAATAGGTTAGTTAGGAATATAAAAACTAACAACCTTACGAAAATAATCAATTTTTACATGATGAATAGTTAACCAATCAATCCCTAAAATTACATCAAATGCAAGTATTTTCAAAGAGATAAGATCGATCGGTAATGTGCGGTTTCCAATTTGAATCAAACAAGACTTATAAACAGTAGATGTAATGAATGTTTCTCCCAACGGAGTTTTAACAGATAAGTCAAAGTCTAATTTCTCCAGAGTTAAATTTAAACGTTGAGTGCAAATAGGAGAAATAAAAGAATGGGTAGAACCGGTATCAAATAAGGTATAGACTTCACTAGAGTTTATGATTAGCTTACCCATGATGGCTTCGTTTGGGTTCCTCGCTTTTTTGGAGGTCACGACAAACGCTCTCCCTTGAACTACTGGCTTTGTCTTTGTCTAGGATAGCCTTTGGTGCCTCCATCCCAGCTGGACTTGAATTTACTACATGACAAAATCAGGCTAGGTGACCTTCTCCTTCATAATTATAACATGTTTTGGACTACTACATACAGTTTGGACTGATGTATCCCTCCCCTCCGCATTTGAAGCATACGATTGGTGGTCGTTCTCCTTCCTTAACAACGGGTGCTGGTGCTGACGTCTTTCCATCATTATTGAATCTCCTCTTCTTGAAATTTCCACTTTTATTATTTTGGCCATGATTACCACCGAAATGGTTACCATTTTTGGCATGTTGATTTCCTCCACGTTTGTTGTCACCGCTTCGATGACTGCTATCACTGGTATTATCAACTTGCTGGCTGCTCTCTCTTGGTTGGGTTGACTCATTATCACGCTCCAATAACTGAGCCCTATTTACAACATCTAAATACAAATATAGCTTGTGCAAAATGAGGTATTGACGTATCTCGGGTTTCAAACCTCTTAGAAACATCCGCATCCTACGCTCCTCATTATCTACCAAATGGGATGCAAACCGGGATAACTCCGTAAACTTAGCTTCGTACTGTGACACAGTCATATTATTTTGTTCTAGCTTGATAAATTCCACCTCCTTCATGTGACGAATACTTTTGGGAAAGTACTTGTCATTGAACAGTTCTTGGAACTTCTCCCAAGACATTTTGAGTGAGGCAGGCTGAGTACGTTTACTGATTCCCACCAGTAATCTGTCTATCCTCTCAATATGAAGGTGGCAAAGGGAACCTTTTGCTCCTCGGAGCATCCCAAGACATCAAATAACTTGGTGATCTACTTTATCCATATCTCCGCCTTAAGTGGTTCTGACTTTCCCCAAAACTCTGATGGTCCCAGCTCCTTGAATTGCTTAGCAGTGACCATCTGTGAGTTGTCGGTGTTTCCACCTGCATTTTGAATAGGAGCCGCTCTCGCCTATTGTTGCATAAATTGCATAAAACCTCTGAACATCCCATCGTTCATCATTTGGTCGGTGTTGTTGTTTACCTAAGGATTATTGTCTTCCTAATGCACATTATCCTGGGTATTGATCGTTGGTGACTCAACGGTCTCATGTACGTCATTGCTGATCTCAATATTTTCAGATGCCATTTTCAAATACTACCACAAAATAAGGGTTAATTGACATACCACATAATACCCCTATATTATGACCGACCAATTAAATAACAAATAAGCTTAGGTAGGTCATACTAGCGAAGGAATTACCCGTCTCTCCCCTCTTAGTTCTAGTCTCACATCTCAGTCAAGGATCATATCCCTAAGCTTTGATACCAACTGTGACGCCCCCAAAGTAGGTATACATCACCCATCTTGAGTCGCCAAATATATGGTACAAAATTCAAATACAAACTTAATTAGACAACTATCGTGTAAAATACGACAAAATATAGCTGAGAGTTTTAACAGGAATATTGTCTTCTAGACAATATCCAAACTCAAATTCAATCCTCGTTACATTTATTATCACACTAAATAGTGAGGACTACTAAACAACCATCTCGGACCATCACTCCGTTCCCCGACTAGTCCCAGCTACGTTCTATTTTCCTGAAGAGAACAATGAAAGCAAAAGGGTGAGCTCAACTAGCCCAGTAAGAAATATTATGACTAAGATAATGTAGAATAAATTATCATTAGCCTTCAACATTGTTAAACTAATAAAATATAATAAACATCAAGTTTAAATGCAGCGGAACAAGCAATCCATTAGAAGAGTCAAGTAGAGCATGATATGTACTATATTATATGATTTAGAAAGTTTATCATCAATGTAACGCCCCCAAAATAGTTATGCATCACCCATCTTGGGTCGCCAAATACTTGGTACAGAATACAAATACAACTTAATTATACAACTGTCGTGTACAATACGACAAAACATAAGCTGAGAGTTTTAACATGAATATTGTCTTCTAGACAATATCCACACTCAGTGGAGTTCTCATTACAATTATTATCACACTATTTCATAGAATAGTGAGGACTACTATAGCCACTTATCCTGGACCATCAATCCTTTCCCCGACTAGTCCCAGCTACGTCCTCATTTCCTGAAGAGAACAATGAAAGAAAAGGGTGAGCTCAACTAGCCCAGTAAGAAATATTATGACTAAGATAATGTAAAATAAATTATCCTTAGCCTTCAACAGTATAAAAACTAATATTAACAATAAATAACAAGTTTTAGATCAATAACTGTAGTAGAATAAGCAATCCATTAGAAGAGTCAAGTAGAGCATGATATCTACTATCTTCTATGATTTAAAAGTTTACCATCAATTTTATTGCTAAAACTCAGCTTAATAAATAATCCACATCACTGAATTATCCACGCACTACGGGTCAATGATATTCGTGTTTTCACCAATGGTCATGATCATGACAAACAACAATTCATCTTTGCACCCTTGGCCGAAGAAAACGCATGGTTATGATCATACCAACATATGTCCATCAATGCACTACGGGCCATTGAGGAATTTTACCACATCATTTGTAACATTACGGTCATGATTATACCGAATAATTCCTGGTCATAATCATACCAATCAACAGTCCATCGATGCACGTAAGTCAAAGATGACTTTCATCACAATAAAAGCATGAGGATGATGACAATGATATACGAATTCAATTAAATGAAAGAAAGGATAAATTTTAAAGATTTATAATTTAATTTATCCAAAATTCAATAATATCCAAATTGTCAATATGATACTGCTTTATGGAGTAAAATTCAAGAATAATATTATATCAAAAATGATTTGGACCGAAAAGAAATCAATTTTTATCATGAATACTACTCCGGGTGAATAGTATCCCGGGAATAGTACTTCAAGAATAGTACTTTTTGAATAGTACCCCATGAATAGTATTTCGTGAATAGTATTTTATGAATAGTATCGTGTTTATGAATAGTGCTCATGAATAGTACTCTGTGAATAGTACCATACGTATGAATAGTGCCGTATAAATGAATAGTACCCATGAATAGTACTCCGGCATGAAAAGTTTAAAATTTAATAAGAATGTTCAAAAAAATATCCTTGTAAAATGATACTAGATGCAGCGCAAATTTCAAGGATATTCTACTAATTTCACGGAGTATAGAAGCAATACTTTAACAAAATGAGTGTAGAATTCAGAATCTGAAAAAAAATAATATTACTTACATACTAAAGAGTATGGAAGAAAATATTATTTCATACGGATATTGAACAAAAATAATATCCCTTATGAATACGAAAGAAATAATACCACGTACCTTAGTAGAAGACTGGATACTACAATAGTGAAGTAGCAGAATACTCTTCTTCTTTCTCTCTATAGCTTCTCTCTCTATAATTGCTCTTGTGAGTCTTAGTGAATTGGTGAGAATGAAATAAGAATGAGCTTCTATTTATAGGAAAATATAGTTTCAATAATTGCACGTTTTGGGGCTCGAATTATTACAGTATAGTACCTTCATCTTTTCCTCTATTTTTAATTTAGTCCTACAAGTATTATCAAACTTGCACCACCTCCCCTAATAGTACATCCATGTGAATCAATAGTACATGCATGTGAATCAATAGTTATATGCATGTGAACTAATAGAAATTAATTGCTCATTTATCCTATTAATTACCCGATTGGTCAATTTAACCTCCAGAAATCAATTATTATCTAAATAAAAGTCAATTTTCACTAATACTAATAATCCCAACATAGTGGAAATATCAATATCATCTTTAATTAACACAAACTTATTCATCATTAATATTATAACTCACAGTATTTAACAACCAGATCATTCCTAGGAAAAATGGGGCTTTCCGATAAGGATTTCTCCCTATTGGCGCGCAATTAGGTGACCAAACCCCTTTCCTTGACAGAACTTTCTAGACATCGTCAATATTTCAAATAATAATATGAATAACTTTGTGGTCTCAATTATTGATTTAATAATATAAAATATTATGCAGATGATACTATGACAATAATTGAATCAATAATATGAGAGATATTATGCAGCAATTACTATAGCAATAATTGAGTATAACTGAGTGACCTCTCACATAAGCATCAATAATCAATACCGTGTGCTACTATGCAGCCACAAGTATTACTATATTTTTACCCCCGGGTATTTCAACAGTCTAGCAGTAAAACTTTCGTCGTTATTTTTATAAAAAGATATTTATGTCGTTTTCTAACTCTGAAATAATTTTGTTGTGGGGTCCACCAATGATTTTTTTGTCGTACGAATATTCCCTGTTAAAACAAATATTCCTCAACCAATCGAATATTTTATAACAACTTGCTTACTTTGAAAAAAATTTCACATATCACCCTTAACTTTAACCTTTTATCAATTTAACCATTTACTAAATAGAATAATAATTATAAGAAAATTGAATACTTTTATTTCATAAAATTCGGGGTATTACAATCTCCCCTCCTTATGAAATTTTGCCCTCAAAATTTACGTACATACCTGATATGTCGAAGAGGTGAGGATACCTCGTCAGATTCTAACTCTTGAGGTATAACCTGATCATTCTTATCCAAGATTTTAACAGGTATCTCCTCATACGTTAAATCTTCTGCTATCTCGTCTAGTTCTAATTCAATAATGTGGTTCGGGTCGTCCACATATTTACGTAACATTGATACGTGAAAAATGTTATGAACACGTAACATACTTGACGCTAAAGCGAGTCTATAGGCCACAGTTCCTACTCAATCTAGAATTTCAAATAGACTAATAAAATCGAGGGTTGAGATTTCCTCTCTTCGTCTATTCTTGCTTCTAGAATAACTCCTTGCACCTTCTTCTTCACATTCATCAGTTCTAAGTTTGTAGCTTGAGCGACTTTAACTTTATCGATTAAAGTCGATTCTACTCTTATATTCACTATCTTCACGTAGGTTCTTGGAGTCTTTAACTCTATCTCCATCCTTTGTAAATTATACAAAATGGGTCTTTGTGTTAACGGTGTTGCACTCGTAACTGCATACGATCTTCTACTCAACGCGTCAGTTACCACATTCGCTTTTTCCACGATGGTATTGAACGGTAATATCGTAATCTTTCAATAGCTCGAGCCAACATCTTTGGCGCATGATATGTTCGTTTTAGTTGAAAAACTATTTGAGATTTTAGAAATGGGTTTTATACTGGGGTCAATACAAATTTTGATTGCTCGCTCTAGGGGTAGGCCAAGAAGTCTTGAGGAATACATTAGAAAATTTATTAACGATAGAAATATCATTCAAAAATGTGACTCTCATCCAAGACTTGGATAGCACATCACATTGATACCTATCAACTTGCCGCCGTTATTCACGGCTTCCCCTACAAAAAGTTTGGCTTCGGTGCATTCCAAGACTTGGAAGTCACCAGTGAAATGTTTGGGGCTCTTTACTTATGGCTTAACATGATAATGATTAACTTTAGTTGTTTGGTTACTTGAATTCGCATAACAGGTTGGTTAGGAAGGCTAACAACCTTACGAAAACAATCAATTTTAGCATGATGAGTAGTTAACCAGTCAATTCCTAAAATCACATTAAAGGCAAGTATTTTCAAAGAGGTAAGATCAACAGGTAACGTGAGGGTGCCAATTTGAATCAAACAAGATTTATAAACAGTGGAGGTAATGAAGGTTTCTCCTAATGGAGTTTCAACAGATAAGTCAAAGTCTAATTTTTCAATAGTTAAGTTCAAACATTGAACACAACTAGGTGAAATAAAAGAGTGAGTAGAACCGGTATCGAATGAGGTATAGACTTTACAAGAGTTTATGATTAACTTACCCGTTATAACTTCATTCGGGTTCCTCGACAAACGCTCTCACTTAAACTACGGGCTTTGACTTGTCTGGGATATCCTTTGGCGTCAACATCCCAGTTGGACTTGACTTTACTACACGACAAAATTGAGCTAAATGACCTTCTCTTCTGCAATTGAAACACGCTTTGGGTTTCTACGTACAGTTTGGACGGATATGTCCCTCCTGTCCGCTTTTGAAACATACGACCAATGGTCATTCTTCTTCCTTTGAAACAGGTGCTGTTGTTGCTGTCGATATCTTTCCATCATTTTTTAATCGTCTCTTCTTAAAAATTTTCCCACTTAGTTCACCTTTTCTATTATCTTAGCAATGATTACCACCGAAGTGGTTACCATTTCTTGCCTGATAATTTCCTTCACGATGGTTATCATTGTTTCGATGGTCGTTGCCACCGGTACGATTATTATCGCATTGTTAGTCGTTGCCTTTTGACTGGGTTGGCTCATTATCGTGCTCCAATAACTGAGCCCTATTCACAACATCTAAATATAAACAAAGTTTGTGAGAAATGAGGTATGGACTTATTTCGAGTTTCAAACCTCGCAAAAATATTTGCATCATTCGCTTCTCATTATCAACCAAATGGGATACAAACTGGGATAACTCTGCAAACTTAGCCTCGTACTACGACACGGTCATATTATTTTGCTTCAGCTTGATGAATTCAACCTCCTTCATGTGACGAATACTTTCGGGAAAGTACTTGTTGTTGAACAATTCTTGGAACTTCTCCCAAGATATCTTGAGTGCGGAAAGGTGAGTACGTTTTACAGATTCCCACCAGTAATCTGCTTCTTCACGCAACATAAAGGTGGTGAAGGGAACCTTTTGCTCCTCTGAGCATTCCAAGACATCAAATATCTTGGTGATCTGCTTTATCCACGTCTCCGCCTTAAGTGGTTCTGGTTTTCCCAAAAACTCTGGTGGTCCCAGCTCCTTGAACTGCTTAGCAGTGACCAGCCGTGAGTTACCTGTGTTTCCACCTGCATTTTAAACACGAGTCTCTCTCATTTGGTTTTGCATAAATTCAAAAAAAATCCTAAACATACCATCATTTGTCATTTGGTCGGTGTTGTTGTTTACATGAGGATTATTTCCTTCCTGATGCACATTATTCTAGTTATTGATCGGTGGTGACTCAACGGTCTCATGAGCTCCATAGCTTATCTCAATAATTTCAGATGTCATTCTCAAACACTGTCACAAAACAAGGGTTAACTGACATGACACATATTATCCCTATATTCTGACCGAACAATTAAACAACAAATAAACTTAGGTAGGTCATACTAGCGAAGGAATTACCCGTCTCTCCCCTCCTAGTTCTAGTCTCACATCTCAGCCAGGGATCATATCCCTAAGCTTTGATACCAAATGTGACGCCCCCAAAATAGGTATGCATCGCTCAACTTGGGTCGCCAAATACTTGGTACAGAAAACAAATACAACTTAATTATACAACTGTCGTGTACAATACGACAAAACATAAGCTGAGAATTTTAACACGAATATTTTCTTCTGGACAATATTCACAATCAATGGAGTCCTCAATACAATTATTATCACACTATTTCATAGAATAGTGAGGACTACTATAGTCACTTATCCTAGACCGTCAATCCATTCCCCGGCTAGTCCCAGCTACGTTCTCATTTCCTGAAGAGAACAATAAAAGGAAAGGGTGAGTTAAACTAGCCCAGTAAGAAATATTATGACTAAGATAATGCACAATAAATTATCCTTAGCCTTCAATAGTATAACAACTGATAGAAACAATAGACAACAAGTTTTAGATCAACAACTGCAGTGGAATAATCAATCCATTAGAAGAGTCAAGTAGAGCATAATATCTACTATCTTCTATGATTTAAAAGTTTACCATCAATGTTATTGCTGAGACTCAGCTTAATAAATAATCCACATCACTGAATAATCCATGCACCACGGGCCAAGGATATTCATTAGTATCACGACCACGAATTATCCATGCACTACGGGCCAAGGATATTCGTGTTTTCACCAATAGTCATGATCATGTCAAACAACAATTCATCTTTGCACCCTTGGCCTAAGAGAACGCATTGTTATGATCATAACAACATATGTCCATTATTGCACTACGGGTCAATGAGGACTTTTATCACATCATTTGTAACATTACGGTCATGATTATACTAAATAATCCCTGGTCATAATCATATTAATCAACAGTCCATCTATGCGCGTAAGCCACAGATGACTTTCATCACAATATAAGCATGAGGATAATGACAATGATATAAGAATTCAATTAAATGAAATCAAGGATAAATTTTAAAGATTTATAATTTAATTTATCCAGAATTCAATAATATCTAAATTGTCAACATGATACTGCTTTATGGAGTAAAATTCAAGAATAATATTGTATCAAGAATGATTTGGACCGAAAAGAAATCAATTTTTGTCATGAATAGTACTCTGGTTGAATAGTACCTAAGTGAATAGTACCCCATGAATAGTACTTCGGGAATAGTACTTTTTGAATAGTGCCCCGTGAATAGTACTTCATGAATAGTACTTTGTGAATAGTACTGTATTTATGAATAGTACTATATTTATGAATAGTGACTATGAATAATACTCTATAAACAGTACCATACGTATGAATAGTGTCGTATAAATGAATAGTACCCATGAATAGTACTCTGACATGAAAAGCTTAAAATTTAACAAGAATGTTCAGAAAAATATCCTTGTGAAATGATACTAGATGAAGCGTAAATTTCAAGGATATTCTACTAATTTCACAGAGTATAGAAGCACTATTTTAACAAAATGGGTGTAGAATTCAAAATCTAAAACGAAATAATATTACTTACATACTACAAAGTATGGAAGAAAATATTATTTTATACGGATATTGAACAAAAATAATATCCCATATGAATACGAAAGAAATTATACTCCTTACCTTAATAGAAGACTGGATACTACAATAGTGAAGTAGCAGAATACTCTTCTTCTTTCTCTCTATAGCTTCTCTCTCCATAATTGCTCTTGTGAGTCTTAGTGAATTGGTGAGAATGAAAGAAGAATGAACTTCTATTTATAGGAAAACACATTTTCGATAATTGCACATTTTGGGGCTCGAATTATTACAGTATAGTACCTTCATCTTTTCCTCCTTTTTAATTTAGTCCTACAAGTATTATCAAACTTGCACCACCTCCCCTAATAGTACATCCATGTGAATCAGTAGTACATGCATGTGAATCAATAGTTATATACATGTGAACTAATAGCAATTAATTACTCATTTATCCGATTAATTACTCGATTGGTCAATTTAACCTCCAGAAATCAATTACTATCGAAATAAAAGTCGATCTCCACTAACACTAATAATCCCAACACAATAGAAATATCAATTTCATCTTTAATCAACACGAACTTATTCATTATTAATATTATAACTCACAATATTTAACAACCAGATCATTCCCAGAAAAGAGGGGGCTTTTTGATAAGGATTTCTCCCTATTGGCGCGCAATTAGGTGACCAAACCTCTTTCCTCGACAGAACTTTCTAGACATCGTCATTATTGCAAATAATAATATGAATAACTTTGTGGTCTCAAATATTGATTTAATAATATAAAATATTATGCAGATGATACTATGACAATAATTGAATCAATAATATGAGAGATATTATGCAACAATTACTGTAGCAATAATTGAGTATAACTGAGACTGAGCTTAATAAATAATCCACATCACTGAATTATCCACGCACTACGGGCCAAGGATATTCATTAGTATCACGACCATGAATTATCCATGCACTACGAGCCAAGAATATTCGTGTTTTCACCAATGGTCATGATCATGCCAACAATTGTCCATCAATGCACTACGGGCCAATGAGGACTTTTACCACATTATTTGTAACATTACGGTCATGATTATACTGAATGATCCCTAGTCATAATCATACCAATCAACAATCCATCTATGCACGTAAGCCACAGAGGACTTTCATCACAATATAAGAATGAGGATGATGACAATGATATAAGAATTCAATTAAAAGAAAGTAAAGGATAAATTTGTAAAAATTTATAATTTAATTTATCTAGAATTCAATAATGTCCAAATTGTCAACATGATACTGCTTTGTGGAGTAAAAATCAAGAATAATATTGTATCAAAAATGATTTGAACCAAAAAGGAATCAATTTTTGTCATGAATAGTACCTTGTGAATAGTAATTCATGAATAGTACCCCGTGAATAGTACTCCAGCATGAAAAAGTTAAAACTTATCGAGAATGTTCAGAATAATATTTCCATGAAATGATACTGGATGAAGCACAAATTTCAAGGATATTCTACTAATTTCATAGTATAGAAGCCAAAACTTAACAAAATGAGTATAGAATTCAGAATCTGAAATGAAATAATATTACTTACATACTACAGAGTATGGAAGAAAATATTATTTCTTACGAGTATTGAACAAAAATAATATCCCTTACCTTAAAAAGAAGAGTAATCCGACTGGTAGGGAAGAGATATTCTTGAAGAAAACTTATATTGTTTTCTACGCTCAAAGCTTCCTTAAACTCTAAAGAAATACAATCAATATTATAGATGAAGAATTCTCTGATTCTAGTGTAATTTTCAATTCTAACTAAGCATCCTATTTATAGGAGAATGAAAAAGATACTATTTGAATATTAGAATCACGGACGAACAGTTGCAACTCACAAAAATTTTCTGATTTTCGTATAATTTTACTATGCAAACACTATATAGACACTATGCAAACATTATGCATAATAAAATATAATATATTCTATTTTTCATAAAAAATAAACTTATAAAATATATATTTATATATATACAACCTGCTATCCCATTTCATTTTTCCCGTGACCACCCCCCACTAAAACATTTTTCAACACACGTGGGCCCCACCCATGTAATCATCACATATGGGCTCCACCTCTTATAATGAATAACTTTCTACCTATTATTTTGAAAATTGGGAAAATGGGGGTCCAAATAATAAGTAAATTTACAACAATTCCTTCATAAAAATCCACTCAATATTTTTAATAAAATTTATTCATTATTATTATAACTCGCAATATTAACAACTAGATCGTTCCCAGGAAAGAGGGGGCTTTCCGATAAGGATTTCTCCCTATTGACGCGAAATTAAGTCACCAAACCCCTTTCCTTGACAGAACTTTCTAGACATTGTTAAATATGCAGATAATAATATGAATAACTTGTCATCTCAATTATTGATTTAATAATATAAAATATTGTAACACTAATTAAATCAAATAACGTGAGATACTATGCAGCAATTACTGTAGCAATAATTGAATAAAACTGAGTGACTTCTCACGTAAGCATCAATAATCAATATCGTGTGCTACTATGCAACCACGCGTATTACTATACTTTTACCACCAGGTATTTCAACATTTTAACGGTAAAACTTTTGACGTTATTTTATAAAACGATATTTCTGTCATTTCCTAACTCCGACAATAATTCCGTTGTGGGGTCCACCAATGATTGTGCCGTCGTACAAATATTCTTTGTTAAAACAAATATTCCCCGACCAATTAAATATTTTATAACAACTTTCTTACTTTGCAAAATTTATAAATATTACCCACAACTATAACATTTTATCAAATCCACACCATAATATTCTAAAATATATTTCAAGAAAAATTAATCTTTATTTATGAAAGTTGGGGTCTTACAAATAACGTCTGGCAGGAAGAAAGATCGGAATGCGAATCTCTCCTGTAGTGCTCCTAATAGCACGCTCTTTTAAATAGAGCTCCCAACCTTCGTCTGTAAAGGAGAGGAATCCGACAGGTGGACAATATATACTAGACACCACTCGGGAAACCACTCTCAAAGCCAACTGTCAAGTGGTCCTCAGAGTAAGGAACCCATGTAATGACATCAGCAGTCAACAACTCCAACTATAGGCGCGAATGGGTGAAACCCTCAGCTACATGAACCTCCACCAAAGTGGAGTGATGCCACCGTCGTCCCCGTGGATAGGTATCCAAACCTAACAGGCTAACGAGATGAAGACGTGGGAGCCTATCGTAGGTACAAAACTACCAATACAAGATCAAATATCTGTGGTCAGTTAAACCGGTAACCCGAATAAGGGAAATAAAAAGAAAATACTCACCAGCAGGTATAGGTAAAACCCTAATCAAGCCTTCGTCACGCCCTCTGAGCATAGGCGCATTCCCCTAAGGAAGTAGGCAAAGGTGTAGGAACCCCAATTAAATTCTCCAATACGGTCCACCTCCCGAGTGGCGCTAACTAAAACGAATGACACCGTCGAAGAGTTATCCGCTAGGAAACAACCCCTGAGGATGATCAGAAACAATCACCGAAGGATGAGATCTCTAACCCTCCGATCATCGGGTAATGGCTCAGTCAAAGCCCCACTCACGACATCTACACTCAAAGGACCAGTATGGATTGTCCTGCCCTTGAGCGTCGTAGCCGGGACTCCCAACAAGGATCTGACGGCAGTCGAGGAAATATCAGCCACAAAAGGCACTGGCAAGAGTGAGCAAATAATTGCCCACAAGAAGGATACTTCATCAGCATTATTTTGTGCAAGAGTGAGCAAACAATTGCCCACAAGAAGGATAATATACAATAACATTCTATGAATGACAATTAATTGAGCTTTCAATGGTAAAGTATTTTTTACCGGAAATAATAAGTTCTAATTAGAATACTATGAGTTCAAAGGAATAATGAACTTTAAATTAAACAACAGATATCACTATCAAAGAAAATACACTGAGGGTCACAAGACCACGAACTATGTTCTAAGTTTTTAAGTATTTTCTACTTTAACCTTTAACAGTCTAAAAGACCATAATCATCTTCTATGTCTTAGGTTAACATGTGTTTCTACTGTAACCTTTAACAGTCTAAACAACTATATGGACCATCATCTCGTACTCCAGGTGATCAGCTATTTGTACTATGTATTGTGAAAACATTTTAATGCTATTGCGTAACTCTAAAACAATCCCTTAATATAGGGTTGTTCATCTCAACTTAAATCATTAGGTTCCATACCAAAGGAAATTTGGTTTGGAATTAACTTCAAAACAATTCTAGATCTTTAGAACGCTCATCAACCAAGTACTGGTTGAATCAAATAGGGATCAATGACTACTCAAGAGTTTTATTACAATATCATCATTAACAAAGTATAACAATGAACCAATAAGAGATAAAGTCTCAATGGGTTATAAATGAACAAGTGTTAATCATCGAGTACATACTTTCAAAACTGTAAAGGTATATAAGCAAACCAAAGGAATTTTTTTTTGGATTGACTTCAAGAGTAATTTAGTTTATAGTGCATTCATCAACTAAGGATTAGTTGAATCAATAGAAGGATCGCTAGTTAACTAAGAGTTCGGTACAACAATGTAAGGTTGTACAATAGCATTAGTGATCAAAGATCAAACAACAATTATTTGTAGCTGAAAAAACACTTTTCAACAAGATAATGTTTACAATAAAATTATAGACTTTGCTCAGTTGACTATATCATTTGATCAGAGAACTTGCTCAGTTGAATAATAGATTCAAGACTAGCATAACGTAAAAGTAGGGTTAGGAGACTTGTATAAGTATAATAAAATAACGGTTAAAAGAAAGCCTTGTTGAATAGTAAAGTAAAAAAGGTTAGGGAACTTGCCTTTTGCGTAAGTTAAGCGACGACAACTCGTTCTCCAATTTATCCTACACATATCATTTAAAATCATAATACCAATTAATTACAACTAACATCATTGTCTTCTCTTTTCACTTATCTTTATAGCTCTTAGCTATCAATCTAATTGTATTAGCTACATAACAAAAGCCTTGGTTCATAAACACATTATCAACCCTATGAACAACAAGTTTAAGTCCTTAAATACAATTTGTTAACTTAGAACTTAAAAATCATCATAAAAGAAATTAAACAAATAAATAAACCGGTTGTGAATAAATCAATTTGAACAATTCTAATCTCATTTAAATAAATAAATTAAACAAATAATTTATTTAAATAAATAATATTTATTCTACAATAGGGATAAGCCTCCCTAGCGATGAACGACTTTCCAGATAATATAGATTTCAACATTAATCATAAAAGAACCTTTGAGTAAATAGTTACCGTACAATTCAATCCTTCCACCATACAATGTCCCAATTAAATATAAGACATGTAAATTACTCACAAGTCTTATTTTATTTAATTATATGTATTTCGATTCCTAAATGAACAACTCCTAATGAATGCAAATTAGAAACTACTTTCTAATTTCATTCCACCTCGCCAAGGATTCTCGGGTTGTCATTTATCGAATCACATAGGACATCACTCCTTTTTACTAGAAGTGGTAGATTCTTTATTGATCATTCATTATCTTCATATATAACTTATTACACCCAAGCATACCCTTTGATATACTCTAAGAGTCTTAAGGAATAAGTCAAAGTGTAATTCATTATATATAAGATATTATGATGATCTCAAGTCTAAGGATCATTTGTACTACTATCACTATAGGAATTCCTATTGACAGGTAAGTAAAACTCCATTAGGTATTCCTTAGCGAGTCACGTTCAGTGAACTTATTCTCTAATAAGCACCTACATACTTGCTTTAGTGTCTCCACATAAATGATCATGATATCAATCATCCTCATCCAATGAGCAAGCAACGTATGTACCAATCTATCCGGATTCACTAATCCCCAATTTAGTAATCCAATGATTGGGAACTATTTTAGTTCTAAGCTTTCTAAGAATTTAGATCTCATTAGAATGATCATCATCATTATTCTAAAAGCGTTGCTTAAAACTATGGGTTTATCACATATTATTAAAACAAGACCATGTAGATAATAAATGCCTTTAATAAATAATTTTTTATTAATAAATAAATAAGATTGATTACACAAAGATATGCTTTATCATCATACATGATTGGCAGATGCATAATACTTTCAATCTCCCACTTGCACTAAAGCCAATCGTCGTGGTATCTCATACCCATCTTCTCTAAGTGACGATCAAACTGTTGTTGTGTTAACGCTTTAGTAAATGGATCTGCAATATTGTCTTGAGAGTCCATACGCTCCAGGGTGACGTCTCCTCTTTCAATGATCTCTCTGATCAAATGATAGAGTCTATAATTAGAGTTAGACAACTTGCTCAGTTGAATAATAGATTCAAGACTAGCATAACGTAAAAGTAGGGTTAGGAGACTTGCATAAGTATAATAAAATAACGGTTAAAAGAAAGCCTTGTTGAATAATAAAGTAAAAAAGGTTAGGGAACTTGCCTTTTGCGTAAGTTAAGCGACGACAACTCGTTCTCCAATTTATCCTACACATATCATTTAAAATCATAATACCAATTAATTACAACTAACATCATTGTCTTCTCTTTTCACTTATCTTTATAGCTCTTAGCTATCAATCTAATTGTATTAGCTACATAACAAAAGCCTTGGTTCATAAACACATTATCAACCCTATGAACAACAAGTTTAAGTCCTTAAATACAATTTGTTAACTTAGAACTTAAAAATCATCATACACTTATTAACAATCTGGTTTACCATCTCACTGTATGGTTAACATACTATCATGATCATTAGATGAGATTAGATTAACACTGTGACGCCCCAAAAATAGGTCCATACAACCCATTCTGAGTCGCCAATACATGGTACAAAAACTAAATACAACTTCATTAATACAATTGTAGTACAAAATACGATAACACATGTGATGTGAGTTTTAGTACAAATATTGTCTTGTAGATAATATCCAAACTCAAATAAAGTCCTCATTACAATTATTGATACACTATTTTATAAAATAGTGAGGACTACTATAATAACTGTCTTGAACCATCACTCCACAGCCCGACTAGTTCTCGCTATATTCTCACCTCCTTAGAAGAAAAATGGAAGAAAAGGGAAAAGGATGAGCTCAACTAGCCTAGTAAAGAATATTATGACTAATATAATAAAAAACAAATTATCGTTAGCCTTCAATAAATCAGATAAAATATAATGAACAACAAGTTTAGATCAATATTCGCAGTGAAAATAACAATTCATTAGAAGAGTTAAGTAGAGAATGAAGTCTACTATCTTCTATGATTTAAAAGTCCATCATCAATATTTTATTCATGTGACATCAATCAATATATATCTTGAACCAAATATTCATCTTTGCACTACGGGCCAAAGATATTCATTTGTGTCACCAGTTGGTCATGTTCATCTCAACACCTGTCTATCTTTGCACTATGGGCCAAAGATATTCATCAGGTAATCATTCATCTTTGCATTATAGGCCAAAGATATTCATCAGATAATCATTCATCTTTGCACTACAGGCCAAAGATATTCATTAAGTAATCATTCATCTTTGCACTACAGACCAAAGATATTCATCAAGTAATCATTCATCTTTGCACTACAGGCCAAAGATATTCAGTTATATCACCATTTCGGACTGAGGGTGATAAAAATATTTTAAAGAAAACGAATCTAGTGAGATAAAAGGACACAGATTAGGGATTCGTACTTTAGTTTATCCAAGTTCAAAAATACTTCATAATAATCAATTGTGGAGAAAAATTCAAGAATGGAGATCAAAACATGGATACAATAAAAAATAGTAACTATAATAGACAACTTGGACAAAGAAAGGAAAATTTAATTTTTCTATGAATAGTGTCGTATTCAGGAATAGTGTCATATACGTGAATAGTAACCCCAACACAAAAAGATAAAAATTTTATAATAAAATTCATATCAGTATTTTGGTATAATGATATTAAAATAAATAATATCATTTATGAAAAAATAACATCCCTTACCTCAAAATAATAGCACTTCTGACTGGAATATCGAATATAATACTAAAGAAAACTTGCACTGCTTATCAACTCTCAAAGTATCTAAATACTCACAAAAATACGCTCGATATTATGGAGAGAGAAAACTTCTGATTCTGGTGTGATTTTCAATTTTAACCTAAGCACCCTATATTTATAGGAAAATGTTTAGAACACCAAAGCAGAAAATTTAATAAAATATTATTAAATTTGTTTTTTTTTCTTACTGGGAGCTGTCGTTTAAATTCCTAAATTAACCTCACTTTCACTTTACAAATTCAAACACTTAGCACAGTAGTAAGCAAGGATCGATCCCACAGAGAGTGATTTATTTTAGAATTATTCTACTATTTCAATAGAAAATAAAGATGAGGGTTTTTGAAAATTATTTTTAAACTAAGAGAACAAGAATTAATGATGAAATTAACCAAATATATAAAAACTTTAGTTCTGCAGTTCAGTTTCACCAAGTACAGCAATCAATTAATCAAGTTATTATTATTTTCTCTTCAATGAAATTATTAGCCCTAGATAAAAATAAGCTCTGCTATCCGAAATTCTCCTTAGATTTTCACTGTATGAAACAAGCTCTCCACCAGATTCTAACTAGCATACAACCTAGAACAAGCTCTCTAGATTTAATATGATAGAAGCACTAAGAAATAGAGAATTAGGCTAATCCAAGAAACAAACACATAAGCTCGATTTGTTTAACTTGTTTTCTGATAATCTTAGCAATACACAAAAACTTGTCCACTATTAGTATTACCAAGTTGCTACTTGTGATGAAGAAAGATATCAATTACACGTAATACCAATCTTAATATAGCAGATGATAATGATCAAATTAACTCAATTAGCCATATCAAATCAATTAGATCAATTAGCATACAATCAATGAAAACAGATTATAAGAAGAAATTTCATACAAGAATGAATAAATAATAATACTCAATTAATCAATTACTTATAACAAGGATTCACCTCCCTTTAGAACTGAATAAAAAGAACTAGCCTGACATGCTCTTGAGTTTGCACTCCAATAGAAGATAGTTGATAGTTGAATGAATAAAACCCTTACTCTCATCCTCTATTTATAGTGCTAAACAAATTCCTAAATTCTATAGGAAGTAGAAATCCAAATCCTAAAAGAAATTACAAATCATAACTAGTTTCCATAAAGAAATAGAATTCAATTTAGAAATAAATCTTAGTCTAATGGAAATCCTAAAGCTAATAGAAATATCAATCCAATTCCATGTAAAAGTCTGCCAAAATCTGCATTTAGAAACTTTCCAAAAACCCAAGATTTCCCAATTTTCCCGCTCAAATTTGTTGGGGCGAATTTCCATTCTCTGTTGCCACGTCCTTTGCTAAAATGAGTATAACTTTTGATCCGGGAGGAGTTACAGGGTCTGCTACTTATTAAAACGAAGATATCGATGAGATCTACAACTTTAATTCTTTGAAATTTGACAGATTCGGGATGGATCAAGGTCGAAATCAGGCTCCAAGTGACTGTTGTGTAAATCGCAACATCCAAACTTTGAGGTTCAACGTCTATTTAGTAAAAAGATCATAACTTTTTCGTATAAGCTCCAATTCTTCCTGAAATCATTAAACAACTTAATAAGCTCATATACACATGAAACATGCAATAAAACTAAACATAAAGGAATCAAAATAAATGAATAATATGCACTCATCAAATTCCCCCACACTAAGCCTTTACACGTCCTCGTGTAAACCATGACTATCAATGCTAAATTTGCAGAAATCTAATCAATGCATCATCAGTTATTTCACAACGAACAACCTTACCATTTCTCCAACAAATTTCATTAAACCAAATTGTAGCCACATAAGTAACTTTCCCAAAATCTACATACTTACTCAACTTAGTTACCATGGAGCAAAAACCATGCACACTGACTCACAACCAAGAACAAATTTTTCTTAATTTTTAAGTTTTTCATAGAACCTTCTTTTTAGCACAGATAAATGCATTTTCATGCTTTTCTCGTATATTTTTTTTCTTTTCTTGACATGTACAATGTCTCCTTTTCTTAGGCTTTTTAGAGTTACCCATTAGCGAACTTTCCACCAACGACTCCCAAACCAGATGATCTTAGGGCGCTAGGTGTAGAGAAACCCCTAAGGCTTACTTATTCAAGTAACAAAGGCCACAAAAGTCGACTAGTCAAGCTGCTTTTATCCATCATAATTTTTAACGTGAATACCGATGCTTCCCGAGGTTTGGATACCCAGTTATTTCGCACAATGGACATTGAAGCAGATTTTTCAATCACCAAATTTTTTCTTTTCTCTTTTTTTTATGCATCATTTTTTTCACATGGTTCTGCAATAACATAAGCAAGTTAAACAGTTCCAAGTCATGAAATCAGTGCACATAGACAACTCCATAAATAACTTAGCCAAATAAACATGCTTCCCATATTCAAGTACTCATGTATCACAAATTCAATTCAAATAAATTACTATGGATCATGGCTTAGTTGTCATCATTAATTAACAAATTAAGCACCAAACAGATTCTGAATTTTAGCATCAATTTTAAATCTTTGACTTTAACCTTCGAATACATAGGCAAATAGAATCATGGAATCCAAGATTGTCAAAAAAATTCAAAAGCATTATTTTTTTTCAAATTCCCCATCGAAATCAGATCAATATTTCCTAATAAAATAAAAACCTAAATCTTCCCCCCACACTCAAACCTTACATTGTCCCCAATGTAAGAAAATCATGCAAAGAATAAAGAAACTAATTACTAACATGTAAAAACTAAAAAGTAAAGGGATAGAAAAATCAAATCTGGAATCTTGGGTTACCTCCCAAGCAGCTGCCCTTGTTTATTGTCATTGGCTTGACATCATCCTTCGCATCCTATGTAATTGGACTTGTGTACTTTAAGTAGACTGGTAACAATTTTAATTCATTAGGAGCATCCTTCAGATCGTGATTTTGCTCCATTCCAGCCCTCAAATCCTTCTCGTATAATTGTATTTGATCAAAAGATTCATGCACTATAGAGTCAACAACATCAGTAGAAAAAACAAAATCAACAATACCAAGATTCCTTTTAGTCTCATATATGTTGAACTGGACATGTGCCTCATCCAATTCCATAGTTAAGGTCCTATGATATGTATCATGTAGTGTTTTTGTTGTTTGCACCGCTATATCACCTATATCCTTTGGGTAAAGAACTGGAAAACTTATCCAATTGTTCTCCTCTTCCTCTTGTTCATCCTTTTCAAACTTTGAATACCTGATTTCTTCTTCAAATTCAGTAGTAGCCTCAAGCACTTCCAACTGGTTTCCAATAGTGAAATCCTCATCATCTTTAAGTTTTTGTTCCCTATTCGCTATTTCTTCCAGGAATTTTTCATTAGACTCTGTATACCACGTTGAATTCTTTCCAACTCTCCAATTCCTTATTAGAACTTGGGGAAAAGGTAGTTTCGGTTCATAAGCTGAAAGAGGTGGAAATTTATGCTTGAGTACATCACTGCTGCCTTTTTCACTATTGTTAGACTTGCTTTGTATTGAATTTCTTTGCTACTGATCCTTTGCACCACATCTTAATGTTATGACACTTACATTTTCAACAGTTTGAGAAAGTGACCTTCCTAATGTGGCTGCAAGCTGATCAACTTGGTCCCTTAAATATATAACAGAAGTTCTTGTCTTCTGCTGGAATTGCTGTGTCTGACTCATGAACTGTTGTGTTTGGTTCATGAATGCCTTAAACATATCCTCCATAGATGTCCCAAAATTGACAGGTACTTCTTGGTTCTTTGTGTGGTACTAAGGTTGAGCTAACTGAAAACCTTGTGTATTCCTTGCAGCCATTTGTCGAACTATAGCAGTTAGTTCAGAAATTTGTTGCTCAATATTACAAGTGCTAAACTCTTTTACCATTTGTGATGCATAAGTCATCCTAGTACCATACTGCTGTGAGTTGGCTGCCATGGTTGTAATTAAGTTCTTTGCAGCGTCTGAAGTTTTGTCTACCAGTGTTCCTCCACTAGCCACATCGATCATACTTTTTTCCATTGGTAGCAACCCCTCATAGAATTATTGGATCAAGTGATGATCATCAATTCCATGAGGTGGATAGCTGGAACACGACTTCTTGAACCTTTCCCAATACTCGTAGAGAGTTTCTCCATTGAGCTGCCTGATTCCACATATCTTCTTCCTTGTATCGGCAACTCTTGATGCAGAGAAATACCTCTCCAAGAATAACATTTGCATATCAGTCCATAATCGTATTGATCCCAATGGTAGATAGTATAACAAGTCTATAACCAAATTCGCTAAGGAGAATGGAAAAAGTCTAAGCTTGATCTTCTCCACTGTCACTCCTTGTGATTTCATCATGGAACACACCACATGGAACTCCTTTAGATGCTTATATAGATTTTCACCTATAAGACCACGAAAAATAGGCAAAAGACGAATTAGTTTAGAGTTAAGTTAAAAGCAACATCTAAAGTAGGATACTCAATACAAAAAGATTGTTGAGTCAGATCGAGAGTAGCTAGTTCTGTTAAAGTTCTGTTATTGTGTGGCACTGCCATCTCTTCCACTTCAAGAGATGGAATAAGAGCTTCTTTTGTATCTGTAATTTTTTCTATCTCTTAATCAAAATTTAAGTCAATAAAGTTAGAGGATTGAGTCATAAAACAAAAACAAAAAGCAAATAATAAAAATAAATGAAAATAAAGAATAAACAAAAACAAATAACACTCCCCGGCAACGGCGCCAAAATTTGGGAGCTGTCGTTTATACTCCTAAATTAACCTCACTTTCACCTTACAAATTCAAACAATTAACACAGTAGTAAGCAAAGATCGATCCCACAGAGAGTGATTTGTTTAAGAATTATTTTACTATTTTAACAGAAAATAAAGATGAGGGTTTTTGAAAATTATTTTTAAACTAAGACAACAAGAATTAATGATGAAATTAATCAAATATATAAAAACTTCAGTTCTGCAGTTTAGTTTCACCAAGTACAGCAATCAATTAATCAAGTTATTATTATTTTCCCTTCAATGAAACTATTAGCCCTAGATAACAATAAGCTCTGCTATCCGAAATTCTCCTTAGATTTTCACTGTATGAAACAAACTCTCCACCAGATTCAAACTAGCATATAACCTAGAACAAGCTCTCTAAATTTAATATGATAGAAGCATTAAGAAATGGAGAATTAGGCTAATCCAAGCAACAAACACATAAGCTCGATTTGTTTAACTTGTTTTCTGATAATCTTAGCAATACACAAAAGCTTGTCCACAATTAGTGTGATGCCCCCCCAAAATAGGTATACATCACCCATCTTGATTCGCCAGATACATGGTACAAAATTTAAATACAAACTTAAATACACAACATGAGCTGTGAGTTTTAATACAAATATTGTCTTCTAGACAATATTCAAACTCAAAAATTCTCATATATATTGTGAGTTTCAATACAAATATTGTTACGTATATAATACAACAATATTCATATTTTAATTATTACAATGCCATATAAAGTACAGCAGCAAATATATCAAGTCCCCGAAGGAACACAAGAAGATTTATGTTCTCTTCATTCTAATGGAGTGCACCTTTGACCCTTCCAAATTCTGATTCAACTCACCCTATTGTTGTTCACCAAAATTAAATATCAAATGATGTATAAAACAGTTCACACGCATTTTAAGTTCTCAGTACGATTATTATGCCACACCATTTCATAATTTGATTAGGCTTGTGACTAATTCGTATCACCACTTTATAACCATGTTCTCTCTGCTAGTCCCAACTACCCTTTTATTACCTGAAAGGGGTGGTGAAGTAAAAGGGTGAGTTCAACTAGCCTAGTAAAAAATATTATGACTAAGATAATGCAGAACAAATTATCGTTAGTCTTCAATAGTATAATAACTGATAGAATATAATAGACAGCAAGTTTTAGATCAACAACTGCAGCGGAATAAGCAATCCATTAGAAGAGTCAAGTAGAACATAATGTCTACTATCTCCTCTAGATTAAAAGTCCATTGTTAATACTTCATTCTTGTAATACTTCATCAACAGTTCTTTGCTACACTCAAGACAAAGAGAACTCTCATCACCTGTCTTCACTTGAACCACCACAGATTATAATTAAATCACGATTCATATTTATAATCAAGTAAATCAACAGTCCAACTTTGCACTACAGGCCAAAGATATACAACTGAAAAACAAATAACCAATAGTCCATCTTTGCACTACAGGCCAAAGATATACAATTGTAAAAGCAATAATCTTTGAGACTCAAACAATAAGTATCACGACCACGAATTATCCATGCACTACTACGCCGAGGATATTCGTGTTTTCAATCTGATCATGATTATACCGAATAATCCTCAGGTCATAATCATACCAAGTCCATCTATGCACTACGGGCCAAAAGATGACTTTTACCACATCATTTGTAACATTATGGTCATGATTATACCAAATAATCCCCAATTCATAATCATACCAAGTCCATCTATGCACTCTTGGCCGAGATGACTTTCAATACAAATATAAGCATGAGAATGATGACAATGATATAAAGAATCAATCAAATGAGATAAAGGATAAATATTAAAGAGTTTAACAATATAATTTATCCAAAATTCAATAATGTCCAAAATGTAAACATGATCACCAATTGTGTAGTAAAATTCAAGAATAATATTATATCAAAATGATTTGAATAATATTTCAACAAATATTTAACGAAGATAATAACATTAATCTTTATATTATAAACTCCATTTAATATTATTCATTATATAATAATATTAAAATCATTTACTAATATTATTAAACTCCATTTAATATTAACAATTCATTATTCCTCTTTTAAACTCTATTTAATATTATTCATTATATAATAACATTAAATTCATTTACTAATATTATTAATCATTAATCAATGTTTTCATAACACCTTAATCCAAATGTTATCAATCACTTAATAATCTCATAATCTAATATTATTAATATTATAACAATGTTTTAATCATTTCTTAAACTTATAAACAATTTATTTTAATTGTTTACACTTTACTAATTAATGCATTTAATCATCCTAAACTGCCAAACTCATAAGATTTCATCACTAATAACCAAAACCCTCATAAAAAATCTTCATATACCTTATATAGGATTCTCAAGCCATAAAATCCTATTTTCTAATTTTCTTACTTCACATAACATATTTAATTCATTTACTTATAACTAGTCCATTTTCATGAAAAATACCAAATCTGTGACGCCCCCAAAATAGGTATACAACACCCATTTTGAGTCGCCAAATACATGGTACAGAAAGAAAACTACAACTTCATTATTATAATTGTCGTGCAAAATACGACAACACATACTGTGAGTTTAAATACAATATTATCTTCTAGACAATATCCATACCCAAATAAAGTCCTCATTACAATTATTGATGCACTATTCTACAAAATAGTGAGGACTACTAAAACAGCTATCCGGAATCATCACTCCATACCCCGGCTAGTCCCTGCTAAATTCTGACCTCCTTAGAAGAAAAATGGAACAAAAATGAAAAGGGTGAACTCAACTAGCCCAGTAAAGAATATTATGACTAAGATAATATACAACAAATTATCCTTGGTCTTCAACAGGGAAAAATCTGATAGAATACAATAGACAACAAGTTTTAGATCAACAATCGCAATGAAATAACAATTCATTAGAAGAGTTAAGTAGAGAATGAAATCTACTATCATCTATGAATTTAAAAGTCCATCATCAATATTTTATCCCTGTAACATCAATCAATATATATCTTGCATCAAATATTCATCTTTGCACTACGGGCCAAAGATATTCATTTGCATCACCAGTTGGTCATGTTCATCTCAACACCTATTCATCTTTGCACTACGGGCCAAAGATATTCATCAGGTAATCATTCATCTTTGCACTACAGGCCAAAGATATTCATCAAGTATCACCATTAAGGACTAAGGATGATGAAAAACATTTTAGAGAACGAATCCAGTGAGATAGAAGGACAAATATTAGGGATTCGTATTTCGGTTTATCCAAATTCAATAATACTTTATAATAACCAAGTGTGAAGTAGAATTCAAAAATAAAGATTAAAACATGGATATAATCAAAGATAGTAACCATAAAAGACATCTAGGACGAAAAAGAGAAAATTTCATTTTTTAGTGAATAGTGCTGTATTTGTGAATAGTGTCGTATATGTGAATAGTGCAATATACATGAATAGTAACCCCGACACAAAAGGTAGAAATTCCACAATAAAATTCATAACAATATCTCAGCATAATGATATTGAAGAAAATAATATCATTTAAGAAGAAAATAATATCCCTTACCTCAAAGAATTAGTACTTCTAAGGAAAGGCTCAAGTGATGTTTGAATGAAACTTGTCTTTAACAAAGAACTCTCAAAGTATCTAAATACTCACAAAATACGCTCAATAATATAGAGAGAGAAAGGGAGAAAGCTTATGTTTCTGGTGTGATTTTCAATTCTAACTTAGCCCTCTATTTATAGGAAAATGTTAAGACGCCAAGGCAGACTTCGACTGCCACCGATGGCTTTACCTCGCTACTATTGCCACCCACCACATTTGAAATAAAATTCAGCACATTTCTTCACCAACCACAAGTGGGGCCCACTCAATTCTAGAATTTTCCACCAAAATCATTTATAAACCTAATTTCCGAATCAATCACCTCTTAAAATTTATAACAAATCATACGCTCATTTTAGCGGTTCAAAATTTGTGAACATATACCCAACTTATATATGTATAACATATCCAAAAATCACAATGATCCAACTACGGATTAAAAATTATAACTCACGCAATATATCGTAAAAATACTGATTTGATTTTTAATACCACCATTCCGACAAAGATACTAATAAAACACCTCAACATTAAATCCTTTAATTATAACCACATAAAATAAATTAATCCATCATTTATATCCACATCAAATAAATATTTTCTTATCATATAAATCAATAATTAATTATTCACAAATAATATTACGTAATCACAATTATGACAACCGCACCATTCCCTGTGAAGAGGGGGGCTTCCAATAAGGATTTCCTTCATGGGCGCCTTGATTAGGTGACCAAACCTCTCCTTAGACAGAACTTTCTAGACATTTCCAATAATGCTATCTAATAATATTATTCAAATAATATGAATTATTGATCTGATAATGGGAAATACTGTGTAGTGATAATTATTAAAACAACAATAATATAAAATATCAACGCAACAATTATTGAATCAATAAAATAAAATATTGAAAAGTAATTATTGTAACAATTATTGAGTAGTGCCTTCTTACGTAAGAATAAATAATTCAAAAATATTGTGCAATACCGTGTTCTACTGTATGCGAACCACGAGATATTACAGATTTTAAACCAACCGGGTATTCCAACAAAGGTTAATTCAGAACGATTACGTCGTTATTTATAAAAACTCAAACTTGTCGTTTTCTTCATCCAACAGTTATTATGTTATGAGGCCCACGAATGGTTGCGCCGTCGTACGAATATTCCCCGACAACAAGAATATTCCACGACCAAACGAATATTCCCCGTCAAAAATGAATATTTTATAACCACTTACTTATTTTGTAAAATTTGCACATTTCACCCATAACCAAAGTATTATATCAAATTAACTCCTAATTATTTTAAGATAATAAATAGAGAAAATTTAATTTTATTCATAATAAGTTGGGGTCTTACAAAATCAGTCCCAGAAAATTTTATTTTCTGGAATTTTGCAGAATATAGTCCCATATTGAACATATATTTTTCTCAGAATTTTTAAAATTCATTTACTACCAAAACTGTCGAATATTTAGATATTTATCATAAACTGTACTTTTGTCCAAAAATTCCAAAATTTACAGAGTATACTTCTGTTATATACATGTACTCCCAATAAAATTTTCACTAATTTTGGAGTTAACCACAAGGAGTTATAAGGGTTTTCTTTTAAAATAGTCTTTTCCCATAAAATTCATAACTCCTAATCTATACATCCAAAAATCGCCATTTTTGGACACAATTTAGAAAACTCATCCAATTATCATTCCAAATTTTTCCAGAATTTTTGAAGGTCAAAAAAATTACGAAACATGAAAAACATAATAACCCTTAAAATCTCTTACCTCAAAAGAGCAGTATTTCTGACTGGAATATCGGTTGTAATGCCGAAGAAAACTTACACTGAATAGCAACTCTCAAAGTATCTAAATACTCACAAAAATACGATCGACAATATAGAGAGAGAAAACTTGTTTCTGGTGTGATTTTCAATTCTAACCTAAGCGCCTATTTATAGGAAAATGCTATAACGCCATAGGAGACTAAATTAATAAAATATTAATATTTCAAAAAAAATTTACGCACACATTTTTGACCAAAATTTCAGCCACCACCAGTAGGGCCCGCCAAAATCAGATTTTCACACCAACCAAAAGTGGGGCCCACCCATGTTTTTCATAAAAAAAATATTTTATTTTCCAAAATTTCAATAATTCATAATAAATAGCCCTTTTATCAGAAAAATATGAATTTTATGTCCATTCCACACGAAATCGAATTCTCTACAACTTTGCAGAAGAAAGTTTTTTCCAAAGTTCCAACAGAAAATATCCGAATTCCACAAACGGATAATTTTTAACACCTCTTAAAATTCATAAAAAATCATACGTTAATTTTTAACGGTTCAAAATTTGTGGATATATACTCAACTTATATATATAACATATCCAAAAATCACAACGATCCAACGGTCGAATTATAACTCACGCAATAGAGCTTTAAGAACACCGATTTGATTTTTTATAATACCTCCAATCCGACAAAATACTGATAAAACACTTCAACATTAATTCCTTCATTTATAACCACATAAAATAAATAAATCCATCATTTATATCCGCATCGAATAAATATTTCCTTATCCATAATTAATTATTCACAAATAATATTACAGAATCACAATAGTGACAATCAAGCAGTTCCCAAGAAAGAGGGAGCTTTCCGATAAGGATTTCTCCTTACTGGTGCGCAATTAGGTGACCAAACCTCTCCTTGACAGAACTTTCTAGACATTGTCAATAATGTTATCTAATAATATTATTCAAATAATATGAATTATTGATATGATAATGGGAAATACTATGCAGTGACAATTATTGAAACAACAATAATATAAAATATCAACGTAGTAATTATTGAATCAATAAAATAAAATATTGAACAGTAATTACTGGAACAATTATTGAGTAGTGCCTTCTTACGTAAGGATCAATAATTCAAACATATTGTGCAATACCGTGTGCTAGTATGCAACCACGCGTATTACTGTATTTTAACCACCAGGTATTCCAACAGTGTTAACGGTAACATTTATGTCGTTATTTATAAAACTCAAACTTGTCGTTTTCTTCATCCAACAGTTCTTCTGTTATGGGGCTCACAAATGGCTACGCCGTAGTACGAATATTCCCAGACAACAAGAATATTCCACGACCAAACGAATATTCTCCGACAGAAATGAGTATTTTATAACCACTTGTGTATTTTGAAAATTTTATATATATCACCCTTAACTTTAAACTTTTATCAATTTAATTATTTACTAAATAGAAAAATTGAATACTTTTATTTCATAAAATTCGGGATCTCACAATTAGTATTATCAAGTTGTTACATGTGATGAAGAAAGATATCAATTACACGTAATACCAATCTTAATCTAACAGATGATAATGATCAAATTAACTCAATTGGCCATATCAAATAAATTAGATCAATTAGCATGCAATCAATGAAAACAGATTATAAGAAGAAATTTCATACAAGAATGAATAAATAATAATACTCAATCAATCAATTATTTATAACAAGGATTCACCTCCCTTTAGAACTGAATGAAAAGAACTAGCCTGGCATGCTTTTGAGTTTGCACTCCAATAGATGATAGCTGATAGTTGAATGAATAAAACCGTGACTCTCATCCTCTATTTATAGAGCTAGACAAATTCCTAAATTCTATAGGAAGTAGAAATCCAAATCCTAAAAGAAATTACAAATCATAACTAGTTTCCATAAAGAAATAGAATTTAATTTGGAAATAAATCTTAGTCTAAAGGAAATCCTAAAGCTAATAGAAATATCAATACAATTCCATGTTAAAGTCTGCCAAAATCTGCATTTAGAAACTTTCCAAAAACCCAAGATTTCCCAATTTTTCCGCTCAAATTTGCTGGGGCGAATTTCCATTTTCCTGTTGCGACGTTCTTTGGTAAAACTAGTATAACTTTTGATCCGGGAGGGGTTACGGGGCCTGATACCTATCAAAACGGTGATATCGACGAGATCTACAACTTTCGTTCTTTGAAATTTAACAGATTCGGGTTGGATCAAGGTCAAAATCAGGCTCCAAGTGACTGTTGTGTAAATCGCAACTTCCAAATTTTGAGGTTCAACGTCCGTTTAGTAAAAAGATCAGAACTTTTTTATATAAACTCCGATCGGGATAATACAAGATGTTCCAGAAAGTTAAGGAAAAGCTCTACAATAAAATCCAAGTCCAAAGCCAAGACCATCCATCCAACTTAATGCTAAAATCCCTACAATTTTCCTTTTTCCCTCATTTCAGCTCCAATTCTTCCTGAAATCATTAAACAACTTAATAAGCTCATATACACATAAAACATGAATAAAACTAAACATAAAGGAATCAAAATAAATGAATAATATGCACTCATCACTTACGCACACCACATCACAATCTCAGCACTCCACAAGTGGGCCCACCCAATTCAGCAAAATCAAGAGGTAAAAAGGGCAAGTGGGTCCCACCCCTTGTTTTTAATTTAAACAATATTCAGAAATTTCAATGATTCATAATAAATAACCATTTTATCATAAAAATAAGAACCTTATGTCCATTCCATATGAAATTTAATTCTCTACAACTTGGTAGAAGAAAGTTTTTCAAACTTCTAAACGGAAAATGACCGAAATTTACACACGGGTGATTTTTAACACCTCCATTCCGACAAAATACTAATAAAATACCTCAGCAATAATTCATTCATTTATATCCACTTAAAATAAATATTTTCTTATACAAATAAATAATTAATTATTCACAAATAATATTATAGAACTACAATATTACCAGGTCCTTCCCAGGAAAATGGGGGCCTTCCGGTAAGGATTTCACCTTACTGGCGCGCAATTAAATAACCCCTCCTAGACAGAACTTCCTTAGACATTGCCAATAATGTTATCTAATAATATTACTCAAACAATATAAATTATTGATCTGATAATTTAAAATATTGTGCAATGACAATTATTGAATAACCAATATAAAATATCAACGTAGTAATTATTGAATCAATAAAATAAAATATTGAACAGTAATTACTGTAACAATTATTGAGTAGTGACTTCTCACGTAAGAATCAATAATTAGAATTATTGTGCAATACCGTGTGCTACTGTGCAACACCGCGTATTATTGTATTTTAATCATCGGGTATTCCAACAGTTTTAACGATAACCGTTATGCCATTATGGGGCCTAAAAATGGCTGCGCCGTTGTACAAATATTCCCCGACAACAAGAATATTCTACGACCAAACGAATATTCCCCGACAACAATAAATATTTTATAACCACTTGCTTATTTAAAATATTTATGCATTTTACCCATAATTAATCACATTAATCGAATCAACCCTTTACTATTTCAAAATAATAAATAGAGGAAATTTTATTTTATTTAAAAAAAAATTGGAGTCTTACAAACACCCCTAGAAGTTGTACATTTAAATAACCATTTCGGGCTATTCTCGCTAATCAAGGCCAGTGGCTTTCTATTTCGGTCATGCAATACTTTATTTACTCATAGAATCCAGGTCTTTGTACGCAGTACTGCACATCATGCAATTTGAGTGGTATACCAGAGAGCCTTGTTTCTTCACGTAGCAGCGCGTATGCGGTGCCCGACACGATTTTTAGCAGCAGGCATGTGTTCGCGAAGAACACAAAATAAAGCCAAATTGGCCTAAAAACTTCTTTCTTACAACAAATTTAGTATATATAATATACAAAAACTTTACATAAACATAAACTAATGTTTCTAACATGTTATCAACAACATAAACTACACAAACTTTCAACTTAAAACCTTTAAATTCACTGTTTTTGCTATTTCTTCCTTTTTAGACATTCTTAGCAAGATAAATTACTGTAAATCCGTTTTTGAACCAAAACAGTTTGTTTAAAACCCATTATTTTTGTTTCTTCATATATTTACACAATCAAAAATCAATTTACACTTTATATTATGGATTGAGTATCAATTTTTATTCTAAATAAGCCATATCATACATACA
The DNA here is from genome assembly GCA_020205615.1 of Panax quinquefolius. Lineage (NCBI taxonomy): Eukaryota > Viridiplantae > Streptophyta > Magnoliopsida > Apiales > Araliaceae > Panax > Panax quinquefolius. Next base: position 27,228,985 of record CM035153.1, read on the forward strand.
TCATTGAAAACTCACTGTAATATGATTTTCTTCATATTAAACATACTTCATGAATTAAACTACTCTAAATCATATACAAATCATGCATAAACAGTTTATATATACAAATTAACTTAAACAAACCATATACTCAATAATTATCATCCATATAAATTCTACAAAGAACTTTTAAAACAAAAGAAAACTAAAACTTTAGAAGGTAGGATTATACCTTTGATTGCTTGCTTAGGTTAGATAGGAGATAAAAATTAACCTCTCCTCCTTCCTTGGCTCTCAAAATCACATAATTTTCTTCTTTCTTCTCTTTTTTCTCTCTTTTCTCTTTGTGTTTTTCTTCTTCCCTTCTTTGTTTCTTTTTCTCTTCTAACTTAACGTTTAACAGACATATACGTATAATATAAGTTAACGTAAAATAAAAAAAAACTAACACTATAATAATAACTATACTTAATACATATCAGTAATGTTTTTCTTTAAATATTCAAAAGCCACTAAGGCTTATTTGGCAAAACTAATTTAAAATAAAAACTTAAAAGCCTTAAGCCTTATTTGGTAAAACTAAATTAAAACTCTTTTTAGCTTATTTTAATAACTTACTTACTATATAATTTATTATCACACTTTATTTAATTAAATTCTAATACTCAAATTCAATTAAATAAAGTCATACCAACTTACTAAAGCAAAATGACACATAATCAAATTGCTACTGAGAATTATAATTTTATTTAATAAATTAGTATATCACTTTAATTATTAAATTAATTTAAAACAATATTATAACAACTCATTTAATCATTATCAACCCTCCAATTTAATTATTAAATTAAATTAGAATATTACCACTATGTATCATAATATTTAATTCAACACTCATTTAATTTAATTAACTTCAAAATACAAATTATCAAATACCAACTTAATTAATATATTACACTTAATTAAGTTAATTCCCCATAACTCATGAATTATTTATTTAACTAATAAATAATCATATCAATCAAACATTTATTTAACAATAAACACATCAACTAAAATATTTATTTAATTCAATAAATATTTTAAATTACATACTAAAAATTCGGATCGTTACACTTTCCTCGATAAAACTTTCTAGCTATTATTGATAATACAAATAATAATATGAATAACCGTGTCTTCTCAATTATTAATTTAATATAAAATATTGTGCAGATAATACTGAGACAATAATTGAATCAATAATATGAGGTACTATGCAACAAATATTATGGCAATTATGAATGAAACTAATTGACTTCTTACGTAAGCATCAATAATCAGAGATATTGTGCAATACTGTGTGCTACTGTGCAATACCGCGTACCACTGTAGAATACTGCGTAGTGTACTTTTATCACTGGGTATTTTAACAGTTTAACGATAAAAGTCTTGTCGTTATTTTATGAAAAGGTTATTTTTCTCGCTTTCTATATCCGCCAGTTATTCCGTTGTGGGGTCCACCAATGATTGCGTCGTCCTACAAATATTCCCCGACCAAACAAATATTGTATGACAACTTGCTTACTTTAAAAAATTTACATATGTGACGCCCCCAAAATAGGTATACATCACCTATTCTGAGTTGTCAATACATGGTACAGAAACAACTACAACTTTATTATTACAACAAGAAACTGCGTGAGTTTGAATACAAATATTATCTTCTAGACAATATCTATACTCAAATAAATCCTCATCACATTTATTGATACATTATTTTACAAAATGGTGAGGACTACTAAACAATCCTTTCTAAAACCTTCATTCCATACCCCAGGCTCAGTACTCGCTTATATTCTCGCCTCCCGAGAAGAAAAATGGAACAAAAAAGGAAAAGGGTGAGCTCAACTAGCCCAAAGAAGAATATTATGACTAAGATAATATACAACAAATTATCGTTAGTCTTCAACAGGAAAAATCTAATAGAATACAATAGACAACAAGTTTTAAATCAATATTCATGAATCGAAATAATAATTCATTAGAAGAGTTAAGTAGAGAATGCAAACTACTATCTTCTATGTATGAATTTAAAAGTTCATCGCTCATCTTTTATCCTCAGAACATCAATCAATATACATCTAGAATCAAATATTCGTCTTTGCACTACAAAGCCAAAGATATTCATCACCAATCATGTTCATCTAAACACTTGTTCATCTTTGCACTACTGACCAAAGATATTCTTGAGAATCATTCATCTTTGCACTACAAAGCCAAAGATATTCAATAATATCATCATTTTAGGATCGAGGATGATGAAAATATTTTTTAAAGAAACGAATCCAGTGAAACAAAATGACAAGGATTAAGGATTAAGGATTCGTACTTTGTTTTATCCATGTTCAAAAATACCTCAAAAATAATCATAGTGGTGTAAAATTCAAGAATGATCAAAACATGGATACAATCAAAGCTAGTATCCAGAATAGATATTTTGGACAAAAGAAGAAATTTTATTTTTCTATTGAATAGTGTAAGATATCGTGAATAGTGCCGTATACGTGAATAGTAACTCCAACACCAAAAGATAGAAATTCCACAAAAACATCTTCACGCTTCATGAATAGTACTCGTGAATAGTAACTCGTGAATAGTAACTCGTGAATAGTAACTCATGAATAGTAACTCATGAATAGTAACCCCGACATGAAAAAGTTCCAAATTTGATAAAAAGTTTCAACCAATATTTCAGCATAATGATATTGAAGAAATAATATCATTTGAGAAGAAAATAACATCCTTTACCTCGAAAGATTAGTACTTCTAATTTGGAATAATGGGATATAGTCTTTGAAGGAACTTGCACCGTCTAACAATACTCAAAGTATACTCAAAATACTCACAAGAATACGCTCGATAATATAGAGAGAGAAAACTTCATTTTCTGGTGTGATTTTCAATTCTAACCTAAGCACCCTATTTATAGGAAAATGCTTAGAACACCAAAGCAGAAAATTTAATAAAATATTAATATATATTATAAATTTCCTTAGCCCATCTTTGAAGATCTGATTTCAGCAATTAATATCACATGTTAGCCCACTTAAATGCAAAAAAAACGTTTTTCTTTAAAATAATAATTAAAACTTCCAAAAATCAATTATTTTGAGCTTTGAACTTCAATAATTCACAATAAATAGCCCTTTTATCAGAAAATTTGAATCTCATGAGTTTTTTTATAGGAAATTCAATTCTCTACAACTTTACGAATAAAGTTTTTCCGAATTCTAAATGAAATTGACCAAATCCACAAACGGGCAATTTTACAAGCTATAATCAAATTTCGATCAATAAATGGGGTCCAATCGGCATGTTTAACATGTTTTAAACATTTATTGCAACAAAAATACTCTTCCTCCTCGTATACTCATATATCCCACATTCTTTGTAAAAATATCACCATTATTATATTATTAAAATATAATAATATATTTAAATGAATTATTTTATCAGAAAAAAGATAAAATTTCAATTTTCAACAATTGTCACATTAAAAATTTTCTCCATCTATATCCACATAAAATTAATATTTTTCTCATCATATGAATCAATAATTAATTATTCACAAATAATATTACAGACTCACAATATTGACAACCAGTGCGTTCGAGAAAGAGGGGCTTTCCAATAAGAATTTCTCCTTACTAGCACAAGATTAGGTGACCAAACCTCTCCTTAGACGAACTTTCTAGACATTGCCAATAATGTTATCTTATAATATTATTCGGATAATATGAATTATTGCTTCGATAATGAAAAATACGTAAATGACAATTATCAAACAACAAAGAATATAAAATATCAACGCAAAGAATTATTAAATCAATAAAATATCAAATAAGAATTCATCAGAACCATTATTGAGTAGTGCCTTCTTACGTAAGAATCAATAATTGGTGCAATCTGGTGTCTAATCTTGTGTTTTAACCAATTTAGTATTTTAACAAGATAATAAGATAACAAATAACTACGCCATTTATTTTAACCAACTTATATTTATCGCTTTCTTCATCCAATCGCTTTAGTTATGGGGCCCACACATGGTCGCTACTATTACCGTCATTTAATATTCCCCGACAAGATTTAATATTCCACGACCAAGCTTAATATTCCCTAAACAATGAATATTTTATAACCACTTGCTTATTTTGAAATATTTGTGTATTTTACCCCTAACTATCCACATTAATCACATCAACCCTTACTATTTCAAAATAATAAATAGAGAAAATTAAATTTCATTAATAATAAGTTAGGGTCTTACAACCTCCCTCCTTATGAAATTTCGTCCTCGAAATTGGACGTGCGTACTGGTGTTTTGAAAAGGTGAGGATACCTCGCTTTCATTTCGCTTCCAATTCCCGTGTCATTTCCTCTATAAGATGATTCCTCCACAAAACTTTAACTTGTGGTATGACCTTTTCATGGCGTGGGACATGCTCCTTCCTATCCAAGATCTTGACAGTACCTCCTCATACGTTAAGTCTTCTATTATTTCGTCCGGGTTCTAATTCTATAACGTGGTTCGGTCTTTCACATATTTACTGAAGTGCGGATATGTGAAACACATTATGAACACGAGACATACTTGAGGTAACGCAAGTCTATAGGCTACATTTCCTACTCGGTCAAGAAATTGAAATGGACCAATAAATCGTGGATTGAGCTTTCCTCTCTTCCCAAATCTTGTAACTCCTTCCATGGAGCAACTCGCAACAATACATGATCCCTACACTAAATTCCACGTCCTTTCAATGAAGATCCGCATAACTCTTTTATCGATCTTGTGCCGCTTTGTATACGTTGTCGAATCATTTGAATCTTTTCGTAGTCATACGTATTAACTCGGGTCCCAACAATGTTGCTTCACCCACCTCATCCCAACATATTGAGAACTACATTTTCGTCCATATAATGCTTCAATGGAGCCACACCTATACTTGCACGATAATCAATTGTTGTAGGAGAATTCCACCAATGGTAAATACTTATCCTAACCGCCTTGAAGTCTAGGACACAGAGTCTTAATAGATCTTCAAGAGTTTGAATAGTCCTCTCTGATTGTCCGTCTGCTTGGGGATGGTATGCTTAACTAAATCGCAAACTGCGTGCTCATAGCTTTTTGCAAGCTAACCCAAAATCTTGAAGTGAATCTTGGGTCACGATCCGAAACTATGGATACCGGCATGCCATGCAACCTCACAATCTCATTCACGTACATACTAGCAAGACGTTCAAGGAATAAGTCTCCGTATTGGCAAGAAATGAGCGGACTTGGTTAATCTATCAACAATAACCCAAATAACATTGATGCCTTGAGAAACCGTAGGAAGACCCGTAACGAAATCCATGGTAATGTGTTCCACTTCCATTTCGAATCTCAAGTGGTTGCAACGGACCCTTAGGTACTAGATGCTCGCCTTTACACGTTGGCAAGTTAAATACATCGAGATAAACTTTGCAATCTCTCTCTTCATATTGTTCCACCAAAATGTATGTCAAGATCACGATACATTTTAGTACTTCCGTGATGGATTGCAAATGGTGTATTGTGTGCCTCCATCATAATCTTGTACTTCAAATCGTAGTCGTTAGGAACACAAAGTCTAGAGTGGACTCAAGTATTCCTTCTTCATCAATTCTCGCTTAAATAGCTCGTTCTTGTACTTTCTTCTTCATACGCATCGACTCGGGTTCGATGGCTTGAGCAACCTTAACTTTTTCTATTAAAGTTGGCTCTACGCGTATACTTGACATCATCGCACTCGCTCGTTCGCATATGATCTTCTACTCAACGCGTCGACCACCACGCTCACCTTTCCGGGATGGTATTGAATAGTGTGGTCGTAGTCTTTCAATAGCTCGAGCCAACGTCATTTCGCCGCATGTGTTGAGTTCTTTTTGAGTGAAGAAATATTTAAGGCTTTTATGGTCGAATATATCTCCACTTTCTCCCCATATAGATAGTGCCTCCATATCTTTAGCGCGCAAAACGATCACGCTAACTCTAGATCATGAGTAGGATAATTCCTCTCATACTCTTTAAGTTGTCGCGAGGCATAGGCTATGACTTTCCCACGTTGCATGAGAACACATCCTAACCCTTTGCACAAGCATCATCAGTAGATAACAAATCCATCCGAACCGGATGGTATTGTTAGAACAGTCTTAAAATAAGTCTCCTCTTAAGCTCTTGAAACTTTTCTCGCATTCTTCGCTCCAAACGAATTTTGTATCCTTCCGAGTTAGTTTGAGTTAATGGAGTAGCGATTCGAGAAAACCCTTCCACGAATCTCCGATAATAACCAAATAAGCCCAAAAAGCTACGTGCTTGATCCACCGACTTGGGTTGCTCTAACTTTGTATTGCTTCAATCTTCACGGTCCACTTGATACTCCATGTTTTGACACCACGTCCCCAAGGAATGCTACTTCCTCAAGCCGAACTCGCATTTCTTCAATTTGGCATATAGTTTGTTTTCACGAAGCCTTTGGAGTACCAAATTCAAATGGTGCTCATGATCTTCACGACTTTTGGAATATATGAGGATGTCATCAACAACAACGAATCGATCCAAATATTCCTTGAATACTTTCGGTTCATCATATCCATGAAAGCCATAGGAGCATTAGTTAGTCCGAAAGACATGACTAAGAATTCATAATGCCCATATCGAGTTCTCAAGGCGCCTTTGGAATATCCTCGATTCTAATCTTCAAATGATGATATCCGTAATCGAAGATCAATTTTGAAAAGAATTGTGCCTTACAACCGGGTCAAACAAATCATCAATACGAGGTAGAGGATTCCTATTCTTGATGGTGACATGGTTCAATTCCCGATAGTCAATACAAAGTCGCATACTCCGCTTTTCTTCTTTACAAATAAAATAGGAGCACCCCAAAGAGATGTACTAGATTTAATGAAACCGATGTCCAACAATTCCTCGTAGTTGGACCTTTAACTCCCGAAGTTCAATAGGAGCCATTCGATATGGGGTTTTAGAAATGGGCTTTGTACCAGTTCAAGATCAATAAAGAATTCAACTTCACGCTCGGGGTAGACCGGAAGTTCTTCGAAATACGTCGGAAAGTCAATAACAACAGAATATTATTCAAATTTGGCGTGTCTTTATTCAAATCCATAACATGGGCTAAGAAAGCTTGACATCCGCTTTTCAATAAACGAATAGCTTTATGATTAGATATGACGATGATTGATTTTAATTGTTTAGTTGCTTGAATTGCATAAACAGTTGGTTAGGAATATGAAAACTAACAACCTTACAAAACAATCAATTTTGGCATGATGAGTAGTTAACCAATCAATCCCTAAAATCACATCAAAAGCAAGTATCTTTAAAGAGATAAGGTCAATGGTAAGGTAATGGTGCCAACTTGAATCAAACAAGATTTATAAACAGATTGGATGTGATGAAAGTTTCTCCTAACGGAGTTTCCACGAGATAGGTCAAAGTCTAATTTCTCCGAGTCAAGTTTAAACGTTGAGCACAAGCAGATTGATAAATGAATGGGTAGCACACCAGATCAAGTAAGGTATAAACTTGCAAGAATTTATAAATAGCTTACCCGTGATCACCTCGTTTGGGTTCCTCGCATTTTGACCAATCCACAACAAACGCTTCTTCCAAAATCGTTGACTTTGACTTTTCGGGGACAGAGTCACCGTCCCCATTGAACTAGGTTTCGCTACATGTCTAATCTCGAGCGATATGTCCTTCCTTTCCATAATTATAGCATACCTTGAATGTTGTGGGCCAGTTTGGACCGATATGTCCTCTTTCCGCATTTATAGCATATGATGGGTGGTCGTTTCTCCTCCCTTAGAACCGATTCTTCTTGCAAGACTTTGCTCGTCTTCATATGGTCGTTGTTAAATCTCCTCTTTTAAAATCTCCTCCTAACTCGCTTCTTCATTTTCATAGCCATGATTACCACCAGTGGTTACCATTTTTGTCCGTCTGCTTTCTTTCTCCACGGGTTATCATTATTACATTGACCGCTATCTCCGGTACGATCCTCGGTTGTGGTCCCTCGATTGACCATACTCAAGTTATCTCGCTTCTAATAATTGAGCCCTATTTACAACATCTCGAATAGAGAGAAAGTTTATGAGAAATGAGATACTTGACGTATCTGGGGTTTCAAACCTCTAAGAAACATCCGCGTATCGTTCCTCATTCTCCACCAAATGAGGTGCAAACTTGGATAACTCTGCAAACTTTGCCTCGTCTTCGAGACACCGCCATGTTGCTTTGTACTAATCGATGAACTCCACTTCCTTCATACGACGAACACTTTCGGGAAAGTATTTGTCATTAAATAGTTCTCAAACGTCTCCCAAGACATCTTTGAGTGCGGTGGATGTGTACGCTTCACGAGACTCCACCAATAGTCTGCTTCGCCATGGAACATAAAGGTGGCGAATGGAAACTTCGTTCCTCCGTGCATCCCAAGACATCGAATATCTTGGTAATTTGTTTGACCCATATTTCCGCCATGATTGGATCCGCTTTCCTTAAATTCGTGGTCCTAACTCTTTGAACTGCTTGGTTTGTGACAACCCGTGAATTGCTATCATTTCCTCCTCAGATTTTGAACACGAGTCTCCTCGTCTGCGATTTTGCATGAACTGCAAAAGCTTCTAAACATCCCCTCGTTCATCATCCGCTTTCGGTGGTGTTGTTCACAAGAGGAACATTGCCCGACTGTTGTTACGCGTTCTCCTCGTTGGTGAGTACAAGCGTCTCCACGGTCTCATTTCCATTGTTAATATTCTCGATCGACATTCTCAAATACCGCTATAAAACAAGGGTTAATTAAGGAAATCAATATATCACATAATATCCCTATATAACGACCAACTAAAAAAATAAGCTTAGGTAGGACACACTAGCGAAGGATTTACTCGTCTCTCCCTCCTAGTTCTATTCTCCGATCTCCGCCAGAGATCATATCCCTAAGCTCGATATCAATCAGTGACGCCCCAAAATAGGTATACATCACCTATTTTGAGTTGTCAATACATGGTATGTAAACAACTACAACTTTATTATTACAACAAGAAATCGTGAGTTTGAATACAAATATTATCTTCTAGACAATATCTATACTCAAATAAATCCTCATCACATTTATTGATACATTATTTTAGAAAAATGGTGAGGACTACTAAACAATCCTTTCTAAAACCTTCATTCCATACCCCACTGCATTCGCTATATTCTCGCCTCCCGAGAAGAAGAAAAATGGAACAAAAAGGAAAAGGGTGAGCTCAACTAGCCCAAGATAAAAGAATATTATGACTAAGATAATATACAACAAATTATCTTTAGTCTTTAACAGGAAAAATCTAATAGAATACAATAGACAACAAATTTTAAATCAATATTCGCAGCGGAAATAATAATTCATTAGAAGAGTTAAGTAGAGAATGCAAACTACTATCTTCTATGTATGAATTTAAAAGTTCATCGTCTATCTTTTATCCCTGTAACATCAATCAATATACATCTGAATCAAATATTCATCTTTGCACTCACAGCCAAAGATATTCATCGATTAATCATGTTCATCTAAACACTGCTCATCTTTGCACTACTGACCCAAAGATATTCTTCAGAAATCATTCATCTTTGCACTACGTGCCAAAGATATTCAATAATATCATCATTTTAGACGAGGATGATGAAAAATATTTTTAAAGAAACGAATCCAGTGAAACAAAATGACAAGGATTAAGGATTAAGGATTCGTACTTTGTTTTATCCATGTTCAAAAATACCTCAAAAATAATCATAGTGGTGTAAAATTCAAGAATGATCAAAACATGGATACAATCAAAGCTAGTATCCATAATAGATATTTTGGACAAAAGAAGAAATTTTATTTTTCTATTGAATAGTGCCAGTATCGTGAATAGTGTCGATATCGTGAATAGTAACTCAGACACCAAAAGATAGAAATTCCACAAAAAACATCTTCACGCTTACATGAATAGTACTCGTGAATAGTAACTTCGTGAATAGTAACTCATGAATAATAGAACTAGTGAATAGTAACTCATGAATAGTAACCCCGACATGAAAAAGTTCCAAATTTGATAAAAGTTTCAACCAATATTTCAAAGATAATGATATTGAAGAAATAATATCATTTGAGAAGAAAATAACATCCTTTACCTCGAAAGATTAGTACTTACATTTGGAATCTGGGATATAGTCTTTGAAGGAATTTGCACCGCCTAACAATACTCAAAGTATACTCAAAATACTCACAAGAATACGCTCGATAATATAGAGAGAAAACTTGATTTACGGTGTGATTTTCAATTCTAACCTAAGCACCTATTTATAGGAAAATGCTTAGAACACCAAAGCGAAAAATTTAATAAAATATTAATATATATTATAAATTTCCTTAGCCCATCTTTGAAGATCTGATTTTAGCAATTAATATTACATGTTAGCCCACTTAAATGCAAAAAACGTTTTTCTTTAAAACAATAATTAAAACTTCCAAAAATCAATTATTTTGAGTTTGAAACTTCAATAATTCACAATAAATAGCCCTTTTATCGAAAATTCGAATCTTGCGAGTTTTTATAGGAAATTCAATTCTCTGCAACTTTGCGGAAGAAAGTTTTCCGAATTCCAAATGTAAATTGACCAAATCCACAAACGGGCAATTTTACAAGCTATAATCAAATTTCAGTCAATAAATGGGGTCCACCGACATGTTTAACATGTTTTAAACATTTATTGCAACAAAATACTCTTCCTCCTCGTATACTCATATATCCCACATTCTTTGTAAAAATATCACCATTATTATATTATTAAAATATAATAATATATTTAAATGAATTATTTTATCGGAAAAAGATAAAATTTCAATTTTCAACAATTGTCACATTAAAAATTTTCTCCATCTATATCCATATAAAATTAATATTTTCCTCATCATATGAATCAATAATTAATTATTCACAAATAATATTACAGACTCACAATATCGACAACCGTGCGCTCCTCAGGAAGAGGGGGCTTTCAATAAGAATTTCTCCTTACTGGCGCACAATTAGGTGACCAAACCTCTCCTTAGATAGAACATTCTAGACATTGCCAATAATGTTATCTAATAATATTATTCAGATAATATGAATTATTGCTTTGATAATGAAAATCTTTGTGTAATGACGATTATTGAAACAACAAGAATATAAAATATCAACGCAAAGAATTATTAAATCAATAAAATACTGAATAAAAATTATCGTAACCATTATTGAGTAGTGCCTTCTTACGTAAGAATCAATAATTGGTGCAATACTGGTGCTACCGTGTTTTAACCAATCAATATTTTAACAAGATTAATTGGTAATAACTACTGTTATTATTTTTAACCAACTTATATTTGTCGTTTTCTTCATCCAATCGCTTTCAGTTATGGGGCCCACACATGGTCATTGCAGGTCGCATTTAATATTCCCGATAGTACGAATATTCCACGACCAAACGAATATTCCCACAACAATGAATATTTTATAACCACTTGCTTATTTTGAAATATTTGCGTATTTTACCCCTAACTATCCACATTAATCACATCAACCCTTACTATTTCAAAATAATAAATAGAGAAAATTAAATTTCATTACTAATAAGTTGGGGTCTTACAACATATATCACCCATAACTATAGCTTTATATCAAATCAACACCTTTTTATTCAAAATAATATTTAGAGAAAATTAAATCTTTATTCATAAAAGTTGGGGTCTTACACCCGTCCTACGACGTACTGAACCAACGCCCCATTCTGAACATTCTTCTCAATTAGGTCCATCAAACCCTGGCAAGTCTCCGTAGAATGTCCAGCTGACCCATGATAATCACAGTATTTGTTCATATTCCCTCTATTATATTTTATGTTGTCCTTAGCTGGTTCGAAGTAAGGCTTGTCCTTTATATGTTCCAGTATAGTAGCCCGATCAGTGTTGAGCTTTTAATAGATCTTTTTGACTCTCTGATTCAAAAAAGGCGGATGACCTCCACCCGGACCGTAATTTTTGTTCACATACTTCTTCTGATAACCATTCGACTTGCCATTATTATTATTATTTCCTTTATCCTTTTCCTTATCCTTTGGTTTATCTGATGGGCCCTGCTTCAGGCTACCCATTACCTCCTCTACTATGATGAAGCATTCAGCCTTGTCAAAGGCTTCGGCCAAACTCTTCGGATGGTTAAAAATCAGCTCCTTTACCAACTTCTTGGATTTTACAAGATCCAAGCCATTCTAAAAGAGACCCACAGCTTGAAGTTCATTCAAATCCGAGACCTGGCCCACTGCCTCTTAGAATCATTTCACGTACTGACCCAAGGTTTAATTTGAATATTGCCTGATCTAGGACAATGAACCAATCAGCTTCCCTCTCCTTTTATTACTGCCAAACGGAGCATGGAATTTATCATAGAGACCTTTCCAAGATGAAATTAAGTTCGGGGCCAACGTAATCATCCATTGTCGAGTGTCTTTCCTCAAAGTAGTAATTAACATCTAACATTTAGCAACATCCGAGTAGTCATAGTAGTCCATTAGCTTATCATAAGCCTTGTTGTGCTTGTAAGGGTCCCCCGAACTGTCATAACACTCCATATAAGGGTTTTTTTTTACTCAGATCCGCCTTCTCCTGGACAATTTCTGGAGAGAACGGTGATGAAGATTTAACCGGGGTCGCAAGAATCTGATTTCCCTCAGCTAACCACTTCTCCTGTTTAGCCACCTTCTTTGCTAGCTCTTCGGTCTCACGTCTTCGGAGGGAACGATATCTTTCGCCGTGCCTTCTTCTATCCGGAGATGGATCCCGTCTCCTGTAATTTGATCGACCTTTGCTTTCAGAACTTTCTGCCCTAGAGTGACTTCGGTGCCTGTAGTGTGCTGAGAGGCGTCCAGACAATGTGTCCTGAACTAGTTCCCATGTGACCGTTCCCCCAATCTGCTCCTGTCCCAAGAGCGACTCTGAAACCTACTCTTGGTCCGCCTAGAATTGTCTGGACAATATGTCATGGACTAAACTTCTGGTGACAGCCCCCGCCTTCGGCTATGTGTGACAACTCAGAAAACTTGATTGTCCAGAATTTAAGTTTTAAGAATTAGTTATTAATAAAATGAATTTTTATTAATAATATTATGTGATATATGTTTATTAATCATTTTAGAACCTAAGATGATTATAAAATCGGAGGATTCTAGCTACGAGCTAGACTGAACGAGTAAGAATTTTAAAAATAAAAATAAAAATTTTCCGGGAACAAAAATATTTTCGAGGAAAAGACGAAATAGGCACTTATTCACCCGACGAAACCCTAAGGGTTAGGGTTTAAATAACCTAAGTCTTTCCGAGAGATCAGTTTTTTGAATGACATTCCGTCGAAAGATTTGACGATAAAATATCGTGAAAAGTTAAGTTAGCTGACAAAAGTTTTTTTAAAAAAACGTGTAGAAATCGGACAAAATAAAAACGATGAAAAGTATTATTATGTACTTTTCATTCGTTTTACTACTTTAGGGGAAAACATGAGAAAAACACTTATCATCAAAAAAGTGTTTTTCAGTTTTTTGAAGTTCCGAAGAATGCGTAAAAGTAAATTTGTAAAGGAAAGACGAAATATCCAAAAATATTTAGATTTTGAGAATTGCAGTTTATCAAACTGTCGGACGAATTCCACAGGACGAAACCACAAAGCTTCCAAGAGAAGCTTCGTGAATAGTAAGGAGGTGGGAATAGTAACTTTGGGGGTGAAATGACTATTTTGCCCCTAGCCTTGGTTTTCTATAAAAAAGAACCTTTGCTCATTTGTTGGTGATTTTGAAAATCCCGAACACTTGAGAGAGAGAGAAAGAATTCGGATGAGGAGGAAAAGGAAGAGGAAAAGTTAGACGTGTCCAAACTTTGTCTAACGAAAAAAGATTAAAGAAGAAAGGTAATCCTAAAACCTAGTATAATCTAAATTTTCCTTAAGTTTTCTATGTTAATATACATAGCTTAATGAAAATAGAAGTAAAAGATGTTAAGAATGATTTTATATGGTTGAAATCATAAGAAAATGAAGAAATACAAATTAAAAGTTTAGTAATAAACACTACAAGAAATTACACATTTTATGACGAATGTTTTTGCAATGCATAACATTTTATCACAATTTGTTAATTAATAATTATGAAATTCATAATCGTCACTAAAACTTTCGCTTTTGTGATGACCTTTACTTTTGTTACTATTAATCGTGTATATCGTCACTAATTTACACATTTGATGACGGTTAACAAAATTTTGTCATAATTTATTTTGAGGTATCCTACCAAAATGTTCGAGAGAAACCTTTTAGTGACATGTTTGTAATAATTGATGACAGTATTTATTGTCACATAATTTTTCTTTCGATGATAATATAATAGTTTGTCATTAATTATTTATAAAATTTAGTGACAATGTGATTTCGTCACTAATGTTCACATTTAGTGTGTCAAATACAAATTCATCACAATTTTATTTGGAGGCAAAAAATTTCTAAAAAATTTTAGAAGGAAATTTTGTAAAGACGAAAAAGTAATAATTTATGACAATTTTTATTGTCACAAATAATAACTTTATATGACGAGAGACTCGTTCGTTACTAATTAGATGAGTGGATAAGTGACAAAAATAGTTTGTCATAAAGTCTTATATTTAGTGACAAATTAGGTTATATCGTCACAATTTTATTTGGAGACAGAAAAATTTTAAGAAATTTTGGAGGCAAATTTTGTAAAGACGAAAAATTAATAAGTTATAACAATTGTTAGTGTCACAAATACCAATTTTATATGACGAGAGACTCGTTTGTCACTAATTAGATGAGTTGTTAAGTGACAACAATGATTCGTCATAAATGCTTATATTTAGTGACAAAGTACGTAATATCGTCACAACTTTTTTTAATAAATTTTGTAGGCAAATTTTGTAAAGACGAAAAATTAATAGTTTATGACAATTTTTATTGTCACAAATACCAATTTTATATGACGAGATACTAGCGCGTCACTAATAGGATGAGTGGATAAGTGACAACACTGGTTCGTCATAAATTTTTATATTTAGTGATAAAATATGCAATGGCGTCACATTTTTATATGGAGGCAAAAAATTTCCCAAACAAACTTGTATCCAAGAGACGTCATCGGTCTTCCTTTCATCATTGGCAGCCTCCATTTAGTCAAGAACCTCCATTATCAATTTTCAATAATCTCAATTTGAAGGCAGAAATTATTTGACATTTTAGGTATGTTTCTAGATTTTGATTTGAATTGATTAGTAGTTATTCTAATTTAACAACTTTGATTTTGAAATGATTTGTAATGGTTGCTATTGTTGTTGATGATCTTGTACAATTTTGATAATCTAAATCACTATTTGGTTTAAATTTTTGACGAAACAACTTCATAGCTTTTATTAGTAAGTGTAGTGAATCGACATCATAAAATGGTTATGCTTTCTTGAAAAGAAAATGTGAGTAGTGATTTCACTTATTAGGAGACTAAAATTCATAAGGCTGCTCTGTTAGTTATGTATGCATATATAGTGTTGACAAAAGACAATGTAATAGTCCAAATTTTCAATATATATTAAAATAAGAATTTAGTATTGGATATGTGATATAGTGTGTGGTATAATGCGTATGTGTGATAAATAAATGAATATATTTTTATTGCATGATTTGTTATGAACTAAATCTTTAGCAAAAGAGAGCAATCAATTAAGAATAAATTTTAAAATTAAATTTTAGAAAATTTTATTTAAGAAAGAGGTATTAAAATCATTTTAATATAGAATTATTTTAATAAAAAACATTACTATGGGAAATATAATTTTCATAAAAAGGTGTGAGTAATACATTTTTTTGAATATTATGTAAAATAAGCATAATATAATAAACAATATATATTATATTTGAATATTGTACGCATGGAAGATAATAATTCATATAATGTGATATGAGTTGTTAAGTTAAAATAAAACTTTAACCATGAAAGTTAATTGGGAAATTATTTAGAAATAAATATAAAAAAACTTAAAGATTAGGAAAGGAATTAAATTAAAATCAAATGAAGCCCTAGTTTTTTTTTAAAAACAGCCAAACATGGTCTAAGACTCGGTTAAATCTTCCTCCCATTGAACCGTGTACATCCCTTTTCTTCTCCCCGATCCTCGACTCCCGCCTCTCCCACCTGCCAAAACCTCTCTCTCTCTTCCCAAATTGAATTCTAGTTTTGCTCGATTACGTAAGGAAATTGAAGCTAAGGCGGGATTATAAAGATTATAATCAAGCACACGAGGTATATGTAATTTTGTTATGTTTTTTTATGATTGAATTAATTTAGTGGAGATAGTGTTAATAGTTATGAAATGAGTTTATGTCTGTGATGGATAATTGGAAATTAATTATATATATGCTATGATAGTTTTAAGACCTCAGCTTTTTATAAATAAAATTGAATTTCATCTATTCATTATTTTGAAATAGTAAAAGGTGGATTTTATTAATGTGGTTAGTTATGGGTAAAATGTGCAAAAATTTCAAAATAAGCAAGTGATTATAAAATATTCATTTTTGTCAGGGAATATTCATTTGGTCGTGGAATATTCTTGTTGTCGAAGAATATTTGTACGACGACGCAGCCATTTATGGGCCCCATAACGAAAAATTGTCGGATGAAAAAATTGACAAGTATGAGTTTTTTTATATATAACGGCGTAGTTGTTACAGTTAACACTGTTGGAATACCCGGTGGTTAAAATACAGTAATACGCGGTGTTGCACAGTAGCACACGATATTGCACAATAATTCTAATTATTGATTCTTACGTAAAGCCACTTACTCAATAATTGTTACAAATAATTCTTCGCTCAATATTTTATTTTATTGATTCAATAATTGTTACGTTGATATTTTATATTATTAATTCAATAATTGTCACTGCACAGTATTTTCTATTATTAGATCAATAATTCATATTATTTGAATAATATTATTAGATAGCATTATTGGCAATGTCTAAGGAAGTTCTGTCTAGGAAAGGGGTTTGGTCACCTAATTGCCTTGATGAAGGAAAAATCCTTATCGAAAGCCCCTCTTTCTGGGAACGACACAGTTGTCATTATTATGATTTTATAATATTATTTGTGAATAATTAGTTATTGATTTATATGATAAAGAAATATTTATTTTATGTGGATATAAGTGGAGAAATTTTAGAATGAGACATTTGTTTAAAGTTTGTTATATTTTTTATGAAACCATAATTATCTTGACGATAATATATTTATATATTATTATAATAGTATAATGTGATAATATAATAGTATAATTTTTTTATAATTTAAATGGTAATATTATTGTGTTTTTGGGCATGCGAATTAAATGGAGTGAAAATGATAAAATTAAATTTGAATTAGTTTTCAAATTGAATTTGAATTCTTTATTTTATTTTAAAACATGTGAAATAAATGGGTGGAGGTGAGAAGTTGCTTTTGAATTCTTCTTTTCAAAATAATTGTTTTACATGTTTTTAAAACTATGATGCGTAGGTGCAAATTGTCAGAAGCGGTGTGCTACACTTTCCTATAAATAGACTGTTTAGTTAAAGAATGAAACTCACACCAGAATCAGAAAATTCTCTCTCTATAATTTTGAGCATATTTTTTATGAGTATAAGGATACTTTGAGTGTAGCTTTTTGTGCAAGATTTTCTCAGATTAATATCTGATATTTCAGCCAAAAGTACTATTCTTTTGAGGTAAGAGATGCTATTTTTCAAGTAAATGATGTTATTTCTTTCAATATCATTTCACTGAAATATTGGTATGAATTTTATTATGAAATTTTTACTTTTTTATGTCGAGGTTACTATTCATGTATACAGCACTATTCACGTATACGACACTATTCACGAATACGGTACTAATAACGAGTACTATTCACGGAGTATAATTTTTATTATGAAAGTTTTACCTTTTCGTGTCGGAGTTACTATTCACGTTTACGACACTATTCACGTATATGACACTATTCACAGAAAAATTAAATTTTCTTTTCTTGGTCCAAATTGTCTATTATGATTACTATTTTTGATTGTATCCATATTTTGATCTTCATTCTTGAATTTTGCTCCATAATTGATTATTATGGAGTATTTTTGAACTTGGATAAACTAAAGTACGAATCCTAATCTTTGTTTTGTTATCTCTCAGAATTCATTTTCTTGAAAACAATTTTATCATCCTCAGTCCTAAATGGCGATATAACTGAATATCTCTGGCCTTTAGTGTAAAGATGAATAATTACCTGATGAATATCTTTGGCCCGTAGTGCAAACATGGACAGGTGTTTTGATGAACATGACCAATTGGTGATACGAATGAATATCTTTGGCCCGTAGTGCAAAAATGAATATTTGATTCAAGATGTATATTGATTGATGTTAAAGGGATAAAATATTGATGATGGACTTTAAAATCATAGAAGTTAGTATACTTCATTCTTTATTTAACTCTTATAATGAATTATTGTTTCCGCTGCAGTTGTTGATCTATAACTTGTTGTCTATTGAATTCTATCATATTTTCCCTATTGAGGACTAAGGATAATTTGTTCTACATTATCTTAGTCATAATATTCTTTACTGGGCTAGTTGAGCTCATCTTTTTTCCTTTTTGTTCCATTTTTCTTCTCGGGGCGAGAATATAAGCGAACTAGTCGGGGTGTGGAGTGATGGTTCAAGACAGTTATTTTAGCAGTCCTCACTATTTTATAAAATAGTGTATCAATAATTATAATGAGGACTTATTTGAGTGTGGATATTGTCTAGAAGATAATATTTGTATTTAAACTCACAGTATATGTGTTGTCGTATTTTGCACGACAATTGTATTAATAAAGTCGTAGTTATTTCTTTACCATGTATTTGGTGACTCAGAATTGGTTGTGTGGACCTATTTTGGGGGTGTCATAGTTGGTATCAGAGCTTAGGGATATGGTCTCTGGCGGAAATTGGGGAATAGAACTAGAAGGGGAGAGACGAGTAAATCCTTTGCTAGTGTGTCCTACCTAAGCTTATTTGTTGGTCGGTCAGAATATAGGGGTATTATGTGTTATGTTAATTTCTTTAATTAACCCTTGTTTCATGGCAATATTTGAAAATGACATCTGAAAATTAAGAGATGAACTCATATAGAGTTTTAAGTGATGAATCGAGGAGATTCATTTAAAGAATAAATATTAGAGTTTAATATTTTGTTATAACAAAGATTTTATTGGGGAGTACTAATTAAGTTATTAAACTTGATTGTAGGATGTTAGGCGAAAAAGAAATTAGAGATATTCATGTGGTGAGTGAAGAATTAATAGTTGCACCCGAGCTAGTCGCAGAGGTAGTAGCTGAGAGTGAGGAAGAAGAAGAACCTGAGGAGGATTTATTAGGAGAACTTTATTATCGAAATGTAGAACTGTAAAATCGTATTCATGAGTTAGAAGAGTAGGTTGAAGAATGGCAGGCGGTCGTGGAGCAAAATGATGCAACAATTCAAGCTTGTGTTACCCGATATTTGATGCTTGAAAAGAAGCACTCTTTGGCAGAGTATAAGATAATAAAGCTAGAATCTGAGAATTCAAATGTCAAGGATCAGCTGAAAGAAGAAACAACTAAACGAGTGAGAATGAAGGATGCATGGGTAAAAGCCGCACGACGCATTGATATTGTGGAAAGAGAAGTCCGATCCAAGAAGGCTAAAATAGATGATATGCATTTCTCTTTTTGGATAGTAATTGGGAGAACCCAACATCGAGTTTTGAATTACCCTGTACGTTTTGGTCAACCCCAATTCGATATGGATCAAAGATTAATGATTCATATCATGGAACAGGAGTACGACGAAGCAGTTGAGGGTGGAATATATCCTATAGCGAAATTCAATTCTAGCGGTAATGATGACACCAAAGGTTGTCCCGGACAAGTTAAGATCGGTGATTCAAGCAAGAACGCTATTCGTAACATCCTAAAAAGCGAGGAACCGAACGAAGTTATCACGGGTTAGTTAATCATAAATTCTTGAGATGTTTATACCTTATTAGATACCAGTTCTACCCATTCTTTTATTTCTCCTGCTTGTGCTCAACGTTTGAACTTGACCCCTGAGAAATTAGACTTTGACTTATCTGTTGAAACTCCGTTAGGAGAAACTTTTGTTACATCTATAGTTTATAAATCTTGCTTGATTTAAGTTGGCACCATCACATTACATATTTATCTTATCTCTTTAAAAATACTTACCTTTGACGTGATTTTAGGAATCGACTGGTTAACTATTTGTAAGACCCCAACTTATTATAAATAAAATTGAATTTCCTCTATTTATTATCTTGAAATAATAAAGGTTATAATTTGATATAATACTTTGGTTAGGGGTGAAATGTGTACATTTTATAAATTAAGCAAGTGGTTATAAAATATTCATTGTTGTCGGGGAATATTCATTTGGTCGTGGAATATTCTTATTGTCGGGGAATATTAAATGCATTTACCAATATGACCATTTGTGGACCCCATAACTTGGAATAACTGCTTGATGAAGAAAATGACAAGTTTGAGTTTTTATAAATAATGGCGTAGTTATTCTGGATAAGACTTGTTGGAATATCCGGTTGGTTAAAATATAATGTCTGGCGTGGTTGCATGCGTAGCACACGATTACGCAGTATTTTTGAATTATTGATTTTTACGTAAGAAGGCACTACTCAATAATTGTTACATTAATTACCGCTTCAATATTTTATTTTTTGATTCAATAATTCTTTGCGTTGATATTTTATATTATTGTTATTTCAATAATTATTCTTTTGCATGATATTTCCCATTATCGGATCAATAATTCATATTATTTGAATAATATTATTAGATAGCATTATTGGCAATGTCTAAAAAGTTCTGTCAATGAGAGGTTTGGTCACCTAATTGCACGCCAGTAAGGAGAAATCCTTATCGAAAAGCCCCTTCTTTCTTGAGAACGGTCTGGTTGTCATTATTGTGATTCTGTAATATTATTTGTGAATAATTATTTATTGATTTATATGATAAGAAAATATTTATTTTTATGTGGATATAATTGAAGGAATTAATGTTGAGGTATTTTATCGGTATTTTTGTTGGAATGGATGTATTAAAAATCAAATCAGTGTTCTTAAAGCTCTATTGCGTGAGATATAATTTTAATCCGACCGTTGGATTGTTGTGATTTTTGGACATGTTATACATATATAAGTTGAGTATATGTCCAAAAATTTTGAACCTTTAAAAATTAACGTATGATTTGTTATAAATTTTATGAGGTATTGAAAAGCATCCGTTTGTGGATTTCGGATATTTTTGGTTTGGAATTTGGAAAAACTTAAAGCTACAAAGTTGTAGAGAATTCGATTTCTTATGGAATGGATATAAATTTCATATTTTTCAGATAAAAGAGTTATTTATTATGAATTATTGAAGTTTTGGGAAATAAAATATTTTTATTAGAAATTGGGTAGGACCCACTTTTGTTTTTGAAAACATGTGGGCTGCAAAAATTTGTTCAAATATGATGGCTGGTCTTGGATGGTGGCTTACATAGGAGAAAAATAAAATAAAAAATTATTTTATTAGTTTAGTTTCCTTTGGCGTTCTAGCATTTTTCCTATAAATAGGCGCTTAAGTTAGAATTGAAAATTACACCAGAAACATAAGTTTTCTCTCTCTATATTGTCGAGCGTATTTTTGTGAGTATTTAGATACTTTGAGAGTTGCTATTCAGTGCAAGTTTCCTTCGGCTTTACATCCGATATTCCAATCAGAAATACTGTTATTTTGAGGTAAGGGATGTTATTTTCTTCGTAAATGATATTATTTTCTTCAATATCATTATGCTGAAATATTGATATAAATTTTATTGTAGAATTTTTACCTTTTTGTGTTGGGGTTACTATTCACGTATACGGCACTATTCACCAAAAAATGAAATTTTCTCTTTTTCGTCCCAGATGTCTTTTATGGTTACTATCTTTGATTGTATCCATGTTTTGATCTTTATTTTTGAATTCTACTTCAAAATTGGTTATTATGGAGTATTATTGAATTTGGATAAACCGAAATACGAATCCTTAATATTTATCCTTCTGTCTCACTGGATTCGTTCTCTAAAATGTTTTTTATCATCCTCAGTCCTTAATGATGACACTTAATGAATATCTTTGGCCTGTAGCGCAAAGATGTATGATTACCTAATGAATAGCTTTGGCCCGTAGTGCAAAGATGAATAGGTGTTGAGATGAACATGACCAACTGGTGATACAAATGAATATCTTTGGCCCGTAGTGCAAAGATGAATATTTGATTCAAGATGTATATTGATTGATGTTACAGGGATAAAATATTGATGATGGACTTTTAAATTCCTAGATGATAGTAGATTTCATTCTCTACTTAAATCTTCTAATGAATTGTTATTTCCGCTACAGTTGTTGATCTAAAACTTGTTGTCTATTATATTCTATCAGATTTTTCCCTGTTGAAGACTAAGGATAATTTGTTGTATATTATCTTAGTCATAATATTCTTTACTGGGCTAGTTGAGCTCACCCTTTTCCTTTTTGTTCCATTTTTCTTCTCAGAAAGTGAGAACATAGCAGGAACCAGTCGGGGTATAGAGTGATGGTCTTAGACAGTTGTTTTAGCAGTCCTCACTATTTTTGTAAAATAGTGCATCAATAATTGTAATGAGGATTTTATTTGGGTGTGGATATTGTCTAGAAGATAATATTATATTTAAACTCACAGTATGTGTTGTCGTATTTTGCATGACAATTTTATTAATAAAGTTGTAGTTATTTTCTGTACCATGTATTTGGCAACTCAGAATGGGTAATGTATACCTATTTTGGGGGCGTCACACTATTCATCATGCTAAAATTGATTGTTTGTGTAAGGTTGTTAGCTTTCATATTTCTAACCAACCTGTTATGCGAATTCAAGCAACCAAACCACTAAAGTCAATCACTGTCATATTAAGCCATAAAGTCATTCGTTTATTAAAAAATGGATGTCAAGCTTTCTTAGCCCATGTCATGGATTTAAACAAAAATATGTCAGATTTAAATAATATTTCTGTTGTTAGTGAATTTCCTGACGTATTTCCCGAAGAAATTCTTAGCCTACCCCCAGAGCATGAAATTGAATTTGGTATTGACCTTGAACCCGGTATAAAACCCATTTCTAAAATCTCATATCGAATGGCTCCTATTGAACTTCAGGAGTTAAAAACCCAACTACAAGAGTTGGTACCCGAGCCTTTATCTGGTGACTTCCTTTGTGGAATGCGCCGAAACCAGACTCTCCGTAGGGGACGCTATATTTGTGTGGTGGTAAAACGATAGGTGTCATTTCTGACGTGTAATCCAAGGTTGGGATATGAGTCACGGTTGAGAGCAACCTAAGTTAGTAATCGAAATATGTAGCTTTCTAGGTTTAGCTGATTATTATAGGAGATTCGTGGAAGGATTTTTTTCGAATTGTCACTCCATTAACTCAGCTAACTCGTAAAGATACAAAATTCATATGAAGCGAGGAATGCGAGAAGAGCTTCTAAGAACTCAAGAGGAAACTCATTTCAGCACCTGTTCTGACAATACCATCGTGGAAAAGCGAACGTAGTAGCTGACGCTGTGAGACCCCAAATTTTATGAATGAAGATTTAATTTTCTCGAAATATTTTTTTTAATATTATGGTGTGGATTTGAGATAATGTTATAGTTGTGGGTAGTTTTATAAATTTTGCAAAAGTATGCAAGTTGTTGTATTATATTCGATTGGTCGGGGAATATTATTTTTTTGTCGGGGAATACTGTACGACGGCACAATCATTGGTGGACCCCACAACGGAATTATTGTCAGAATGAGAAAAAGACAGAAATATTTTTATTAAAATAACGGCGGAAGTTTTATTTATTATCTTGTTGAACTACCCTAGAGTAGTAAAAAAAACTGATGTCTGGCGTTGTTGCATAGTAGCACACAGTATTGATTATTGATGTTTACGTAAGAAGTCACTCAATTTTGTTCAATTATTGCTACAGTATTTGTTGCATAGTATCTCATGTTATTTGATTTATTATTGTCAATATTTTATATATTATTAAATCAATAATTGAGATGACAGAGTTATTAATATTATTATTTGCAATATTAACGACGTCTAGAAGTTCTGTCAAGGAGAGGTTTGGTCACCTAATTGCGCGCTAATAGGGAGAAATCCTTATTGGAAAGCCCCATCTTTCCTGGGAACGACCTGGTCGATTAATAGTGTGGATTATAATAATGATGATGAGTTTTGTTTTATTATTATTATAAATGTAATAAAATAGAAAACTTTTTATATAAAACAGAATACTATTTATAAAGTTTTGTTTTATTTGATTATAAATAGAATATAATATATTTTATTATGCATAGTGTTTGCATAGTGCATGCATAGTGTTTGCATAGTAAAATCTTTTTATATAAAATAGAATACTTTTATAAAGTTATTTGTTTTATTAGATTATAAATAGAATATATTATATTTTATTATGCATAGTGTTTGCATAGTGCCTGCATAGTGTTTGCATAGTAAAATCTTATTATATAAAATAGAATACTTTTATAAAGTTATTTATTTTATTAAATTTTAAATAATATATATATATATATATATATATATATAAATAGAATATATTATATTTTATTGCATAATATCCTTTCCATTCTCCTATAAATAGGATACTTAGTTAGAATTGAAAACACACGAGAAATTCAGAGAATTCTTCTTCTATAATCTTGAGCGTATTTCTTTAGAGTTTTAAGAAGCTTTGAGCATAGAAAATAGTATAAGTTTTCTTCAAGAATATCCTCGCCCTACCCGTCAGAATACTCTTCTTTTTAAGGTAAGGGGTATTATTTCTTTCGTATTCATGAAGAGAAATATTTTCTTTCAATACTCGTAAGGGGTATTATTCTTTCATATTCATGAAGAGTTATTTTCTTTCAATACTACGTAAGGGTTGTTATTCCATTCTTTATTATTATGTTGGAATAACTTTTACTGTATGCAATACCGCATACATGGTGAAATTCTTACATTATTCCATTCTTTATTATTACATTTGGAATATCACATGCATGAGGATTACGCATGACTGGTTCCATTCTTTATTATTTTGTTGGAATATCATATGCATGCGGATTACGCATGACTTCAGTTCTATTCTTTAATATTACATTTGGAACATCACATGCATGCGGATTCGCATGACCAGTTCCATTCTTTATTATTACATTTGGAATATCTTGTGCATGCGGATTACGCATGACCTAGTTCCATTCTTTATTATTCTGTTGGAATATCCTATCTGTGCGAATTACGCATGACCTAGTTCCATTCTTTATTACTATGTTGGAATAACCTGTCAATGTGGATTACCACATGCATGGTGAATGATCCTTTGTATTCATTCCTTATTAAATTGTGGAAAATGATCTGTCTATGTGGATTACCGCATGGCGGGCGAAAATCCATTTTTAGTTTAATATATTCTATTATACTCAGTTGGTTAAAGTTTTGGCTTTTATACTCCATGAAATTAGTAGAATATCCGGATATTTCTTGCTTCATCCGATATCTTTTTTAATGGAAATATTCTTCTGAGCATTCTTGAATTTTACTCCACAAAGCAGTATCATGTTGAAAATTTGGACGTTATTGAGTTCAGGATAAATTAACTTATAAATCTTTAAAATTTATTCTTGAACTTGTTTTATTGAATTGTCATCATCCTCATGCTTATATTATGTTGAAAGTCATCTGTGGCCTATAGTGTATAGATGGACTTGGTATGATTATGACTAGGGATTATTCGGTATAATCATGACCGTAATGTTATAAATGATGTGGAAAAAGTCCTCATTGGCCCGTAGTGCATTGATGGACCGTTTTTGGTATGATTATGGCTATGGATTCTCTTTGGCCAAGGGTGCAAAGATGAATCGTTTTATGGCATGATCAGGACCGTTGATGAAAATACAATTATCTTTAGCCCGTAGTGCATGGATAATTCATGGTTGTGATACTAAATAATATCCTTGGCCTGTAGTGCAGGGATGATTTGATGATGTGTATTATTTATTAAGCTGAGTCTCAGCGATAAAAGTGATGAAAAATCTTTTAAATCAAAGAAGATAGTAGATTTTTTTCTCTACTTGACTCTTCTAATGGATTGCTTGTTCCGCTGTAGTTAAACTTGATGTTTGTTATATTATATCAGTTTAACACTGTTGAAGGCTAACGATAATTTATTATGCATTATCTTAGTCATAATATTTCTTATTGGGCTAGTTGAGCTCACCCTTTCTTTCAATGTTCTCTTCAGGAAATGAGAATATAGCTGGAACTAGTTAGGGAATGGATTGATGGTCCAGAGGGTTGCATTAGTAGTCCTCGCTATTCTATGAAATAGTGTGATAATAAATGTATTGAGGACTTATTTTGAGTTTGAATACTATCTAGAAGACAATATTTATATTAAAACTCACAGCTCATGTTGTATATTTAAGATTGTATTTGTATTATGTACCATGTATTTGGCGACTCAGAATAGGTGATGTATACCTAGTTTGGGGGCGTCACAGACGCGTTGAGTAGAAGATCGTATGCAGTTACGAGTGCGACGTTGTCAACACAAAAACCCATTTCGTATGACTTACAAGAGATGGAGTTAGAGTTAAAGACTCCAAGAACCTACGTGAAAATAGCGAATATACAATTAGAACCGACTTTAATTGATAAAGTTAAAGTCACTCAAGCTACAGACTCAGAGCTGATGAATGTGAAGAAGAATGTGCAAGAAGGCGTTATTCTAGAAGCAAGAATTGATGAAGAGAGGAAATCTCAACCCTCGATTTATTGGTCCATTTGAAATCCTCGATCGAGTAGGAACTGTGGCCTATAGACTCGCTTTACCGCCAAGTATGTCTCGTATTTATAATGTTTTCCATATATCCATGCTACGTAAATATGTGAAAGACCCAAACCACATTATTGAGTTAGAACTAGACGAGATAGTAGAAGATTTAATGTATGAAGAGGTACCTATTAAAATCTTGGATAAGATAGATCATATTTTACGCTCAAAGGTTATACCTCAAGTCAAAGTTTTGTGTAGAAATCATGATATTAAGAAAATGATCGGGGAGTTGGAATCAGAAATGAAAGCGAGGTATCCTCACCTTTTCGAAACACCAGGTACGTACGTCAATTTCGAGGACGAAATTTCATAAAGAGTGGAGGTTGTAAGACCCCAACTTTTTATAAATAAAATTGAATTTCCTCTATTCATTATTTTGAAATAGTAAGGGTGGATTTGATTAATGTGGTTAGTTATGGGTAAAATGTGAAAAAATTTCAAAATAAGCAAGTGGTTATAAAATATTCATTTTTGTCGGAGAATATTCGTTTGGTCGTGGAATATTCTTGTTGTCGGGGAATATTCGTATTCGTATGAGTTTTTTTTATAAATAATCTATAGTTATTCACAATTAACACTTTGTTGGAATACCCGATTGGTTAAAATCTTTGTAATATCTTGGTTGTTGCATAGTAGCACACGGTATTGCACAATAATTCTAATTATTGATTCTTACGTAAGAAGCCACTACTCAATAATTGTTACAATAATTACTGTTCAATATTTTATTTTATTAATTCAATAATTGCTAAGTTGATATTTTATATTATTGATTTAATAATTGTCACTGCACGGTATTTCCCATTATCAGATCAATAATTTATATTATTTGAATAATATTATTAGATAGCATTATTGGCAATGTCTAAAGAAGTTCTGTCTAGGAAAGGGGTTTGGTCACCTAATTGCGTGCTAGTAAGGAGAAATCCTTATCGGAAAGCCTCCTCTTTCCTGGGAACGATCTGGTTGTCATTATTATGATTCTGTATTATTATTTGTGAATAATTAATTATTGATTTATATGATAAGGAAATATTTATTTTATGTGGATATAAATGAAAGAATTTTAGAATGAGACATTTGTCGAAAGTTTGTTATATTTTTTATGAAACCATAATTATCTTCTGTGATAATATATTTATATATTATTATAATATTACATTATAATAGTATAATGTGATAATATAATAGTATAATTTTTTTATAATTTAAAAGGTAATATTATTGTGTTTTTGGGCATGTGAATTAAATGGAGTGAAAATGATAAAATTAAATTTGAATTAGTTTTTAAATTGAATTTGAATTCTTTATTTATTTTAAAAACGTGAAATAAATGGGTGGAGGTGAGAAGTTGCTTTTGAATTCTTCTTTTCAAAATAATTGTGTTGCATGTTTTCAAAACTATGATGCGTAGGTGCAAATTGTCAGAAGTGGTGTGCTACCACTTTCCTATAAATAGGCTGCTTAGTTAACCAATGAAACTCACACCAGAATCAGAAAATTCTCTCTCTATAATTTTGAGGGTATTTCTTGTGAGTATAAGGATACTTTGAGTGTAGCTTTTTGTGCAAGATTTTCTCATAATAATATCTAATATTTCAGCCAAAATACTATTCTTTTGAGGTAAGAGATGTTATTTTTCAAGTAAATGATGTTATTTCTTTCAATATCATTTCACCGAAATATTGGTATGAATTTTATTATGAAATTTTTACCTTTTCATGTTGAGTTTACTATTCACGTATACGTCACTATTCATGTATATGGCACTATTCACGAATACAGTACTATTCACAAGTACTATTCACGGAGTATGATTTTTATTATAAAAGTTTGACCTTTTCATGTTGGGGTTACTATTCACGTATACGGCACTATTCACAGAAAAATTAAATTTTCTTTTCTTGGTCCATGTTGTCTATTATGGTTACTATCTTTGATTGTATCCATGTTTTGATCTTCAATCTTGAATTTTGCTCCACAATTGATTATTATGCAGTATTTTTGAACTTGGATAAACTAAAGTACGAATTCCTAATCTTTGTTCTGTTATCTCTCTGGATTCATTTTCTTGAAAACATTTTTATCATCCCCAGTCCTAATTTGTGATATAACTGGATATCTTTGGCTTGTAGTGCAAAGATGAATGATTACTTGATGAATATCTTTGGCCCATAGTGCAAAGATGGACATGTGTTGAGATGAACATGACCAACTGGTGATACGAATGAATATCTTTGGCCCGTAGTGCAAAGATGAATATTTTGTTCAAGATGTATATTGATTGATGTTACAATGATAAAATATTGACGATGGACTTTAAAATCATAGAAGACGGTAGACTTCATTATCTCCTTAACTCTTCTAATGAATTGTTTCCGCTGCAGTTGTTGATCTATAACTTGTTGTCTATTATATTCTATCATATTTTTTCCTGTTGAGGACAAAGTATAATTTGTTCTACATTATGTTTATGATAACGATCCTTAGAAAAGGAAATGAATGGGTTAAAGAATATATAATATTTGATATATGACTATGTTTAATTGAAGGTTATGTAATAAAACCTTAAAGTTGTTGAAGAAATGAATGAAGTATATATATATATATATATATATATATATATATATATATATATATATATATATATAAAAACTTTTTGTTGAGTTAACGTGTTGAAGTTATTTTGCAAAAAGCCGAGTATGGGAGGTTTCGTTGATTCCGAGGACGGAATCCTTATAAGGAGGAAGGATGTGACATCTCGAATTTTTAAGAATTAATAAATGAGAATTTAATAAATAAAATTCTTATTTTAAGATGTTTAAGTATCTGAGTATGTGTATATGTGTTATATATTGTGAAATATGTGAATTGGTGTGAATAGAATTTAAATGTTAATTTAATATTTATTGAAGTAAATAAATATTTTAATTGAATTATTTATTGAGATTATGTGATTAATATGGAGTAATGTAATTAAGTGTATTATATTAATTAAAAGATTATTTAATATTTAATTAATATGTAATGATTTTTTATTATAGTTCTAATTTAATTGAGATAATGTAGTGATGTGGTAATTGTTATATGAAGTTATAATTAGCGAGTAATTATAATGTGACAATTTTATGTGATTAATTGATTTTAAACTTTTAATTAATTAAATTAATGTTAAGATTTAATTAATTAAAGGATAACATTAAAAATATGTGTTAAAGGATCTATTAAAAGAGTTAAAAGAATTTTTTAAAACCGTTTTCCCAAACAAGGCTTTACTTTTGTTTTAAACCTGTTTTACCCAAACAAGACCTTAACTATTAAAACCTGATTTTAAAATAATATGGTTTTGCCAAACAAGCCTTAGGTCTTTTAAATTTCTAATTTTGTAACTTATATATTAAATTGATAATTAGTATATGTAATTATATTGGGAGTTACATATTCTATAATTATATGTGTTATATGTATAATTGTATATACACTAAGTTATGTTAGATTTCTAAAGCTAAGTCTAAACTAAGAACAAAGAGAAGAAGAGAGAATAAGAGGAAGAAGGCTGCCATTGATGGAGAAAAAGAAAAAGGAGAAAAAAAAAAAAAAAAGAAGGCTTGCGAGAAGAAAAAAGGTAAGAAATTGAAAATTTATAATTTTTGTGCTCTCTTTTGTTAGATCTTTATGAACCAAGCAACTTTTGTTTTGGATCTTTAAAAAAAACTCATGATTTACATGAGTATTGGTATTTTATATGTGTATCAAAGTATTTTTGAAATCAAAAGTTAGATCCAAAGTGAGGAAATCAAGTTTTGTACCAAAAGGTTTAAGAAAAAGCTTTACTTTGTATGGTATATATATTTTTATGTTAGATTCGTTGGGTTCATATGGTAAATGGTTTAAAATATGTTAGCATGCTAGAAACATGAGTTAAGGGAAAAACTCCTTTGGAATCACTCAAATATGTTAAGAAATGAGCATGTTATGAATTAAATCCCAAACTACCTTAACTACTGAACACAAGCTACCGATCAGTCACTTCTGTCCATTTTTCAGGGACCAAAATAGAACCAAAATAGATGTTTGATACATGGAAACCATAGTTCCGGAAAGTAAGAATCCAACGATACCTATTGAACCTAAATTCGATTTGTAGATTTCGTTTTATAAGCGTTTCCGTTTAGGACCCCAAATCTAAAAAAATGAACCAACTGTTGAAGAAAACCTTGCTGACCAGTCACTTTGAGCCTGATTTCTGAGACCTAGACAGATTGGAATTTTGTTTTTGATAACTGAAAACTGTAGTACAAGAAGATACGGATCCAACGAGTCTGATTGGGCCTCAGTCGGAGTTGTGGATCTCGTAATACAAGCGTTTCTATAAAAGACTCCAAAACTGAAAATGTTTACAAGGCATGTAATGGTCAGTCAGTAGTGGCCTATTTTCAGGGTGCTATACTGGATCAAATGGACCGTTTCTTGAGCCTAAAACGTAGCTCAGGAAGTCACGGTTCTAACGATACCAAGTGGGCCCAAATCGGACTTGTAGATTACCGTCTAAAAGTATTTCTATGGAGGACCCCAACTTTAAACGAAAATTATAGAATAAATAGAAAATAAATATTAGAAATTCATAATATATTTGTAAAAATTATTTTAAAGCCTAAAAATGGGTTTTTAATAATTTGGAATATATATTCATTAATATTTTAATATTTTTAAATATTAATGATAGTTAATTTATTTAATTACTATATTAATAAATACTTAAAAATAATTTTAATACTTTAAAAATCATTTGAAATTATATTAAAGTGTAAGGAAATATTTGAAGTTATTTTAATGACTTTTAATATTTTGTGATGAATTTCATTAATAAATTAATATTAATGATAATGGATTTATTTAATAAATATATTAAATAAATTATGGAAAATTAAATTAATGTTTTAAAAATCATATAAAAATGTTTTAAGGGTTAGAAAAATATTTTAAGTTATAAAATATAACGTTTGATATTTTGTCATGAAAACACTAATATTTTAATATTAATGGTAATTATCGGATAATGGATTTAAGCATTTTAAATATCATATAAATATGATTTTATGGTATTAAAATACTTTGAAATATTATAAAAATATTATAATATTATGACATGTATTTCATTAATATTTGATATGAAATAAATATTAATGATAATGGACTTAAGTAGTATTTAATTCATATTAATATGATATTAATGATTGAAAAATCATGATAAATGATAATAATTATCTGAAAATTATTATAAGTTATTGAAAAATATTTTGACTGAAAATGAAATTATCTATGGTAAATGTAAAGTATTTAGGTAGAGTCTTATGGAAATTAGACTCATGAATTATCCGACTAGACCGTCGAGATGTCAGAAATTGTACCAAATTCAACTCAGACTGAAATAGACTTAATACCGAATTTTAGGTATTTTATAGACTAATAGGATTATGTGGTAATTTGTTAGGTTATATTATAACTATATTTAACAGTACTATACTGTGATGATATTATTCTAATATTTTGAGATCGGTATTATCTATATTAGGTCTTCAGACAAAGCGATATAGGTTGTGGAACGGTAATTAATGGTACAGGCAAGTTCTCTAACTCGATCTCGAGTTGATATTTTTGAAATATGATTTGGGTTAATCATTACTAATTATACCATGTCTATGAATTATTGATTCGCACTCTGTGCACATTACATGTATTCATCAGGCATGAAAGGCTGATCACCTTCATTACCATTTGGTCCAGTTGATTTATTCATGTTCATTATTCGTTCAGCTATGAAAATTTATTCATGCTCTTTCACAATGTATATATTGTACAAAGTTAGCCAGCTTATTGTTCAATTCTTTTAATCATGATATATCCTTAATTGAACGTATACTTGCTAGGAAAAATTGTTGCTCACCCTTGCTATATCATGATAAACATTGCAGATTAGGACGAATCGTCAGATACAGAAAAAAGTCAAAGACAAGTCAGCTTTGGATTATATGTGCAGCTAAATTTGTAACAGTAATGTATGATAGTAACTTTGTATGTCTGATAGGATATTGATTTAGGTATTATGTGAAGGTTCTCGACCTTGGGGATAATGTGTAATGTTTAATGTATAAACAGTTTATGTTTATATCTTCCGTAATAGACATAGAAATAGTACACCGGATTCGTGGTGATTTGAGACCTGAATTTGGGGGTATTACATTATCTTAGTCATAATATTATTTACTAGGCTAGTTGAGCTCATCCTTTTTTCTTTTTGTTCCATTTTTCTTCTCAGGAGGCTAGAATATTGAGGGAACTTGTCACAACCCGAATTTTTATAAATTATTAAAATAAGAATTTAATAATTAAAATTCTTATTATGAGATGTATATATTTTGAATTATATATTTATTATATGTAAGTAAAGTGTAGGAGTAAATTACTAAAGGAAAAATAGATGGTGAATATTTTATTATGGTAAATTGGTGGCATTAAATATACTTCATGTATAGCCACTATTTTATTAAAGAAATCATATATTACATTATTGAGTGTAATGTATGCATGTATATAATATGGTGAATATATTAATATATTTACTACAATTAAATAAATTGTGAAGACAATTTATAGAAGGAAAAGAAAATAATTGGATATATGATATTAGGGTATATGGATAATGGTATAATATTTAATATTATACCAAAGGATGTAAAGTGAAAATATGAGATGAGATCCAATATGTAAATATGTATATTGGTATCAACTAGTTAGTAAATTAAATTCATATATATTTAAATAAATGATTGAATATATTAAACTATATATTTAATATATAAATAAATTGTTTGAAAATAATTTATAGAGAGGAGGAAATTAAATTTAATTATACAATATAAATTGTATAATTTAAATAATTTATTTATATTAGGTATGATAATTAAATGATCTAAAGGGTTATTTTTATTTAGTAGTTATAGAATTAATTAAAGTGAATTAAAATTTAATGGACTAAGGAAGTTATATTATTTAAACGAGCCCAATTAATTAATTAAGCATGGGACTTGTAGATAAAGTGATTAAGGGCGATTAAATTATTTAATTTAGCCCAATATATTATGTATGTGACAAGTATTATAATGGCCCAATTTAATTAAGGTTGAAAGCCCAAGTTAGTTTTTGTTAGTAAGTAAAACAAGTAAAATTGTTAGCTCAATGAAATTAATTAAGGGCCCAAACTAAGCCAACTTGTGGGAGGGATAATTTAGTCATTAGTATGCTTAATATAAAATAAATATGGATGGAAGGTTAAGGCCTTAGTGGCCAAAATATATAGAGGGAAAAAGGGGAAGGGGGCGGCAGCCCTAGGGAAGGAAGGAAGAGAAAAATTCTCCATAAAGAGAAGAGGAAGAGGAAGAAGAAGAAGAAAAACAAAGTTATAAAATTATTTTCCCTAAGCTTTCCTCTAATTTATTTTATGGATTTGATGAAAGGGGTTTATAATATGGATGTATAAAACCCTTTAATCTATGTGATTTATATGAATTCAAGTATGGATCTACCCATATTGGGTGTTGAGAAAAGAAAAATAATTTTTCTAGTTTATGAAACCTAACTTTTGGGTGCTTTGAATGTCCACCGTTTTTTATCTACACCTTCTTTTTGCGATCCATCGAAGAGATGTGTTAGATATATGTGTTTACTAGTAAATCCAAGTGGTAGAACTCAAAAATCACGTTTTTAAAAGTCGTGGTGTGGGTTTTGGTGAAAATAATCCCATTTTTTTGAAACTGTTTTGGATCAGTCTGTCTCGGGGGCATTTTTGTCCACGTTTTGTACTTTAAAAATTCTGAAAAAAATTTAGAGTGTTAATATCAGAAGATATGAAGGTCTTGTAAAAATTTGAGAATTTTTGGCCATACGGCTTGAGAGTTATGGATTTTGCGGCTAAGAACAATATCTGAAAAGATACCCGAGTAACTCTTTGTGTATAAGTCCAAATATTACAAAATATTTACTGGAAGTACATGTATATAACATGAGCTAACTCTGAAAATTGCAGAAGTTTTGGAGCTAATCTCGATTTATGAAAAATCTGAGAATATTTGGCTATTATGGACTATTTAAAAATAGTAGATGAATTTTAAAAATTTTGGGAAAAATATATGTTCAATGTGGGACTATATTCTGCAAAATCCTAGAAAAGAAATATTTTTGAGACTGATTTGGTATTTTTCATATAAATAATTTTATCTGGATAAATGAGTTTAATTAAATATGTGATGTCAAAAATATGGAAAATAAGGTTTTTCGACTTGAGACCCTTAAGCATGTTTTATGCAGATTTTTGATGGAGGTTTGGGTCGGGTGGTGAAGAGTTGATATGTGTATTGCATTTTAGAGTGCTTAAATGAATTAATTAACGAATAAAAAACAATTGAAATAAATTGTTTATTAATGACTTAAAATAATTTTATGTGACTAATGATATTGGATTAAAATATTATTAGAAATATTTAACTTAAATGTTATTAAAAGTTTAATCACCTTAGCTTTAAACACTATTAAATAATTAATAATATTAAACGGGAAATTAAAATAGAGAATTAAAGTTTTTTTTAGTTGTTGAATTTGGTATTCAATGAACTATATTATGTGTATAATCTGCTGAAAAAGGAATTAAGGGTACTAAATTTAATTTTGGGTTGCTGAAATTGAATTCAGTCTGCTAAAATTGATTTTAGTCAACTGAAATAGTGATTTTAGGATACTGAAATGAAATTCGACTTACTGAAATGGTATTTCGGTTTACTAAAATGTTATCTAATTTACTAAGATAACATAAAAAAGGGAAAACTTATAAGTATAAGTTATGTCATGGTAAAAAGATTATCAAAGTATAATGATAATACTAAGGCTATAATGTAATGTCTAATACTTAACTAGGTTAGACAATTTAATATAAGATGATGAGATTATAAATGAGTAAATGATAAGTCCAAAGTAGTACAGTGGTATTCTGCAATAGTCAATGTATACTAGTTTAGCTAAACAATTCCTTTAGTGAGCGGAGGTATATACGAATTAGTAACCGATCTAACTCGCTATGAAATAGTGTAGATGAGATGGAAACTAATTTGTTAGTTGTTTGTGGGAAACCACTTAGTATACTATATTGAATACTATTAAAGACTCGAGATGTGTTAGGTTTAGACTTGTGTATATGTTTAATATTAAGGATATCTAATATTTGACTATGTGTTTAGATGTTAGATAGTTTACTTATAAGGTATGTTATGCTAATTGAAAGATCAATATTCTAACTGATAGGTCTTTTCAATAAGGACGTTAACTTAGATTGCATAGCAGTAATCAACGATTCATGCAAGTTTCCTAACTCAACTTGAGTTGTTATTGCAAAGCATGTTAGTGGTTAATCATTGTTGATTATACCACGTCTATAATTTATTGATTCGCACATTGTGCATGTTGTATATGTTTATCAAGTATGAAAGGCTGATCACCATCATTACCATATGTTTCAGTTAAACTTGTTCATGTTCATTGTTGACATTCAATATAATTGGTTCAGTCATTGAATCATTCAAATTGATTTATGCTCTTTCATAATCATTATACTGTTGAAAGTTTGACAACTTATTTCTTTTCAATCATGATATATCCTTATTGTACTTAAAACTTGCTGGGAAAATTTGTTGCTCACCCTTGCTATATCATGATAAAAAATTTCAGATTAAGATGAAAGCTTGAGTAAAGACAGAAGCAAAGACAAAGTGCAAGATTAAATTATGGTGCCGTTAGATCAATTAAATTTTTTGACGAAAATAGCTTTGTAAACCTTTTTAGATATTGAAGGTATGTATTAAGTTAAGGTTGTAGACCTTGGGAATGATGTGTAAAAGTTTAATGTATAAATAATTTATGTTTATATCTTCCGCGATAGTTATAGAAATGATGTATAGTAATATACCAGATCTGAGGTAAAAAGTACCCGGATTTGGGGGCGTCACAGAAGTAGTTGGGGTGTGGAGTGATGGTTTGACACAGTTGTTTTAGTAGTCCTCACTATTTTGTAAAATAGTGTATCAATAATTGTAATGAGGACTAAGTTGTAGTTGTTTCTGTACTATGTATTTGGCGACTCAGAATGGGTTGTGTGGACCTATTTTGGGGGCGTCACAATAGTTGATAATGGAGATAAATAATTTCATGAGTATAGGATTATAAGTTGGGGTTTTTCAAAAACACAATTAGTTTATGTTAGTGTTATAAAATCAGTTAGAATATTGAATTAATATAACTGTGTTTGGGTAAAGTTAATTATGGAAATTGGTAAAGGTAATTATATTAACTGTGATGTAGCTTGAGATATATGATTTGGCTATGGAAATGCATGTTTACATGGTTAGCATATTGAAAAAGAACTTGGAAAAATGAAAGTTAGTAAACTAGCTTGTTAGTTATTTTGTAAATATATGTTCATGTATGATATTAACTATTATTGTTGCTTGGGGACTGAAATTAGACCCACGGAGATTAGTATGGTTGTGCGAAGTAATAAGGTTGGCAAAAATGGTTTGAATATGTAGCCCCAAGCCATAGAAAATAGTCCACAAGCTAAGCGCACTCGTTATGTTCGATAAAATGTCATAGTGAACTAATTTAGCTAAAAACACATAATTTAACGGAGCCAAAATCTAATATAGATTCGTACAACCTAAACTAAGTTAACTTAAGCGCCTCGTGGCATTAAACCAAGCTGAAGTGCGTTATAATGAAAAATAAAAAAGTGAAAAGTTAGTGTGCGCGCCCATTTTTAACGCACTATTCAGACTGTGAAATAAACCTAAAATGGGTGGCTCATATTTTTTAAAAATATTCTTATATACCATGTATAACATATTCCAAAATTAGTGCAATCCGATAAGTGAGCTAAAAGTTACATGTTGCCTACTTTTTAATCTTAATAAAAGGACTATAACTCATGCAAGCATACATGAGTCAACAAGTAGTACAGAGTAAGAAAAGAATCAATCCATGGAGAAAGGTTTTTTAATCTAAAATATCATACATTAATCATATCACTATTTTCATATGCTTTAATGAATACTCACAATTTTAAGTTAAACTAAACTCAACTGATGAATAAAAATATAATACTACAATAATGAATCAAATTTGGAAAGAATGGAATTCTAACTTCATTTCATACTTCATCTAAATATTACCATCATGTAAGCTTATATATTTATCATGGAAAATTAGCCAAGAGAACAAAAGTAGACATAACCATTTTTCAATGAATTATGACCTTTTTACATAACCTCTACATTTGATAGAAATCATGTAATCGACAATATTACCAAAATCACTATATTTCTATGTGAAATTGCAGCAATAATGAATTAAAGTGTAGGCTCTTACATTACTACATACGGTGAAACAGTATATTTCTATCTGGTTCATGAAGTACAAGGCTAAACATCTCAGCCTCATAAACGTATGCTATTATGATAATATCCATACTCATATTTCATTTTTCAATTCTATATAAGTATATAAAATGAATGGTGATCAAGCATTCATTCATTATGCTAAATCATAATAGATAATCTGATGATAAACATACAATCAAACAATCAGGCATATAATTATAGACTACATATCAAAATCCGTTAGAATCCCATAATGGTGTTTAGTTCATTTCTGAACCGAAAACCATTATGGGATTGTAGTAACACATGGAATTAAATAGCACAAATAAGAGATGAAGGAGAATTGATTAAACCCAATTGTAGAATCTATTCCAATGTGCTGTTCCAAATCACCAATAATCTCCAGGAAATGAAATGATTAATTATTCAATAACTAAATTCAAGAGAGGATATAGAATATTTTCAACTTTGATCCAAACCTCTCTAGCACTAGTT
Organism: Panax quinquefolius; assembly: GCA_020205615.1. Lineage (NCBI taxonomy): Eukaryota > Viridiplantae > Streptophyta > Magnoliopsida > Apiales > Araliaceae > Panax > Panax quinquefolius. The sequence continues at coordinate 27,268,129 of CM035153.1, forward strand.
CAAAACCTAAGAACCCTAATTGCTTAGATGAAAACTGATGAAAAACCCCAATCATACACGTCTGGTGCTAACCAGTATTGTTCAGATAAGATCCAGTGCTCAAAATTCAAATTTAAAAATAAGTCAACAAACAAACTTCAGAGGACTCATGCGGCAGTGCGTGATCCCATTATAAAACGGGCGCGGGTGCGCGATGTGTATGTCTGCCGAGGCTTTAACGCGAGCGTGCGATTTTCCTTCTTGTTTTAGGCACGACCGGGCGTGAGTGCAATTTTAACTTCAGAGACAAGTGTAGTGCGGTAGCCTTGAGTTGGCTTGTTTAGCAGCATGGCAATGACCATTTGTAAAGCCCCAATTTTTTTTTTTTTTTTTTTTTAATAAAATGGAATTTCCTCTATTTATTATTTTGAAATAGTAAGGGGTTGATTTGATTAATATGGTTAGTTATGGGTAAAATGCGCAAATATTTTAAATAAGCAAGTGGTTATAAAATATTCATTGTTGTCGGGGAATATTCATTTGGTCGTGGAATATTCTTCTTTGCATCGGGGAATATTAAATGCGGCGACCGCAACCCTTGTCTTGGGTCCCATAACAGAAAGCAATTGGAAAAAGAAAATGACAAGTATAAGTTGTTTATAAATAACGGCGTAGTTGTTACCGTTAATACTGTTGGAATACTCGGTGGTTAAAACACGATCGCACTTTGTTTGTACGATTATTGATTCTTACGTAAGAATGCACTACTCAATAATTGTTACAGTAATTACTGTTCAATATTTTATTTTATTGATTCAATAATTGCTACATTGATAATTTATATTATTGTTATTTCAATAATTGTCACTACACAGTATTTTTCACTATCAGATCAATAATTCATATTATTTGAATAATATTATTAGATAGCATTATTGGCAATGTCTAGAAAGTTACATCTAAGGAGAGGTTTGGTCACCTAATTGCATGGCAAAGATGAGAGAAATTCTTATTGGAAAGCCCCTCTTTCCTAGGAGCGATCTGGTTGTCGATATTGTGATTACGTAATATTATTTGCGAATAATTAATTATTGATTTATATGATAAAAGAAATATTCATTTTATGTGGATATAGATGGAGAAAATTTTTAAAGTGACAATTATTGAAAATTGATATTTTATCTTTTTCTGATAAAATAATTCATTTAAATATATTATTATATTTTAATAATATAATAATGGAGATACTATTTCTATGTCTAGGGGAGGAGAAAGACCGCCAGTTAGATGCAACAAATGCGGAGGGGAGGGACATATAAGTTTAAACTGTTCACAGCCTTCCAAGGTATGTTTTAGTTGTGGAAAAGACGGTCATATAGCTCAATTTTGTCTCAGTGAAATTAAGTCCAAATGACTACGGTGGCACGAGGCGGATACTGACAAGTCAAAGTCAATCGGTTCTAGAAGAGCATTTGTCGTGGTTGGCCAAAATCGAGAGAACCCGAGCGAAGGTATCACAGGTTAGTTAATTATAAATTCTTGCGAAATCTATACCTTATTAGATACCGGTTTTACCCATTCTTTTATCTCTCCTGCTTATGCTCAACGTTTAAACTTGACTCCGGAGAAATTAGACTTTGACTTATCTTTGGAGACTCCGTTAGGAGAAACTTTCGTTACATCCACTGTTTATAAATCTTGTTTGATCCAAGTTGGCACCATCACATTACCTGTTGATCTTATCTCTTTAAAGATACTTGCTTTTGATGTGATTTTAGGGATTGATTGGTTAACTACTCATCATGCCAAAATTGATTGCTTTCGTAAGGTTGTTAGTTTTCATATTCCTAAGCAACCTGTTATTCGAATTCAAGCAACCAAACCATTGAAGTCAAACTCTTTAATATCAAGCCATAAAGCCATTTGTTTATTGAAAATTGTCAAGCTTTCTTAGCCATGTCATGGACTTGAACAAAAATACGTCAGATTTGAATGATATTTCTGTTGTTAATTTCCTGACGTATTTCCTGAAGAATTTCCTGGCGTACTCCCAGAGTGTGATATTGAATTTTGTATCGACTTTGAACCCGGTACAAAACCCATTTCTAAAATCTCATATCAAATGGCTCCTATTGAACTTCAGGAGTTAAAAATTCAACTATAGAAGTTGGTACCCGAGCCTCTATCTGGTGATTTCCTTTGTTGAATGCACCGAAGCCAGACTCTCCATAGGGGACACCATATTCGTGCGGTAATAAACTAATAGGTGCCATTGTGACGTGCTATCCAAGATTGGGATATGAGTCACAGTTGAGAGCAACCTAAGTCAGTAATCAAAATACGTAGCCTTCTAGGCTTAGTTGGTTATTATCGGAGATTCGTGGAAAGATTTTCTCGAATCGCTATTCCATTAACTCAGCTGACTCGTAGAGATACAAAATTTGAATGGAGCAAGGAATGTGGGAAGAGCTTCCAAGAACTCAAGAGGAGACTCATTTTGGCACATGTTCTGACCATACCATCCTGGAAAAGTGAACCTGGTAGCTGACGATCGTATACAAGTACGAGTGCAATATTGTCAAAGACCCATTTCGTATAACTTACAAATGATTGAGATAGAGTTAAAGACTCTAGGAACCCACGTGATGATATACGAGTAGAATCGAATTTAATCGATAAAGTTAAAACAGCTCAAGTTACACACCGGAGCTGATGAATATGAAGAAGTAGGTGCAAGATGTTGTTATTCTAAAAGAGAGAATCAGCGATGTGAGGAAAGCTCAAACCTTCGATTTATTAGCCCATTTGAAATTCTCGATCGAATAGGAACTGTGGCCTATAGACTCATTTTACCGTCAAGTATGTCGCGTGTTCATAACTTTTTTCACGTATCGATGTTACGAAAATATGTGAACGATCCGAACCACGTTATTGAGTTAGAACCGGACGAGATAGGAGAAGACTTAATGTACGAGGAGGTACCTGTCAAGATCTTGGATAGGAAGGAGCATGTCCTACGCACAAAGGTCATATCACAAATCAAAGTTTTGTGGAGGAACCATGCTATTGAAGAAATGACATAGGAGTTGGAATCAAAAAATAAAAGCGAGGTATCCTCACCTTTTGAAACACACAAATCGTCGTCAATTTCAAGGATGAAATTTCATAAGGAGGGAGGTTTGTAAGGCCCCAATTTTTTTATTTATTATTAATTTTTAATAAAATGAAATTTCCTCTATTTATTATTTTGAAATAGTAAGGAGTTGATTTGATTAATGTGGTTAGTTATGGGTAAAATGCGCAAATATTTTAAATAAGCAAGTGGTTATAAAATATTCATTGTTGTCGGGGAATATTCGTTTGGTCGTGGAATATTCTTCTTTGTTGGGAATATTCATACGAAGGCACAACCTTGTGTGTGGCCCCATAACGGAAAAGCAATTGGATGAAGAAAACGACAAGTATAAGTTGTTTATAAATAACAGGCGTAGTTATTCTTTATTATCTTGTTGGAATACTCGGTGGTTAAAACACGAGTAGCTTACACTACGGTATTCCATAAATTATTGATTCTTAAGTAAGAATGCACTACTCGATAATTGTTATAGTAATTCTTGCTCAATATTTTATTTTATTGATTCAATAATTGCTACGTTGATATTTTATATTATTGTTGTTTGATAATTGTCACTTTCTGCGATATTTTCACTTTATCGGATCAATAATTCATATTATTTGAATAATATTATTAGATAACATTATTGGCAATGTATAGAAAGTTACATCTAAGGAGAGGTTTGGTCACCTAATTGCTTGCGCCAAATGAGGAGAAATTCTTATTGAAAGCCCCTCTTTCCTAAGAACTACTGGTTGTCGATATTGTGATTACGTAATATTATTTGTGAATAATTAATTATTGATTTATATGATAAAGGAAATATTCATTTTATGTGGATATAGATGGAGAAAATTTTTAAAGTGACAATTGTTGAAAATTGATATTTTATCTTTTTACGATAAAATAATTCATTTAAATATATTATTATATTTTAATAATATAATAATGGTGATATTTTTACAATGAATGTGGGATATATGAGTATATGAGGAGGAGAGTATTTTTTTTACTAAAATATTTAAAACATGTTTTTCATGTTTGTGGACCCCATTTCTTGGTGAAAATTTGATTTTAGCTTGTAAAATCGCTTTCGTTTGTGGATTTTGGTCAATTTCTGTTTGGAATTTGGAAAAAACTTAAACTTACAAAGTTGTAGAGAATGGAATTTCCTATGGAAAAGACATAAGGTTCGAATTTTTCTGATAAAAGGCTATTTATTATGAATTATTGAAGTTCCGAAGTTCCAGAATAATTGATTTTTGAAGTTTTAAATATTTTTTAAAAGAAAAACGTTTTTTTCATTTATGGGGCATATGTTAAATGGTTAAAATTAGCTGTTGGTGTGCTTAGGAATTTAGTTTATAAATAATATTGTTATATTAATTTTTCTGCTTTGGTGTTCTAAGCATTTTCCTATAAATAGGGTGCTTAGGTTAGAATTGAAAATCACACCAGAAACAGAAGTGTTCTCTTTCTATATTATCGAGCGTATTCTTGTGAGTATTTTGATATCTTGAGTGTTGCTATACGGTGCAAGTTTCCTTGACATTATATCGATATTCCAAATTAAATCTTATTCTCTTTTGAGGTAAGGGATATTATTTTTTTTAGAAATGATATTATTTCTTTCAATATCATTATGCCGGAATATTGGTAAGATTTTTCTTGTAAAATTCTGATCTTTTCATGTCGGAGTTACTATTCACGAGTTACAATTCACGAGTTACTATTCACGAGTGCTATTCACGAAGCATGAAGATTTTTCTTGTGAAATTTCTACCTTTTAGTGTCAGTGTTAATTCACGTATACGGTACTATTCACATATACGACACTATTCACAAATACGACACTATTCACAGAAAAATTAAATTTTCTTTCCTGTGTCCAAGATATCTATTATGGATACTAGCTTTGATTGTATCCATGTTTTGGTCTTCATTCTTGAATTTTACTTCACTATGGTTATTTATGAAGTATTTTTTAACTTGGATTGCTTAAAGTACGAATCCCTAATATTTGTTCTTTTGTCTCACTGGATTCGTTTTCTTTAAAATATATTTTTCATCATCCTCAGTCCTAAATGATGATATAACTGAATATCTTTGGCCTGTAGTGCAAAGATGAATGATTTCTTGATGAATATCTTTGGCCCGTAGTGCAAAGATGAACATGTATTGAGATGAACATGACCGACTGATTAATATCTTTGGCCTGTAGTGCAAAGATGACTATTTGATTCAAGATGTATATTGATTGATGTTATAGGGATAAAATATTGATGATGGACTTTTAAATTCATAGATGATAGTAGATTTCATTCTCTACTTAACTCTTCTAATGAATTGTTGTTTCCGCTGCAGTTGTTGATATAAAACTTGTTTTCTATTGTATTTTATCAGATTTTTCCCTGTTGAGGGCTAACGATAATTTGTTGTACATTATCTTAGTCATAATATCCTTTACTGGGCTAGTTGAGCTCACCCTTTTCCTTTTTGTTCCATTTTTCTTCTCAGGAGGCGAGAATATAGCAGGAACTAGTTGGGGTGTAGAGTGATGGTTCAAGATAATTATTTTAGTAGTCCGCACCATTTTGTAAAATAGTATATCAATAATTGTATGAGGACTTTATTTGGGTGTGGATATTGTCCAGAAGACAATATTTGTATTTAAACTCACAGTATATGTGTTGTCGTATTTTGCACGACAAATGTATTAATAAAGTTGTAGTTATTTCTGTACCATGTATTTGGCGACTCAGAATAGGTTGGATGGAATGGACCTATTTTGGGGGCATCACAGTTGGTATTAGAGCTTAGGGATATGATCTCTGGCGGAGATCGGGAAATAGAACTAGGAGGGGAGAGACGAGTAAATCTTTCGCTAGTATGTCCTACCTAAGCTTATTTGTTGGTTGGTAAGAATATAGGGATATTATGTGATATGTTAATTTCTTTAATTAACCCTTGTTTTATGGCAATAATTGAGAATGGCAACTGAGAATGTTAACAGTGGAGTAAACGAGACCGTAGAGACACCTTTACTCACTAATCAGGAGAACGTGCAACAAGATGGAAATGTTCCTCCAGTAAACAATACCACTGATCAGACGATGAACGATGGGATGTTTAGAAGCTTTTTGCAGTTCATGCAAAATCGGACGAGGGAGACTCGTATACAAAATACAGGTGGAAATGATAGCAACGCGCGGTTTGTCACAGCCAAGCAGTTCAAAGAGTTGGGACCACCAGAAATCTGGGGAAAGCCGGATCCGATTAAGGCGGAGACGTGGGTCAAGCAAATTACCAAGATATTTGATGTCTTGGGATGCACGAAAAAACAGAAGGTTCCATTCGCCACCTTTATGTTCCGTAATGAGGCAGATTACTGGTGGGAATCTGTGAAGCGTACCCGTCCAACCGCACTCAGCATGTCTCGGGAGGCGTTTCAAAAATTGTTCAATGACAAGTACTTTCCTGAAAGTATTTGTTATCTGAAGGAAGTGGAGTTTATTAGACTGGAACATAACAACATGACGGTGTCCCAGTACGAGGCGAAGTTTGCGGAGTTATCCAGGTTTGCACCTCATTTGGTGGAGAATGAGGAACGTATGACGCGGATGTTTTTGAGAGGTTTGAAACTCGACATACGTCAATATCTCATTTTTCATAAATTTTCTCTATATTCAGATGTTGTGAATAGGGCTCAGTTATTGGATCGCAATAATGAGTCAGCTCAATCGAAGAATAACGAGCTACAACTCGATGATAATCGTACCGATGGCAATGCTCATCGGAACAATGATAACCATCGTGGAGGAAATTATCATGCCAAAAATGGTAACCACTTCGGTGGTAATCATGGCCAACATAATAGAAGAAATAATTCAAGTAGAAATTTCAAGAAGAGAAGATTTAATGATGACGGAAGAGGCGTCGGCGTTGCACCAACACCAAACACCAATAATAAATTCTAGGGAGAGAGCGACCGCGCGTTAGATCTACAAATGCGGAGAGGAGGGACATATAAGTTCAAACTGTTCACACGACTTCTTCAAGGTATGTTTTAGTTGTGGAAAAGACGGTCATATAGCTCAATTTTGTCACATGTGAGCGAAATCAAGTCCAGTTTGGGGACGGTGGCACCAGAGGCGGATCTGGACAAGTCGAAAGTCAACGTTCTAGAAGAGCATTTGTCGTGGTAGCCCAAAATCGAGAGAACGAACGAAGGTATCACGGGCTAGTTAATTATAAATTCTTATGAAATCTATACCTTATTAGACACCGGTTTTACCCATTCTTTTATCTCTCCTGCTTATGCTCAACGTTTAAACTTGACTCTGGAGAAATTAGACTTTGACTTATCTATGGAGACTCCGTTAGGAAAAACTTTTGTTACATCCACTGTTTATAAATCTTATTTGATCCAAGTTGGCACCATCACATTACTTGTTGATCTTATCTCTTTAAAGATACTTGCTTTTGATGTGATTTTAGGGATTGATTGGTTAACTACCCATCATGCCAAAATTGATTGCTTTCGTAAGGTTGTTAGTTTTCATATTCCTAAGCAACCTGTTATTCGAATTCAAGTAACTAAACCATTGAAGTCAAACTCTTTCATATCAAGCCATAAAGCCATTTGTTTATTGAAAATGAATGTGAAGCTTTCTTAGCCATGTCATAGACTTGAACAAAAATACGTCAGATTTGAATGATATTTCTGTTGTTAATTTCCTGACGTATTTCCTGAAGAATTTCCTGGCGTACTCCCAGAGTGTGATATTGAATTTTGTATCGACTTTGAACCCGGTACAAAACCCATTTCTAAAATCTCATATCGAATGGCTCCTATTGAACTTCAGGAGTTAAAAATTCAACTATAGAAGTTGGTACCCGAGCCTCTATCTGGTGATTTCCTTTGTGGAATGCACCGAAGCCAGACTCTTCGTAGGGGGCACCATATTCGTGCGGTAGTAAACTGATAGGTGCCATTGTGATGTGCTATCCAAGATTGGGATATGAGTCACAGTTGAGAGCAATCTAAGTCAGTAATCGAAATACGTAGCTTTCTAGGCTTAGTTGGTTATTATCGGAGATTGGTGGAAAGATTTTCTCGAATCGCTATTCCATTAACTCAGCTGACTCGTAGAGATACAAAATTCGAATGGAGTAAGGAATGTGGGAAGAGCTTCCAAGAACTCAAGAGGAGACTCATTTTGGCACATGTTCTGACCATACCATCCTGGAAAAGAGCGAACACAGTAGGCGACGATCGTATCTGATCTGCGAGTGCAATATTGTCAAAGACCCATTTCGTATAACTTACAAATGATTGAGATAGAGTTAAAGACTCTAGGAACCCACGTGATGATATACGAGTAGAATCGACTTTAATCGATAAAGTTAAAACAGCTCAAGTTACACACCGGAGCTGATGAATATGAAGAAGTAGGTGCAAGAAGTTGTTATTCCAAAAGAGAGAATCAGCGATGTGAGGAAAGCTCAAACCTTCGATTTATTAGCCCATTTGAAATTCTCGATCGAATAGGAACTGTGGCCTATAGACTCATTTTACCGTCAAGTATGTCGCGTGTTCATAACTTTTTTCACGTATCGATGTTACGAAAATATGTGAATGATCCGAACCACGTTATTGAGTTAGAACCGGACGAGATAGGAGAAGACATAATGTACGAGGAGGTACCTGTCAAGATCTTGGATAGGAAGGAGCATGTCCTACGCACAAAGGTCATATCATAAATCAAAGTTTTGTGGAGGAACCATGCTATTGAAGAAATGACATAGAAGTTGGAATCAAAAAATAAAAGCGAGGTATCCTCACCTTTTCGAAACACCAAGTACGTACGTCAATTTCAAGGACGAAATTTCATAAGGAGGGGAGGTTGTAAGGCCCCAATTTTTTTATTTATTATTAATTTTTAATAAAATGAAATTTCCCCTATTTATTATTTTGAAATAGTAAGGAGTTGATTTGATTAATGTGGTTAGTTATGGGTAAAATGCGCAAATATTATAAATAAGCAAGTGGTTATAAAATATTCATTGTTATTGGGGAATATTCGTTTGGTCGTGGAATATTCTTGCTGTCGGGGAATATTCATACGAAGGCACAACCTTGTGTGGGCCCCATAACGGAAAGCAATTGGATGAAGAAAACGACAAGTATACGTTGTTTATAAATAACGGCGTAGTTATCATTTATTAATCTTGTTGGAATACTCGATGGTTTAAAACACGATTGTACACTAGCGGTATTCCATAAATTATTGATTCTTAAGTAAGAATGCACTACTCGATAATTGTTATAGTAATTCTTTATTTCAATATTTTATTTTATTGATTCAATAATTGCTACGTTGATATTTTATATTATTGTTGTTTGATAATTGTCACTACACAAGATATTTTCACTATCGGATCAATAATTCATATTATTTGAATAATATTATTAGATAACATTATTGGCAATGTATAGAAAGTTACATCTAAGGAGAGGTTTGGTCACCTAATTGCGGCGATGAAGAAGAAATTCTTATTGAAAGCCCCCTTTTCCTGGAGCGGCACGGTTGTCGATATTGTGATTACGTAATATTATTTGTGAATAATTAATTATTGATTTATATGATAAAGGAAATATTCATTTTATGTGGATATAGATGGAGAAAATTTTTAAAGTGACAATTGTTGAAAATTGATATTTTATCTTTTTACGATAAAATAATTCATTTAAATATATTATTATATTTTAATAATATAATAATGGTGATATTTTTTACAATGAATGTGGGATATATGAGTATATGAGGAGGAGTATTTTTGTTACTAAAAATATTTAAAACATGTTTTTTTCATGTTTGTGGACCCCATTCTTGACCAAATTTGATTTTAGCTTGTAAAATCGCTTCGTTTGTGGATTTGGTCGATTTACATTTGGAATTTGGAAAAACTTAAACTTACAAAGTTGGAGAGATGGAATTTCCTATGGAAAAGACATAAGGTTAATTTTTCGATAAAAGGCTATTTATTATGAATTATTGAAGTTAGAAGTTCGAAATAATTGATTTTTGAAGTTTTAAATATTTTTAAAAAAAAACATTTTTTTTCATTTGGGGCATGTGTGTTAAATGGTTAAAATTAGTTTGGTGGTGTGCTTAGGAATTTAGTTTATAAATAATATTGTTATATTAAATTTTCTACTTTGGTGTTCTAGCATTTTCCTATAAATAGGGTGCTTAGGTTAGAATTGAAAATCACACGAAAAAGCTGAAGTTTTCTCTTTCTATATTATCGAGCGTATTCTTGTGAGTATTTTGATATCTTGAGTGTTGCTATACGGTGCAAGTTTCCTTCAGCATTATATCTGATATTCCAGCCAGAAGTACTATTCTTTTGAGGTAAGGGATGTTATTTTTTTTAGAAATGATATTATTTCTTTCAATATCATTATGCCGGGATATTGGTAAGATTTTTCTTGTAAAATTATGATCTTTTCATGTCGGAGTTACTATTCACGAGTTACTATTCACGAGTTTCAATTCACGAGTTACTATTCACGAGTGTTATTCACGAAGCATGAAAATTTTTCTTGTGAAATTTCTACCTTTTAGTGTCGGTGTTACTATTCACGTATACGGTACTATTCACGTATACAACACTATTCACAAATACGACACTATTCACAGAAAAATTAAATTTTCTTTCCTGTGTCCAAGATATCTATTATGGATACTAGCTTTGATTGTATCCATGTTTTGGTCTTCATTCTTGAATTTTACTTCACTATGGTTATTTATGAAGTATTTTTTAACTTGGATTGCTTAAAAGTCTGAATCCCTAATATTTGTTCTTTTGTCTCCTTTGGATTCGTTTTCTTTAAAATATATTTTTCATCATCCTCAGTCCTAAATGATGATATAACTGAATATCTTTGGCCTGTATTGCAAAGATGAATGATTTCTTGTTGAATATCTTTGGCCCGTAGTGCAAAGATGAACATGTATTGAGATGAACATGACCGACTGATTAATATCTTTGGCCTGTAGTGCAAAGATGACTATTTGATTCAAGATGTATATTGATTGATGTTATAGGGATAAAATATTGATGATGGACTTTTAAATTCATAGATGATAGTAGATTTCATTCTCTACTTAACTCTTCTAATGAATCATTATTTCCGCTGCAGTTGTTGATCCAAAACTTGTTTTCTATTGTATTTTATCAGATTTTTCCCTGTTGAGGGCTAACGATAATTTGTTGTACATTATCTTAGTCATAATATCATTTACTGGGCTAGTTGAGCTCACCCTTTTCCTTTTTGTTCTATTTTTCTTCTTAGGAGGCGAGAATATAGCAGGAACTAGTTGGGGTGTAGAGTGATGGTTCAAGATAATTGTTTTAGTAGTCCGCACCATTTTGTAAAATAGTATATCAATAATTGTATGAGGACTTTGAAAGTAGTATGCACACAAGCCAATCATGTTTGATGATAAAGCATATACTTTGTAACAATCTTATTCATTTATTAATAAAAAGTATTAATTTATTAAAGGCTATTAATTATCTACATGATCTTTGTTTTATAATATGTGATAAACCCATTGTTTTAAGCAATGCTTTTAGAATAATGATGATGATCATTCTAATGAGATCTAAATTCTTAGAAAGCTTAAAACTAAAATAGTTCCCAATCGTTGGATTACTAAATTGGGGATTAGTGAATCCGGATAGATTGGTACATCGTTTAACTGCTCATTGGATGAGGATGATTGATCTCATGATCATTTGTGTGGAGACACTAAAACAAGTATGTAGGTGCTTATTAGAGAATAAGTTCACTTGAACGTGGCTCGCTAAGAATAATACCTAATGGAGTTTTATTTGCTGTCAATAGGAATTCTGTAGTGATAGTAGTCTAAGTGATCCTTGGACTTGAGATCATCATAGTATCTTGTGTATGATGAGTTATACTTTGACTTATTCCTTAAGACCCTTAGGGTATATCAAAAGGGTATGCTTGGGTATAATAAGTTGTACATGGAGATAATATATGATCGATAAAGAATCTACCACTTCTAATAAGAAGAAATGTCTATGTGATTCGATAAATGACAACCCGAGAGTCCTTGGCGGCGAAATGAAATTAGAAAGGAGTTTCTAATTTGCATTATTTGGAGTTGTGCATTTAAGAATCGAAATACATATAATTAAATAAAATAAGACTTGACGATAATTCCATGTCTTATATTTAATTGGGACATTGTATGGTGGAAGGATTGAATTGTGCGGTAACTATTTTTACTCAAAGGTTCTTTAATGATTAATGTTGAAATCTATATTATCCGGAAAGTCGTTGATCGCTAGGGAGAACTTATCCCTATTGTAGAATAAATATTATTTATTTAAATAAATTAATTATTTAATTTATTTATTTAAATAAGATTAGAATTGTTCTAATTGATTTATTCACAACCTAGGTTTATATGGAGAACCTAAAGGGTCACACCATAAAAGGAAGAATAATTATTTAAGAAGTTAATGGCATAATCGTAATAATATGTTAAGTATATTTAATTTAATCTATGGTGATAGAATAAATTAAATAGCTTAATATTTATTATTTAATATTTTAGAAATATTAAATATAAATTAATAAGAGGAGTCTTATTAATATTATTACAATTATTATTATTTTAATTTCTAAAAGAGTTTAGAAATTAATTTAATATAAGTACTCTCATTTATTCCTAATTGGATTAGGAAGGAAAATTAGTTAAAGAGTTTAATTAATTATCCCTAATAAGATTAGGGAGCTTAATTAATTAAAAGAATTTAATTAATTAAATAATACCAAATTCCTTAATTGTTAAGGTAGGTTTGCCCACATCTATTAATAAGAGGAGTCTTATTATGGGTGGGTGTGGTTGATTTTTTCAATATACGTAATAATTCCAATTTGTTGGGAGAGTACACCCTTTCTATAGAGATAGAAAAACTAGGGTTTAGCCAACCACCCTTCTTCTTGAATTTTCTTCTTCCTTGGTGGATCACCTCTAGAGGCCAAACATATGGGTGGCTAACGTTGATCAAAGGAAGGAACCAAACCCGGTGGATTCAAGTTGAGCGCGAAAAGGATTTGGAGGTGAACTTGTACACGAGGAAGCTCGATCTTCAAGGGTATGATTTTATTCTTTATCTTTTCGTTTAATTAATAATTGTGCAAAAGGGTGATCCGGGGTTTATGGTTTGTAAATAATTTTAAACTCGATTTTACACGCTTTAGCACTTTTTTATGCAATTTGATTCGTTCATGAATATTACAAACCTAACAGTGGCATCAGAGCCAAACCTTTATGCGAATTATTAATTGTTTTAATTTGATATGAATATTGATATGTGTTTAGAACAATTTTATTGGGCATATTTTTATTGAATAAAATTAAAAAAAAAAAAAAAAAAAAAATAGCTCGCGTATCTGATTTTTTTTTTTTGCACCTGCGGATCTTCAAAGGAGAAAGTGACGCACGGATATAACAAAGAAAGGAATTAACGAAAAAAAAATAAATAAAAAAAGGACCGAAATCAGCAGCCAAAACAAAAAAAAAAATATGGCAACCTTAATTTTGGTGACCCACGTGATTAGCGAAAAGAGAGTCCTTAAACATTAATTTTGGTAACTTTTTATACCACTCACTCACGGAAATATTATATATATATATTATATTACGAATATTTATATATATATATTCTTAATTATTATATAATTAAAATAAAAAGTTTATTTTAATTTTAAAATAAAAGGTTTATTTTAATATTAAAATAAAAAGTTTATTTTAATATTAAAATATAAAGTTTTATTTTAATTTTAATAATTTTATAATTAAAATAAAAGGTTTATTTTAATCTTAAAATAAAAGGTTTATTTTAATATTAAAATAAAAAGTTTATTTTAATTTTAAAATTAAATTTCATGCTAACTAATTAGAGTTGGAATTTGATTCCATGATAACTAATTGGAGTTGAAATTGGATTTTATTTTTCCTAAAATAAAGGAGTTTATTTGTGAATAGGTAAAATAAATCCATCTTTCCTTAAATAAAGGAGTTTATTTAGATATGAAATAAGATTTCATATTATTCAAAATAAAAGAGTTTATTTGTGAATAGGAAAGATAATCCGTGTTTCCTTTAATTTTTTTTTTTACATGGAATTGGATTCCATAATTAATTAAAATAAAAAAGAGTTTATTTTAATTAAAGATTTTTTTTACATGGAATTGGATTCCATAATTAATTAAAATAAAAGAGTTTATTTTAATTAAATTTTTTTTTTACATGGAATTGGATTTCATAATTAATTAAAATAAAGGAGTTTATTTTGATTAAAGATTTTGATTAAAATAAAATAGTTTATTTTATTCAAAATTAGATAAATTAAAATAAAATAGTTTTATTTTGATTTAAATTTGGATTAAAATAAAGGAGTTTATTTTGATTCAAAAATAGATTTTATACTAACTAAAGTTGCCCATTAAATGATATCAATATATATATTAAATGTTTATTATTCATAAGATGAATGTTATTTATTGATACATATGGTGATGTGTATGATAATAAATGGGATTGATTATGGACTATTGACCAATGTGATTGGATTTTATTTTAGTTGGATGCATGAATGTATGAGTTTTATTAAATGGGTTCTGCGTACCTCATCTTCTCTAATTTTTTCTTAATGTAAATTCTATCTCTCTCCTATGTACTTCCCCTTGACTGCTGATCAAGGTTTCTATTTATTTTAAATAGTTTTGTAATAGGAATAGTTAGAATTAATTTTGAAAAATTGGAGATCAAAGGAGCAAGGAGCGCGTGAAGACCCGCTTGTTATGGAGCCCCAGTTTAAATGTAATAGTTATATTTAAATATTATTTCTTGCACCCTAGGGTTTGACCTTTTGGTTCACTTGGTGGCTCTAGTGAACAAAACTAGAATAAAAGTCCATAATCAATCCGGTAGAATATAGTATTCTATATGTGCATGCTTATACTATATATATTATATATTATGCAAACATGCTTCGCATGTTCATTAATATAATAGCGTATTTTATATATATATAAATGCCGCTAAACAAGATGAGACAAATTAATAACAAACCCCTCAATTTTTATATTAAGTCCTAAGCGTTCAAAGATATTTGGAATATCGAACGTCACCTTCTAGCATGATAAAATTAATAGAGTATTAAATATTTAATATGAGTTTGTTGTGTCACCACAAGGCAAGTATTAAGTATTTAAGATGTTAATTTATCACATTTGATGCTTATAAAGAAAATTGAACAATATTGTTTTGTTGTGTCACCACAAGGATGATATTTTTCTTTTTTTGAATATATGGAGTGCTAGGTCGGACTTAACTTGGATAATTTTGATTCGGATGTGCCACCACTTGATCAAAATAATCTAAGAGGCAAAATACAAGGAGTTGCATAGTTGATGTAATTGACAAAAGTTGTCTACCTATTTATTTATATATAGTTTGTCGTGTCACCACAAGGCTATATACATTTGAAATGGGATCCTTATTCTCACTAGCAAATCTTTAATCGATTTTGCTTAACTATATAAGTGAGGTAATATAGTTTGAAGAAAATAGTGGGAGATACCAATTTAAAACAAGACCTAAATTATTTTGGTAATTAATAAAAGAATGTATGTTAAAATGTTGTTAATTACAAATTCATTTACAGAATTTTACAATGTCTAAAATTACTATCACTGCGAAGCATATTAGATGCTAAGTTAATCAGATCGAATTAAACGGATTGGTTAAAGAATTTGAGAATAGTTCTCATGGCTGAAAAGTTATCTTATGTCCTTAATACGTCTATCCTCAAGATAGTTGCGAGATAATGCCTCTGAGGAAGACATTGCTACTTTTAGAAAGTGGCAAGATGATGCACATTAGCTCGATGCATCATGCTCGCATCCATGAGTAACGAGCTTGACGTCGACTTGAAACTATGGATGCTCTTACTATATTCCCCGCACATCAAGTAGTTGATGGTGAGGAAAGTGGGGCCGATAGATATCGAGATATCTAAGGAGCTCTTCCGATCTAGAATGGCCAATGGCACTATAAATGCAGACAAAAAATCTTAACATAATCAATTTGATTGATCAATTAGGATAACAGGTTTTGTCATGGATGGAGAGTTGAGCCAAGATTTGATCTTGCACTCACTCCCGGACTCCTTTCACAATTGTTGTGAATTTTTCATATGAACAAGCTGTTAGGTTTGTAATATTCATAACGCAATCAAATTGCAAAAATAATGCGGAAGCGTGTAAAAATCAGAGTTTAAAAATTTTACAAACCATAAACCCGGATCATCCTTTATGCATAATTATTAATTAAATTAAAAGATAAAGAATAAAATCATACCCTTGAAGATCGAGCTTCCTCAGGTACAAGTTCACCTCCAAATCCTTTCGCGTTCAACTTGAATCCACCGGGTTTGGTTCTTTCCTTTGATCAACGTTAGCCACCCAAATGTTTGGCCTCTAGAGGTGATCCACCAAGGAAGAAGAAAATTCAAGAAGAAGGGTGGTTGGCTAAACCCTAGTTTTTTTATCTCTATAGAAAGGGTGTACTCTCCCAACAATTGGAATTATTTTCGTATGTTGAAAAAGTCAACAAACCCCCAACACCCATAATAAGACTCCTCTTATTTATAGATGTGGGCAACCCACCTTAACAATTAAGGAATTTGGTTTTATTTAATTAATTAAATTCTTTTAATTAATTAAGCTCCCTAATCTTATTAGGGATAATTAATTAAACTCCTTTAACTAATTTTCCTTCCTAATCCAATTAGGAATAAATGAGAGTACTTATATTAAATTAATTCCTAAACTCTTTTAGAAATTAAAATAATAATAATTGTAATAATATTAATAAGACTCCTCTTATTAATTTATATTTAATATTTCTAAAATATTAAATAATAAATATTAAGCTATTTAATTTATTCTATCACCATAGATTAAATTAAATATATATAACATATTATTACGATTATGCCATTAACTTCTTAAATAATTATTCTTCCTTTTATGGTGTGACCCTTTAGGTTCTCCATATTAAACCTTGTGAATAAATCAATTAGAACAATTCTAATCTTATTTAAATAAATAAATTAAACAATTAATTTATTTAAATAAATAATATTTATTCTACAATAGGGATAAGCCTCCTAGCGTTCAACGACTTTTCGAGATAATATAGATTTCAACATTAATCATAAAAGAACCTTTGAGTAAATAGTTACTGTACAATTCTATCCTTCCACCATACAATGTCCCAATTAAATATAAGACATGGAATTATGTCAAGTCTTATTTTATTTAATTATATGTATTTCGATCCTTAAATGCACTGACTCCAAATAATGCAAATTAGAAACTCCTTTCTAATTTCATTACGCCTTAACCAAGGACTCTTGGTTGTCATTTATCGAATCACATAGGACATTTCTCTTCTTTTATTAGAAGTGGTAGATTCTTTATTGATCATACATTATCTCCATGTACAACTTATTATACCCAAGCATACCCTTTGATATACCCTAAGGGTCTTAAGGAATAAGTCAAAGTATAACTCATCATACACAAGATACTATGATGATCTCAAGTCCAAGGATTACTTGTACTACTATCACTATAGGAATTCCTATTGACGGATAAATAAAACTCCATTAGGTATTCCTTAGCGAGCCACGTTCGATGAACTTATTCTCTAATAAGCACCTACATACTTGCTTTAGTGTCTCCACACAAATGATCATGAGATCAATCATCCTCATCCAATGAAAGAGCAACGTATGTACCAATCTATCCGGATTCACTAATCCCCAATTTAGTAATCCAATGATTGGGAACTATTTTAGTTTTAAGCTTTCTAAGAATTTAGATCTCATTAGAATGATCATCATCATTATTCTAAAAGCATTGCTTAAAACTATGGGTTTATCACATATTATAAAACAGCATCATGTAGATAATTAAAAGCCTTTAATAAATTAATATTTTTTATTAATAAATGAATAAGATTGTTTACAAAGTATATGCTTTATCATCAAACATGATTGGCTTGTATGCATACTACTTTTAATCTCCCACTTTTTTAAAGCCAATCGTCATGGTATCTTATACTCTTCTTCTCTAAGTGACGATTATCCTGTTTGTTGGATAAGCTTTAGTTAATAGATATGTAATGTTGTTCTTGAGAGAGTCCACTATCTCTATAGTGATTTCCCATCTTTCAATGATTCTAATAATCAAATGAAAGTGCCACAACACATATTTAGATCCAAGATGAGATTTAGGAACTATTCATAGTTTCAGAATGAACTTTTAATCCAAACAATCAACTTGCGACTTCATTTATAGCTATATACCTTGTCTTTTTATCACTAAACCAAAGAACTCTTTCTTTGTTTGGAACCTTTCCAATTCAACGCACCACTGCTCAAGGTAGCCCTTTACCTTAAAGTGGATTTTCGATCGTCTTGTGCTGCGAAAAACTTGAGTCCAGTAAAGCCCTCTAGTTTTAATTCGGACCCACCATGTTTATGATCACATCCTTAGTCTGCCTATTAAGCACTTTAAGATGTTTTCACCGACTCATAGTGAACTTCTCCATAATATGGTGATCAACATCGGTCTCGTACATTTCATTGCATACATGATTGTTACTCATGCGATCTCTCTTTTTGGAGTCTATGGGGACTATTAAGAGAGATACACTCCATGGCTCATCGACATGAGACATCTCTTGGAGTTTTCCATGCTAAACGACTTTAGCATCAAATGAATATACATTCCTTGGGTTAAGTCGAGCATCCTTTTAAATCTATCTATATAGATTTATATCCCCAATTAAGATACTCTTCCAAATCATTCATGGAGGAATGTTTAGACAACTTTATCTTTACTGATTGTAGCATTGGTATGTCATTCCTTATCCGTAGTATATCAACATATAATACTAGAAATTTCACGACGCTCCCACTGACCCTTTTGTACACATTAGGTTCATTCTTGTTTTTGATAAAATCAAACTCTTTTGATTATTTCATCAAAACGAATGTTCCATGTTTGAGAAACTTGCTTCATCCATTTCTCTGAGTGTCTCATACACTTCATCATATGTAATTTGGATCATCATCTTCTATGATGTGTACCTCATCATCATCATCTATGATGAATCCATACCTCCTAGGTATCTTGGTGACTATTCGATTTACGATTGGTTTGTGAGTACAACATGTGTTATCTATAGGTTCCTCTTATTTGACTTATAGTGTTTGTGGTTCTTGAACTTTTCAAGATCTATTATCCTCCCACTAGCCCTTTCAATGATAAACACCTTTATCTTAGAAGGCGTGTTTCTACAACAAACACCTTTTGCTAAGTAGAATTATAGAACATATACCCTAAACTTACTTTAGGATGTCCCACAAATCGACACTTGTCAAATCTTGTCCCAAGCTTATCCTTCGAAACCTTTTCACATAAGTTGGACAACCCCTTATCTTAACATACTTAAGATTAGGAATCCTCCCTGTCCATAACTTTTATGGAGTCTTGAAATGGGATTTTGAGGTTACCTTTTAAGTAGATATGCAACCATTTCTAGGACATGATCCTAGAAGGATACTGAAATGTCGGTAAAATCATTATGGACCGTACCATGTCCAACAAGGTACGATTTTTCATTCAGATACATCAATCAATTATTACGTATCATGAGGTGTCCATTATGAGAAAAACCATTTGAGATGATCCAGAAACTTATTGCACAAGTATTCCTTCCTTGATCCGATCAAAGAATCCTAATACTTTGCCAATTTGTTTCACTTTTGAATTCTTTGAACCTTTCAAATAATTCACACTTGTATTTCAACAAATACATACATTCAACTCTTTGAATGATCATCTCCTTTTTCTAATACTAATTTGTTCAATATGCAAAATTATTTTCATGTAAGTCAAGTATACAAAATTTATTAAGTAATATTCCAGTTCTATACAAAACATTATTATTATAAATAGAACAACAATTGTTCTTAATTATAATACCAAAGATTTCATTGTCCAACAATAAAATGGAAATAATATTTTTAACAAGAACTGGAATACAATAACAACTTATTGACTTAATAGACTTGCCCATAGGCATTGCTAAACTATAAGTTTCTATGGCTAATGTAGCAACCTTTGCTTCATTTCCCACACATAAGATTATTTATCTTTGTTTAGCTTTCTACTTCTTCTTGGTCCATTCATAAATCTATATTTATGATAACCAAAGTCGGTATCCAATACCCAAGTAGAACCTTGACTTAAAGAAAAATTTATTTCAATCATGAACAAAAACTGTATTATAACCGAAATTTCACTAAGCTTCTTTGGTTAGCCTCTGCAAGATGCTTCTCGCAGTTTCTTTCTAGTGTCCAGGCTTATTGCAGTGGTAGCAAACTCCTTTGCCATCTATATCGCTTTTGTTCTTATTATCCTTTGTTTACGCCTTTACATTTACCTTCTTTGAATCGTTCTTCTTTTCGAGGAAGATCCTTTGGCCCCTACCAAGTAAGACTTGGTCTTTCTTGGTTGAAAGTGACTCTCAACATTTTTCAATATGTTAAGCAAATCAATGAGGTGATATCTAGCTTGTTTATATGAAAAATTTACAACAATTAATGAAAGGAGTCCGGGAGTGAGTGCAAGATCAAATCTTGGCTCAACTCTCCATCCATGACAAAACCGGTTGTCTTAATTGATCAATCAAATTGATTATGTTAAGAACTTTTTATCTGCATCTATATAGTGCCATTGGCCATTCTAGATCGGAAGAGCTCCTTAGATATCGATATCTATCGGTCCTACTTTCCTCACCATCAACTACTTGATGTGCGGGAATATAGTAGAGCATCCATAGTTTCATCTTGTGACTGAAGCTTGTTACTCATGGATGTGAGCATGATGCATTGAGCCAATCATGCATCATCTTGCCACTTTCTAAAAGTAGCAATCTCTTCCTCAGAGGCATTATGCGCAACCATTGCGAGGATAGGCGTATTAAGAACATAAGATAGCTTTTTCAACTTTATGAGAACTATTCTCAAATTCCTTAACCAATCAGTGTAATTGATGCCGTTAATTAACATCAAATATGTTTCGCAATGATAGTAATTTTAGACATTGTAAAATTACGTAAATGAATTTTGTAATTAACAACATTTTAACATACATTCTTTTATTAATTACCAAAATAATTAGGTCTTGTTTTAAATTGGTATCTCCCACTATTTTCTTTAAAACTATATTACCTCACTTATATAGTTCTAAAAAATCTAATTAAAGATTTGCTAGTGAGAATAAGGATCCCATTTCAAATGTATATAGCCTTGTGGTGACACAACAAACTATATATAAATAAATAGGTAGACAACTTTTGTCAATTACATCAACTATGCAACTCCTTGTCTTTTGCCTCTTAGATTATTTTGATCAAGTGGTGGCACATCCTAATCAAAATTATCCAAGTTAAGTCCGACTTTAGCACTCCATATATTCAAAAAGAAAAATATCATCCTTGTGGTGACACAACAAAACAATATTGTTCAATTTTATTTATAAGCATCAAATGTGATAAATTAACATCTTAAATACTTAATACTTGCCTTGTGGTGACACAACAAACTCATATTAAATATTTAATACTCTATTAATTTTATCATGCTAGAAAGGCGACGTTCGATATTCCAAATATCTTTGAACGCTTAGGACTTAATATAAAAATTGAGGGGTTTGTTATTAATTTGTCTCATCTTGTTTAAGCAGCGCATTACATACATATATATATAAATACGCGTCATATTAATTAACATGCTGAAGCATGTTTGCATAATATATAATATATATATAGTATAAGCATGCACATATAGAATACTATATTCTACCCGGATTGATTATGGACTTTTATTCTAGTTTGGTTCACTAGAGCCACCTAGTGAACCAAAAGGTCAAACCCTAGGGGTGCAAGAAATATTATTTAAATATAACTATTACATTTAAACCCGGGCTCCATTATAAACGGGTCTTCACGCGCTCCTTGCTCCTTTGATCTCTAATTCTTCAAAATTAATTCTAAATATTCCTATTACAAAACTATTTTAAAATAAATAGAAGCCTTGATCAGCAGTCAAGGGGAAGTACATAGGAGAGAGATAGAATTTTACATTAAGAAAAAAATTAGAGAAGACGAGGTACGCAGACCCCATTTAATAAAACCCATACATTCATGCATCCAACTAAAATAAAATCCAATCACATTGGTCAATAGTCCATAATCAATCCCATTTATTATCATACACATCACCATATGCATCAATAAATAACATTCATCTCATGAATAATAAACATTTAATATATATATTGATATCATTTAATGGGCAAATTTAGTTAGTATAAAATCTAATTTTTGAATCAAAATAAACTTCTTTATTTTAATCCAAATTTAAATCAAAATAAAACTATTTTATTTTAATTTATCCAATTTTGAATAAAATAAACTATTTTATTTTAATCAAAATATTTAATCAAAATAAACTCTTTTATTTTAATTAATTATGGAATCCAATTCCATGTAATAAAAATTTTAATTAAAATAAACTCTTTTATTTTAATTAATTATGAAATCCAATTCCATGTAAAAAAAAAAAAACTCCTTTATTATTAAAGGAAACACGGATTATCTTTTCCTATTCACAAATAAACTCCTTTATTTTTTGAATAATATGAAATCTTATTCCATATTTAAATAAACTCTTTTATTTAAGGAAACATGGATTCACTTTCCTATTCACAAATAAACTCTTTTATTTTGAATAATATGAAATCTATTTCATATCTAAATAAACTCCTTTATTTAAGGAAAAATAAAATCCAATTTCAACTCCAATTAGTTATCATGGAATCCAATTCCAACTCTAATTAGTTAGCATGAAATTCTAATTTTAAAATTAAAATAAACTCTTTTATTTTAATATTAAAATAAACCTTTTATTTTGAGATTAAAATAAACCTTTTTATTTTAATTATAAAATTATTTAAAATTAAAATAAAACTTTATATTTTAATATTAAAATAAACCTTTTATTTTAAAATTAAAATAAACTTTTATTTTAAATATATAATAATTAAGAATATATATATATATATATATATATTCGTAATATATATATATTATATATATATATAACCGTTCCTTATTCACCAAGACAACTTTGTTCTCGATTTCATGCGTGCAAGCTTTTTCTTTTTTTTGTTTTTTTTAGGTACGTGACCAATATATATATATATATATATAATCATTATATAATCATTAGATAATCATTAGATAATCATTAGCAATCATTAGATTATCATGTTATTACATGTAATGATTGTTAATAATTAATCATCCTCGATTTTAATTTAGCTTTATCAAAAAAAAAAACAATGACCCGTTAATCGACTAATCAAAGTATGAGCAATTGCGTTTTTTTTTTTTTTTATAATAAATTTTATACAATAAATTATGCCCAAAAAATTGTTCTAAACACATATCAATATACATATCAAATTAAAATAATTAATAATTAGCATAAAGGTTTGGCTCGATGCCAATTGTTAGGTTTGTAATATTCATAACGCAATCAAATTGCAAAAATAATGCGGGCGTGTAAAATCGAGTTTAAAAATTTACAAACCATAAACCCGGATCATCCTTTATGCATAATTATTAATTAAACGAAAAAAGATAAAGAATAAAATCATACCCTTGAAGATCGAGCTTCCTCGGTGCAAGTTCACCTCCAAATCCTTTCGCGTTCAACTTGAATCCACCGGGTTTGGTTCTTTCCTTTGATCAACGTTAGCCACCCAAATGTTTGGCCTCTGAGAGGTGATCCACCAAGGAAGAAGAAAATTCAAGAAGAAGGGTGGTTGGCTAAACCCTAGTTTTTCTATCTCTATGAAGAAGGGTGTCTCTCCCAACAATTGGAATTATTTTGTATGTTGAAAAAGTCAACAAACCCCAACACCCATAATAAGACTCCTCTTATTTATAGATGTGGGCAACCCACATTAACAATTAAGGAATTTGGTTTTATTTAATTAATTAAATTCTTTTAATTAATTAAGCTCCCTAATCTTATTAGGGATAATTAATTAAACTCCTTTAACTAATTTTCCTTCCTAATCCAATTAGGAATAAATGAGAGTACTTATATTAAATTAATTCCTAAACACTTTTAGAAATTAAAATAATAATAATTGTAATAATATTAATAAGACTCCTCTTATTAATTTATATTTAATATTTCTAAAATATTAAATAATAAATATTAAGCTATTTAATTTATTCTATCACCATAGATTAAATTAAATATACATAACTATATTATTACGATTATACCATTAACTTCTTAAATAATTATTCTTCCTTTTATGGTGTGACCCTTTAGGTTCTCCATATTAAACCTATTGTGAATAAATTAATTAGAACAATTCTAATCTTATTTAAATAAATAAATTAAACAATTAATTTATTTAAATAAATAATATTTATTCTACAATAGGGATAAGCCTCCCTAGCGTTCAACGACTTTCCGGATAATATAGATTTCAACATTAATCATAAAAGAACCTTTGAGTAAATAGTTACCGCATGATTCAATCCTTCCACCATCTGATGTCCCAATTAAATATAAGACATGGAATTACTGTCAAGTCTTATTTTATTTAATTATATGTATTTCGATCCTTAAATGCACAACTCAAAATAATGCAAATTAGAAACTCCTTTCTAATTTCATTACTCCTTAACCAAGGACTACTCTTTGGGTTGTCATTTATCGAATCACATATGACATTTCTCTTCTTTTATTAGAAGTGGTAGATTCTTTATTGATCATACATTATCTCCATGTACAACTTATTATACCCAAGCATACCCTTTGTTATACCCTAAGGGTCTTAAGGAATAAGTCAAAGTATAACTCATCATACATAAGATACTATGATGATCTCAAGTCCAAGGATTACTTGTACTACTATCACTATAGAATTCCTATTGATAGGCAAATAAAACTCCATTAGGTATTCCTTAGCGAGCCAATGCGTCAAAGGAACTTATTCTCTAATAAGCACCTACATACTTGCTTTAGTGTCTCCACACAAATGATCATGAGATCAATCATCCTCATCCAATGAAAGCAAGCAGCGTATGTACCAATCTATCCGGATTCACTAATCCCCAATTTAGTAATCCAATGATTGGGAACTATTTTAGTTTTAAGCTTTCTAAGAATTTAGATCTCATTAGAATGATCATCATCATTATTCTAAAAGCATTGCTTAAAACTATGGGTTTATCACATATTATAAAACAAAGATCATGTAGATAATTAAAAGCCTTTAATAAATTAATATTTTTTGTTAATAAATGAATAAGATTGTTTACAAAGTATATGCTTTATCATCAAACATGATTGGCTTGTATGCATACTACTTTCACAAGCTAGATATCGCCTACCATTTGATTTGCTTAACATATTGAAAATGTTGAGAGTCACTTTCCAACCAAGAAAGATCAAGTCTTCTTTGGTAGAAGCCAAAGGATCTTCCGAAAAGAAGAACGATTCAAAGAAGGTAAATGAAAAGGCAAAACAAAGGATAATAAGAACAAAAGCGATCACGATATAGCAAAGGAGTTTGCTTCCTTCCACTACAATAAGCATGGACAATTGGAAAGAAATCATGAGAAGCACCTTGCGTTAGCTAACCAAAGAAGATTAATGAAGTTTCGGTTACAAATAAAATTTTGTTCAAGATTTAAAATAAATTTTTCTTTAAGTCAAGGTTCTACTTGGGTATTGGATACCAGATTTGGTTATCATAAATATAGATTTATGAAGGACCAAGCGTAAGTAGAAAGCTAAACAAAGATAAGTAATCCTATGTGTAGAAAATGAAGTAAAGGTTGCTACATTAGCCATAGAAACTTATAGTTTAGCAATGCCTATGGGAAAATCTATTAAGTCAATAAGTTGTTATTGTATTTCAGTTCTTGTTAGAAATATTATTTCAATTTTGTTGTTGGACAATAAAATTTTTGGTATTATAATTAAGAACAATTGTTGTTCTATTTATAATAATAATGTTTTGTATAGAATGAATATTACTTAATAAATTTTGTATACTTGACTTACATGACAATAATTTTGCATATTTAACAAATTAGTATAAGAAAAGGAGATGATCATTCAAAGAGTTGAATATATGTATTTGCTGAAATACAAGTGTGAATTATTTGAAAGGTTCAAAGAATTCAGAAGTGAAATAAATTGGCAATGTATTAAGATTCTTTGATTAGATCAAGGAATAAATACTTGTGCAATAAGTTTCTAGATCATCTCAAATGGTTTTCTCATAATGGACACATCCTGATACGCAATAATTGATTGATGTATCTGAAAGGAAAAATCATACCTTGTTGGACATGGTACGGTCCATAATGATTTTACCGACATTCCAATATCCTTCTGTGGATCATGTCCTATAAATGGTCGCATATCTACGAAAAGGTAACCTCAAAATCCATTTCAAGACTCCATAAAAGTTATGGACGGGGAGGATTCCTAATCTTAAGTATGTTAAGATGAGGGTTGTCCAACTTATGTGAAAAGGTTTCAAAGGATAAGCTTGGGACAAAATTTGACATGTATGATTTGTGGGACATCCTAAAGTAAGTTTAGGGCATATGTTCTATAATCCTACATAGCAAAAGGTGTTTATTGCGAAACACCCTGCCTTCTAAGATAAAGGTGTTTATCATTAAAAAGGGCTAGTGGGAGTATAATAGATCTTGAAGATTTCAAGAACCACAAAACAGTATAAATCAAATAAGAGGAACCTATAGATATACCTATTGTACCACAACCGAATCGTAAATCTGGAATAGTACCGAAGATACCTAGGAGGTATGGATTCATCATGGATGATGATGATGAGGTATGCATTATAGAAGATGATGATCCAGAGTTAAATACGATGAGGTAAGAGTTCTAGTGTGTACAAAAGGGTTAGTGGGAGCGTCGTGACATTCCTAATATTATATGTTGATATACTACGGATAAGGAATGACATACTAATGCTACAATCAGTAATGATAAATTTGTCTAAACATTCCTCCATGAATGGTTTGGGACGAGTATCTTAATTGGGGATAAAATCTATATAGATAGATACAAGAGGATACTCGACTTAACCCAAGGAACGTATATTCATTTGATGCTAAAGTTGTTTAGCATGGCAAACTCCAAGAGATGTCTCATGTCGATGAGCTATGGAGTGTATCTCTCTTAATAGTCCCCATAGACTCCTGAAAAGAGAGGTCGCATGAGTGACAATCATGTATGCAATGAAATGTACGAGACCTGATGTTGATCAGTTATATTCTGGAGAAGTTCACTATGAGTCAGTGAAAAACATCTTAAAGTGCTTAACCGACACTAAGGATGTGATCATATTCATGGTGGGTCTAAATTAAAACTAGAGGGCTTAACAAACTCAAGTTTTTCAGACAGACCAAGATGACAGAAAATCCACTTTAAGGTAAAGCATTATCTTGAGCAGTTGGTGTGCAGTTGAATTGGAAAGGTTCCAAACAAAAAAGCGATTCTTTGGTTTAGTGATAAAGACAAAGTATATAGCTATAAATGAAGTCTGCAAGTTGATTGTTTGGATTAAAAGTTCATTACGAAACTAGGAATAGTTCCTAAGTCTCATCTTGGATCTAAACATGTGTTGTGGCACTTTCATTTGATTATTAGAATCATTTAAAGATGGGAAATCACTATAGAGATAGTGGACTCTCATGAACAACATTACATATCCATTAACTAAAACTTATCCAACAGCAGGATACTCGTCACTTAGAGAAGAAGAGTATGAGTTACCATGACGATTGGCTTTAGTGCAAGTGGGAGATTGAAAGTAGTATGCACACAAGCCAATCATGTTTGATGATAAAGCATATACTTTGTAACAATCTTATTCATTTATTAATAAAAAGTATTAATTTATTAAAGGCTATTAATTATCTACACGATCTTTGTTTTATAATATGTGATAAACCCATAGTTTTAAGCAATGCTTTTAGAATAATGATGATGATCATTCTAATGAGATCTAAATTCTTAGAAAGCTTAAAACTAAAATAGTTCCCAATCGTTGGATTACTAAATTGGGGATTAGTGAATCCGGATAGATTGGTACATACGTTGCTTGCTCATTGGATGAGGATGATTGATCTCATGATCATTTGTGTGGAGACACTAAAGCAAGTATGTAGGTGCTTATTAGAGAATAAGTACACTTGAACGTGGCTCGCTAAGGAATACCTAATGGAGTTTTATTTTCCTGTCAATAGGAATTCTCAGAAGTGATAGTAGTACAAGTGATCCTTGGACTTGAGATCATCATAGTATCTTGTGTATGATGAGTTATACTTTGACTTATTCCTTAAGACCCTTAGGGTATATCAAAGGGTATGCTTGGGTATAATAAGTTGTACATGGAGATAATATATGATCAATAAAGAATCTACCACTTCTAATAAAAGAAGAGAAATGTCCTATGTGATTTGATAAATGACAACCCAAAGAGTCCTTGGCGTTAAGCGAAATGAAATTAGAAAGGAGTTTCTAATTTTCATTATTTGGAGTTGTGCATTTAAGAATCGAAATACATATAATTAAATAAAATAAGACTTGTGATAGAATTCCATGTCTTATATTTAATTGGGACATTGTATGGTGGAAGGATTGAATTGTCAGTAACTATTTACTCAAAGGTTCTTTAATGATTAATGTTGAAATCTATATTATCCGGAAAGTCGCTTTGATCGCTAGGAGGTTTATCCCTATTGTAGAATAAATATTATTTATTTAAATAAATTAATTGTTTAATTTATTTATTTAAATAAGATTAGAATTGTTCTAATTGATTTATTCACAACCTGGTTTAATATGGAGAACCTAAAGGGTCACACCATAAAAGGAAGAATAATTATTTAAGAAGTTAATGGCATAATCGTAATAATATATAGTTAAGTATATTTAATTTAATCTATGGTGATAGAATAAATTAAATAGCTTAATATTATTATTTAATATTTATTATTTAGTATTTTAATATTATTACAATTATTATTATTTTAATTTCTAAAAGAGTTTAAAAATTAATTTAATATAAGTACTCTCATTTATTCCTAATTGGATTAGGAAGGAAAATTAGTTAAAAGAGTTTAATTAATTATCCCTAATAAGATTAGGGAGCTTAATTAATTAAAAGAATTTAATTAATTAAATAAAACCCAATTCCTTAATTGTTAAGGTGGGTTGCCCACATCTATTAATAAGAGGAGTCTTATTATGGGTGGGTGTGGTTGATTTTTCAATATACGTAATAATTCCAATTTGTTGGGAGAGTACACCCTTTCTATAGAGATAGAAAAACTAGGGTTTAGCCAACCACCCTTCTTCTTGAATTTTCTTCTTCCTTGGTGGATCACCTCTAGAGGCCAAACATATAGGTGGCTAACGTTGATCAAAGGAAGGAACCAAACCCGGTGGATTCAAGTTGAACGCGAAAGGATTTGGAGGTGAACTTGTACCTGAGGAAGCTCGATCTTCAAGGGTATGATTTTATTCTTTATCTTTTCGTTTAATTAATAATTGTGCATAAAGGGTGATCCGGGTTTATGGTTTGTAAATAATTTTAAACTCTTATTTTACACGCTTCCGCACTTTTTATGCAATTTGATTGCGCTCATGAATATTACAAACCTAACAGACTTTATTTGGGTGTGGATATTGTCTAGAAGACAATATTTGTATTTAAACTCACAGTATATGTGTTATCGTATTTTGCACGACAAAAGTATTAATAAAGTTGTAGTTATTTCTGTACCATGTATTTGGCGACTCAGAATAGGTTGGATGGATTGGACCTATTTTGGGGGCGTCACAGTTGGTATTAGAGATTAGGGATATGATCTCTGGCGGAGATCGGGGAATAGAACTAGGAGGGGAGAGACGAGTAAATCCTTCGCTAGTATGTCCTACCTAAGCTTATTTGTTGGTTGGTCAGAATATAGGGATATTATGTGATATGTTTATTTCTTTAATTAACCCTTGTTTTATGGCAATAATTGAGAATGGCAACTGAGAATGTTAACAGTGGAGTAAACGAGACCGTAGAGACACCTTTACTCACTAATCAGGAGAATGTGCAACAGGATGGAAATGTTCCTCCTGTAAACAATACCACTGATCAGACGATGAACGATGGGATGTTTAGAAGCTTTTTGCAGTTCATGCAAATTCAGATGAGGGAGACTCGTATACAAAATACAGGTGGAAATGATAGCAACGCGCGGTTTGTCACAGCCAAGAAGTTCAAAGAGTTGGGACCACCAGAATTCTGGAGAAAGCCAGATCCGATTAAGGCGGAGACGTGGGTCAATCAAATTACCAAGATATTCGATGTCTTGGGATGCACGGAAAAACAGAAGGTTCCATTCGCCACCTTTATGTTCCGTAATGAGGCAGATTACTGGTGGAAATCTGTGAAGCGTACCCATCCAACCGCACTCAGCATGTCTTGGGAGGCGTTTCAAAAACTGTTCAATGACAAGTACTTTCCTGAAAGTATTTGTTATCTGAAGGAAGTGGAGTTTATTAGACTGGAACAAAACAACATGACGGTGTCCCAGTACGAGGCGAAGTTCGCGGAGTTATCCAGGTTTGCACCTCATTTGGTGGAGAATGAGGAACGTATGACGCGGATGTTTTTTAGAGGTTTGAAACCCGACATACGTCAATATCTCATTTCTCATAAATTTTCTCTATATTCAGATGTTGTGAATAGGGCTCAGTTATTGGAGCGCAATAATGAGTCAGCTCAATCGAAGAATAACGAGCTACAACTCGATGATAATCGTACCGATGGAAACGCTCATCGGAACAATGATAACCATCGTGGAGGAAATTATCATGCTAGAAATGGTAATCACTTCGGTGGTAATCATGGCCAAGATAATAGAAGAAATAATTCAAGTAGAAATTTTAAGAAGAGAAGATTTAATGATGACGGAAGACGCGTCGGTAATGTGCACCAAAGACCAAAGACCAAAGACCAAAGAATAAATTCTAGGGGAGGAGAACGACCGCCAGTTAGATGCTACAAATGCGTAGAGGAGGGACATATAAGTTCAAACTGTTCACAGCCTTCCAAGGTATGTTTTAGTTGTGGAAAAGACGGTCATATAGCACAATTTTGTCCTGTAGCAAAATCAAGTCCAGCTGGGACGGTGGCACCAGAGGCGGATACGGACAAGTCAAAGTCAACCGTTCCTAGAAAAGCATTTGTCGTGACTGGCCAAAATGCGAGGAATCCGAACGAAGGTATCACGGGTTAGTTAATTATAAATTCTTACGAAATCTATACCTTATCAGACACCGGTTTTACCCATTCTTTTATCTCTCCTGCTTATGCTCAACGTTTAAACTTGACTCCGGAGAAATTAGAATTTGACTTATCTATGGAGACTCCGTTAGGAGAAACTTTCGTTACATCCACTGTTTATAAATCTTGTTTGATCCAAGTTGGCACCATCACATTACTTGTTGATCTTATCTCTTTAAAGATATTTGCTTTTGATGTGATTTTAGGGATTGATTGGTTAACTACTCATCATGCCAAAATTGATTGCTTTCGTAAGGTTGTTAGTTTTCATATTCCTAAGCAACCTGTTATTCGAATTCAAGTAACCAAACCATTGAAGTCAAACTCTTTCATATCAAGCCATAAAGCCATTTGTTTATTGAAAAATGAATATGAAGCTTTCTTAGCCATGTCATGGACTTGAACAAAAATACGTCAGATTTGAATGATATTTCTGTTGTTAATTTCCTGACGTATTTCCTGAAGAATTTCGTGGCGTACTCCCAGAGTGTGATATTGAATTTTGTATCGACTTTGAACCCGGTACAAAACCCATTTCTAAAATCTCATATCGAATGGCTCCTATTGAACTTCAGGAGTTAAAAATTCAACTATAGAAGTTGGTACCCGAGCCTCTATCTGGTGATTTCCTTTGTGGAATGCACCGAAGCCAGACTCTTCGTAGGGGACGCCATATTCGTGCGGTAATAAACTGATAGGTGCCATTGTGACGTGCTATCCAAGATTGGGATATGAGTCACAGTTGAGAGCAACCTAAGTCAGTAATCAAAATACGTAGCTTTCTAGGCTTAGTTGGTTATTATCGGAGATTCGTGGATAGATTTTCTCGAATCGCTATTCCATTAACTCAGCTGACTTGTAGAGATACAAAATTCAAATGGAGCAAGGAATGTGGGAAGAGCTTCCAAGAACTCAAGAGGAGACTCATTTTGGCACATGTTCTGACCATACCATCCTGGAAAAGCGAACCTGGTAGCTAACGATCGTATACGAGTATGAGTGCGATATTGTCAAAGACCCATTTCGTATAACTTACAAATGATAGAGATAGAGTTAAAGACTCTAGGAACCCACGTGATGATATAGGAGTAGAATCGACTTTAATCGATAAAGTTAAAACCGCTCAAGTTACACACCGGAGCTGATGAATATGAAGAAGTAGGTGCAAGAAGTTGTTATTCCAAAAGCGAGAATCGGCGATGTGATGATAGCTCAAACCTTCGATTTATTAGTCCATTTGAAATTCTCGATCGAATAGGAACTGTGGCCTATAGACTCATTTTATCGCCAAGTATGTCGTGTGTTCATAACGTTTCTCATATATCGATGTTACGAAAATATGTGAACGATCCGAACCATGTTATTGAGTTAGAATCGGACGAGATAGGAGAAGACTTAACGTACGAGGAGGTACCTATCAAGATCTTGGATAGGATGGAGCATGTCCTACGCACAAAGGTCATATTACAAATCAAAGTTTTGTGGAGGAACCATGCTATTGAAGAAATGACCTAGGAGTTGGAATCAAAATATAAAAGCGAGGTATCCTCACCTTTTCGAAACACCAGGTACGTACGTCAATTTCGAGGACGAAATTTCATAAGGAGGGGAGGTTGTAAGGCCCCAATTTTTTTTTATATTATTTTTTTTTAATAAAATGGAATTTCCTCTATTTATTATTTTGAAATAGTAAGGGTTGATTTGATTAATGTGGTTAGTTATGGGTAAAATGCGCAAATATTTTAAATAAGCAAGTGGTTATAAAATATTCATTGTTGTCGGGGAATATTCGTTTGGTCGTGGAATATTCTTGCTGTCGGGAAATATTCGTACGACGGCGCAACCTTGTGTGGGCCCCATAACGAAAAGCAATTGGATGAAGAAAACGACAAGTATAAGTTGTTTATAAATAACGGCGTAGTTGTTACTGTTAATACTGTTGGAATACTCGGTGGTTAAAACACAGTAGCACACGATATTCCATAAATTATTGATTCTTAAGTAAGAATGCACTACTCAATAATTGTTATAGTAATTACTGTTCAATATTTTATTTTATTGATTCAATAATTGCTACATTGATATTTTATATTATTGTTGTTTCAATAATTGTCACTACACAGTATTTTTCACTATCAGATCAATAATTCATATTATTTGAATAATATTATTAGATAACATTATTGGCAATGTCTAGAAAGTTACATACTAAGGAGAGGTTTGGTCACCTAATTGCGCCGCAAGAAGAAGAAATTCTTATTGAAAGCCCCTCTTTCTCTAAGAACGGCACGGTTGTCGATGATTGTGATTCTGTAATTATATTTATGATTAATTAATTATTGATTTATATGATAAAGGAAATATTCATTTTATGTGGATATAGATGGAGAAAATTTTTAAAGTGACAATTGTTGAAAATTGATATTTTATCTTTTTCTGATAAAATAATTCATTTAAATATATTATTATATTTTAATAATATAATAATGGTGATATTTTTATAATGAATGTGGGATATATGAGTATATGAGGAGGAGGAGTATTTTTGTTATACTAAAAATATTTAAAACATGTTTTTCATGTTTGTGGACCCCATTTCTTGACTGAAATTTGATTTTACCTTGTAAAATCGCTCGTTTGTGGATTTCGGTCAATTTCTGTTTGGAATTTGGAAAAATTTTAAACTTACAAAGTTGTAGAGAATGGAATTTCCTATGAAAAAGACATAAGGTTCAAATTTTTCTGATAAAAGGCTATTTATTATGAATTATTGAAGTTTCGAAGTTCCGGAATAATTGATTTTTGAAGTTTTAAATATTTTTTAAAAGAAAAACATTTTTTTCATTTATGGGGCATGTGTTAAATAGTTAAAATTAGCTGGTGGTGTGCTTAGGAATTTAGTTTATAAATAATATTATTATATTAAATTTTCTGCCTTGGTGTTCTAAGTATTTTCCTATAAATAGGGTGCTTAGGTTAGAATTGAAAATCACACCAGAAATTGAAGTTTTCTCTTTCTATATTATTGAGCGTATTCTTGTGAGTATTTTGATATCTTGAGTGTTGCTATACGGTGCAAGTTTCCTTCAGCATTATATCTGATATTTCAGCCAGAAGTACTATTCTTTTGAGGTAAGGGATGTTTATATATCTTGTTTGATCCAAGTTGGCACCGTCACATTACCTGTTGATCTTATCTCTTTAAAGATACTTGCTTTTGATGTGATTTTAGGGATTGATTAGTTAACTACTCATCATGCCAAAATTGATTGCTTTCGTAAGGTTGTTAGTTTTCATATTCCTACGCAACCTGTTATTCGAATTCAAGCAACCAAACCATTGAAGTCAAACTCTTTCATATCAAGCCATAAAGCCATTTGTTTATTGAAAAATGAATGTGAAGCTTTCTTAGCCATGTCATGGACTTGAACAAAAATACGTCAGATTTGAATGATATTTCTGTTGTTAATTTCCTGACGTATTTCCTGAAGAATTTCCTGGCGTACTCCTAGAGTGTGATATTGAATTTTGTATCGGCTTTGAACCCGGTAAAAAACCCATTTCTAAAATCTCATATCGAGTGGCTCCTATTGAACTTCAGGAGTTCAAAATTCAACTATAGAAGTTGGTACCCGAGCCTCTATCTGGTGATTTCTTTTGTGGAATGCACCGAAGCCAGACTCTTCGTAGGGGACACCATATTCGTGCGGTAGTAAACTGATACGTGCCATTATGACGTGCTATCCAAGATTGGGATATGAGTCACAGTTGAGAGCAACCTAAGTCAGTAATCGAAATATGTAGCTTTCTAGGCTTAGTTGGTTATTATCGGAGATTCGTGGAAAGATTTTCTCGAATCGCTATTCCATTAACTCTACTGACTCGTAGAGATACAAAATTCGAATGGAGCAAGGAATGTGAGAAGAGCTTCCAAGAACTCAAGAGGAGACTCAATTTGGCACATGTTCTGACCATACCATCCTTGAAAAGCGACTGGTAGCTGACGATCGTATACGAGTACGAGTGCAATATTGTCAAAGACCCATTTCGTATAACTTACAAATGATTGAGATAGAGTTAAAGACTCTAGGAACCCACGTGATGATATAGGAGTAGAATCGACTTTAATCGATAAAGTTAAAACCGCTCAAGTTACACACCGGAGCTGATGAATATGAAGAAGTAGGTGCAAGAAGTGGTTATTCCAAAAGCGAGAATCAGCGATGTGTGGAAAGCTCAAACCTTCGATTTATTAGTCCATTTGAAATTCTCGATCGAATAGGAACTATGGCCTATAGACTCATTTTATCGCCAAGTATGTCGCGTGTTCATAACTTTTTTCACGTATCGATGTTACGAAAATATGTGAACGATCTGAACCACGTTATTGAGTTAGAATCGGATGGGATAGCAGAAGACTTAATGTACGAGGAGGTACCTGTCAAGATCTTGGATAGGAAGGAGCATGTCCTACGCATAAAGGTCATATCACAAATCAAAGTTTTGTGGAGGAACCATGTTATTGAAGAAATGACCTAGGAGTTGGAATCAAAAAATAAAAGCAAGGTATCCTCACCTTTTCGAAACACCAGGTACGTAAGTCAATTTCGAGGACGAAATTTCATAAGGAGGGGAGGTTGTAAGGCCCCAATTTTTATTTATTTATTATTATTTTTTAATAAAATGGAATTTCCTCTATTTATTATTTTGAAATAGTAAGGGGTTGATTTGATTATTATGGTTAGTTATGGGTAAAATGCGCAAATATTTTAAATAAACAAGTGGTTATAAAATATTCATTGTTGTCGGGAAATATTCGTTTGGTCGTGGAATATTCTTTCTGTCGGGGAATATTCATACAACGACGCAGCCTTGTGTGGGCCCCATAACGGAAAGCAATTGGATTAAGAAAACGACAAGTATAAGTTGTGTATAAATAACGAAGTAGTTGTTACCGTTAATATTGTTGGAATACTCGGTGGTTAAAATACAGTAGCACACGGTATTGCACCAATTATTGATTCTTACGTAAGAATGCACTACTCAATAATTGTTATAGTAATTATTGTTCAATATTTTATTTTATTGATTCAATAATTACTACGTTGATATTTTATATTATTGTTGTTTAAATAATTGTCACTACACAGTATTTGTCACTATCAGATCAATAATTCATATTATTTGAATAATATTATTAGATACCATTATTGGCAATGTCTAGAAAGTTCTGTCTAAGGAGAGGTTTGGTCACCTAATTGCACGCCATGAAGAGAGAATTCTTATTGAAAGCCCCTCTTTCCTGTGAACTACCGGTTGTCAATATTGTGATTACGTAATATTATTTGTGAATAATTAATTATTGATTTATATGATAAAGGAAATATTCATTTTATGTGGATATAGATGGAGAAAATTTTTAAAGTGACAATTGTTGAAAATTGATATTTTATCTTTTTCTGATAAAATAATTCATTTAAATATATTATTTTATTTTAATAATATAATAATGGTGATATTTTTACAATGAATGTGGGATTATGAGTATATGAGGAGTATTTTTGTTACTAAAAATATTTAAAACATGTTTTTCATGTTTGTGGACCCCATTTCTTGAATGAAATTTGATTTTAGCTTGTAAAATCGCTCGTTTGTGGATTTCGGTCAATTTCTGTTTGGAATTTGGAAAAAACTTAAACTTACAAAGTTGTAGCGAATGGAATTTCCTATGGAAAAGACATAAGGTTCGAATTTTTCTGATAAAAGGCTATTTATTATGAATTATTGAAGTGCCAAAGTTCCAGAATAATTGATTTTTGAAGTTTTAAATATTTTTTAAAAGAAAAACATTTTTTTCATTTATGGGGCATATGTTAAATAGTTAAAATTAGCTGGTGGTGTGCTTAGGAATTTAGTTTATAAATAATATTATAATATTAAATTTTCTGCTTTAGTGTTCTAAGCATTTTCCTATAAATAGGGTGCTTAGGTTAGAATTGAAAATCACACCAGAAACTGAAGTTTTCTCTTTCTATATTATCGAGCGTATTCTTGTGAGTATTTTGATATCTTGAGTGTTGCTATACGGTGCAAGTTTCCTTCAGCATTATATCTGATATTCCAGCCAGAAGTACTATTCTTTTGAGGTAAGGGATGTTATTTTTTTTAGAAATGATATTATTTCTTTCAATATCATTATACCGGAATATTGGTAAGATTTTTCTTGTGAAATTCTGATCTTTTCATGTCGGAGTTACTATTCACGAGTTACTATTCATGAGTTACTATTCACGAGTTACAATTCATGAGTTACTATTCACGAGTTACTATTCACGGGTGCTATAAACGAAGCATGATGATTTTTCTTGTGAAATTTCTACCTTTTAGTGTCAGTGTTACTATTCACGTATACGACACTATTCACAAATACGACACTATTCACAGAAAAATTAAATTTTCTTTCCTGTGTCTAAGATATCTATTATGGATACTAGCTTTGATTGTATCCATGTTTTGGTCTTCATTCTTGAATTTTACTTCACTATGGTTATTTATGAAGTATTTTTTAACTTGGATTGCTTAAAGTACGAATCCCTAATATTTGTTCTTTTGTCTCAATTGGATTCGCTTTTCTTTAAAATATATTTTTCATCATCCTCAGTCCTAAATGATGATATAACTGAATATCTTTGGCCTGTAGTGCAAAGATGAATGATTTCTTGATGAATATCTTTGGCCTGTAGTGCAAAGATGAACATGTGTTGAGATGAACATGACCGACTGATTAATATCTTTGGCCTATAGTGCAAAGATGACTATTTGATTCAAGATGTATATTGATTGATGTTATAGGGATAAAATATTGATGATGGACTTTTAAATCCATAGATGATAGTAGATTTCATTCTCTACTTAACTATTCTAATGAATTGTTATTTCCGCTGCAGTTGTTGATCTAAAACTTGTTTTCTATTGTATTTTATCAGATTTTTCCCTGTTGAGGGCTAACGATAATTTGTTGTACATTATCTTAGTCATAATATCCTTTACTGGGCTAGTTGAGCTCACCCTTTTTCTTTTTGTTCCATTTTTCTTCTCAGGAGGCGAGAATATAGCAGGAACTAGTTGGGGTGTGGAGTGATGGTTCAAGATAATTGTTTTAGTAGTCCTCACTATTTTGTAAAATAGTGTATCAATAATTGTATGAGGACTTTATTTGGGTGTGGATATTATCTAGAAGACAATATTTGTATTTAAACTCACGGTATATGTGTTGTCGTATTTTGCACGACAAATGTATTAATAAAGTTGTAGTTATTTCTGTACTATGTATTTGGCGACTCAGAATAGGTTGGATGGAATGGACCTATTTTGGGGCGCCATGACCATATTACTTCGTGCCTCCTCCTCTTATGCTCTGCTGCTTCTTTCATTGTTTGTTGTCATTCCTTCCTCTTGCCTTTCTTTTCTAACACTCATCCACTGCTTTAATTACTCATCTACCCATGTCCATCATGCATAGTCCTTGTTAGCTCGTGTCACCATGCTCATCCACGTCTTTCTTTGCCTTAGGAGTTCAACTACAAGAAATTCTAAACAAACATAAAATGCATAAAAACATAGTAAAATCTACTTGAGATGAGCATAATTCTCATGAATTGATATCCAATAAGTAGGTATAAAATATACTTATCAAATATCCCCAAACTTGAACTAACGCTTGCCCTCAAGCAATGCATATGACATTAAACAAGGAAATGCAACTACATGCTATGCAACTAAATTACAATGCAAATGAGCCCCAAGTTTTTCCAGCTAAATTGGAATTCTAATCCAATGTGCCTCAGTGAATTATCCAGATTCAAGAATAAAATTTCAAACTAAGTTATAAACATAAAGATGTTGTGTGTGTGTGTTGTGTTCACCAAAAACTTGACAAAGGCAAAGAATACCCATGTTATATTGCTCAAAATAGAAAATTTCAATCTAAATCAAGATCAATGTACACTAATGCAACAAAAACTACTCTAACACATCAATACAAACTAAGGTTCAATAATGAGTTTAAATTGCTTTATTTTTACTCACGAGGGTGATTTTCGCTCTTTCCCGCGGTGTTTATTGCTATTTTTATTATATACAGCGAGTACGTTTTACGCTCCATCTCGCCCCTTCCAAAGATTCAATAATTCAGCTCAAGAAGCTTTCAAGATAGATTTTCCTCTTTTTCTTTTTATATTTTTTTATTAAATAAGCATACCCATGTGTTCCCAAAGCTTGATTATCAATGTTCTCATAGTCTAAGTCCATTTTCCACACAATTCTATTTTTGAAAACCACATTTTCTATTAAGTAATAAAAACACATTACTCTTATACCAACAAGCATTTGTGAACACGTATGTGCCAACCGAAAGCATCTAAACAACATCCATTGATTACATCATGTAAAACATTATAGCTAAGCTCATGTTATCCATTAAATTCAACAATCCTTCAAAACTCAATTTCATCATTGGATAGACTCAAACTCCACAAAGCTAGAAATTCGGGACATGCAACTAAAATATAACTAACACATAGAATACTACTAAAATCAGAAAAAATTTCTATAATTATTAACTAACACATAATCATGCAAAATTTAAACTAAACATGCAAACACTACATGCAACTACCCTACTACCTAATACCCCCAAACTTAATATATGAATTGTCCCAATGGATGAAGGTATAGGGTTAGAAGAACTCCCCTACTGATCAGCTGCACCACCCTCTTCGGGTGGTGAATCCGGTGGTGGAAATGGCATGGCTTTCCCAAATTGCAGCCACCCGAGCATAGTACCCTGCTGCGCAAGAAATGCCTCCGCTAGCGACCTCGTCAAACCTGTAGCAAACGCTGCAAAATTGTCGTACATAGCATCAACCTTCCACTCCAACCTTCGGAGCTGTCGATCATCAATAGCAGTAGTGTCTTTAGTTGACGTTCCTACTTCATTCGTCTTTGAGGGTTGCGATGATGGTGTAGATGATGTGGGACGAAGGATGAAACCCTTTCCCTTGGGTGCGGGGTACCCCCTGCCCAATCTTTAAATCTCTCTATTGTGGCATGAGAAATATCCTGGCTAGGGTACTGTAATTATTCGTCCGTCCATCGAAATCCTGCTCTAGTACACAAATGAGCCACGATTGATGCATGTGGTATACTTCTCGTAGTGCTTCCCCGCATGTATCGTAGCATATTCTGATTAAGGAGGTGACCAATGTCAATATATTTTCCCACAATAATCCCCCAAAGAATGATTGCTCATTCAGTTGTAATGTCATGCTGATGGGATGATGGCATGAGTTTTGCACACACAAAGAGATTCCAAGCCTTTGCATAGCAGTTTAGAGTTGAAGCCAGAAAGGTCTTGGGCTGATTAGTGCCAGGCGTGCAAGCCCATTATGTCCTTGGAATACATAAATCACTAATAACGACATCCAAGTCTGTCTCCGTGCGTTCTGCTTCAACCCAATTTGTTCATCCAGTTGGAGGGTCGGGTAAATTAAATTTGCCATGAATTGCCCTTGATCTATAATCCACTTGAATCCCTCAAACAAAAGAAAAACCACTCATCATCTCTCGTGCATAGAATTCCCACACAATGGCCATAGGTGCAGCCATTGGCGTAGAGCACACGCCATGCCAACATTTTTCCTTGATCATCTGCACCAATTGGCCATCTTGTGCCTCTGGCTTGAACCCTCTCTCTCGAACAAATGATTTCCCTACAATGCGGTAGTACTCTATCTGTGCATCCAACTTAACAAATTTAGAGAAGTCTACATTATCACCACTTTGGCTACTGGTAGAGGATGACTTGGGAGTGCGAGAGTGAGCACGCTTTGGTCCCATTTGTACTGATGAAGAAGAATAAAAACCTGATTGATGAAATAGTGGTAGTATTATCTGATAAATGATGAACACCCCCAAACTTGTAGTCCAACGCACCCACCAAAAACCCTAGCTTTATCAGTCGAAGACTTTGAATGTGGGTAGGAAACGGATGCGAAAGACACGTAGTGGGATGAGGAGATATCACTTTTGAATTAGAACGGTTAGGAGTGACGAGTCGTGCGTGTTGTGGAGAGAAAAGGGATACACACACTGCTATTTCAAGTGATATGAGAGATGGGGGCAGTTCACGTCTTTAAACTCTTAAAAAAAATTCAAAACCCGGTCTCAGGCGCGGGCGCGTGTGTTTTGAACGGGAACATGGCGCAGGCGCGCGATTGGCCTTACTGCACTGACTTATAACGCAGGTGCACGATTTTGTATAGCTTTCATGGCGCGGACGCACGATTTTGTATAGCTTTCATGGCGCGGCCGCGCGACCCTGCATTCTGCAATACCATTCTGCAGCTCTAATATACCAAAACAGTGACGAATCAACTCCAATACACCTGCACAAACAACAATTATCAATATTAAAACATGAACTACTGAATAAGCAAGAATGAATATCTTAAAACCAGACTCTCTATGCTATGCTCAAACATCATCATATACAAATTCAACTCCCATAGTACTTATGTAACACTAATCAAACTATAACAACTAATCATGAAAATGAATTAACAAATACAATCTAAACAGAATTGACAAGAGATAAAGATAGAAATAATGGGGTACCTCCCATCAAGTGCTAAGTTATAGTCAATTAGCTTGACTATCTCTGACTCAGTCACATTGAAGAAAGAATGGAGGTTACTTTCTGCCTGTCAACCTCGCCACCAAAATAATGCTTTAGCCATTGTCTATTCACTTTG
Organism: Panax quinquefolius; assembly: GCA_020205615.1. Classification (NCBI taxonomy): domain Eukaryota; kingdom Viridiplantae; phylum Streptophyta; class Magnoliopsida; order Apiales; family Araliaceae; genus Panax; species Panax quinquefolius. The sequence continues at coordinate 27,310,700 of CM035153.1, forward strand.
AACGGCTTGTCTGGGAATTTGTTGAAAACTTCTACTGCACCATGTGGAAAAACTGTCTTCATGGTGAATGTGACAATTTTATTGTTTAAATTGTGATTTTGGGGACAGAATCCTTGTAAGGAGAGAAGGATGTAACGATCCAAAATTTTAAAGTGTAATTTAAATATTTATTGAGGTGTTTATTGTTAAATAAATATTTTATTGATGTGATGGTTGATGAATCTAAATGTATTAGGGAATTTTCTAAATTAAATTAATTTATAATTTAGAGGTTTTATTATTACATGAGGTATAATGTTGTTGTGTTGATTTAATAATTTAGATGATATGTTAAATTATTAAATAAAGTTATAATAAAAATTATAATTTGGTGATATTTGCTAAAAGGCTATATTTAATTAAAATATAGTATGTGATTAATTTAATGGGTTAATGTTGGATATGAAAATAATATGTGATTATAGTTTATAAACTAAAATGTTTATTAAAATAGGTTAAAAGGGTTTATTTTAGTTTTCTTTGCCAAACAAGGCTTAAGTATGTTAATTCTTTAAAATTTAAATGGGTTGCCAAACAAGCCTTATGACTTTTGATATTTCTAATTTTTGAAATTTAAATTTAATAATATAAATAAAATAAATAAAATAATTAGTATACTATATACGTTATTGGTTGTAACTGATGAGGCTTATTATGGCCATATTAGTTTTATATCTTTATTATTACGCATACTAGTTGGTCAATTGAATATTGGCTAAGTAGAGTTCAGAGAATTGAGAGAAAGCTTGAGAGAAATTGAGAAGGATTGTCTGCAATTGCAAGGAATTATCACACTAGTTGCTAAATTCTTGTGATCATGTTCATTTTTACTCGTTTTATGTTATTGCATGTGTAGGATGGTGGTTGTGGCTTTTAACGTACATTTGGAGTTAATTGGGATGATTTGAAGTCAATTAGAGCAAAATTGGAGTACAACATGAAATTCAGCAAGTCATCTGGCAGATTACACCCCCGCCGGGGTGGGCATGTTTATACCATATACCCCGATGGGGCGGGGGGTCTTCATAATCGATTAGCGAACAGGTAGCTCACGAAAGTGGCATAATTAGTTATATACACCCGTAGGGGGGGGGGGGTCTTCTCAGTTAGTTAACAGAAAGGTGGCCCACGCAAATGATGATTTTATAACACATGAACCCCGTAGGGGGTGGTGTCGATTTAGCTATGTCCTGCTATGATTGAAATTCTTCTTGGGCATGGATTCTAGATTATTGCATGACAATGGAACTCTAATTGAAGGGAATTTTGACTAGAGCTTGTGTGTTGGACATCTACTACTTTATCAATAACAATTTCAATAATACAACAAGATATATTACGAAGATTGATCTGAGTTTTTGATAGCAAGCTGTGGAGGAGTATTTTGAGAAGATTTTCAAGATGATTGCGATTCTAGGCTACGTGAAGGGTGTTTTTCAATAATCTTTGTCTTAGGCTATTATTTGTAATCAAAAGAATGATTTCTATGATTTATTCAGTGTTTATTTCGTTTAGTATGAACTAATTCACTTTTTAGGCTTATGATGGATCTTTAAGTGAAACGATGATTTTGTAACTTTTGATTTCCATTTCAATAATCTAATTCTAGTTTATTTATATTGATTTGAGCTTGAATTTATGAATTGCCTGATCAACAATTCTTTGTTGATTTGTATGGAATCGAGAGAGGATATTCAAGTCTAGACCTAATTAATATAGCATGTGTTCATGAATTTTGTGAATAGCAGAATCTTGATGAATGTTAAGGTAGAGATATGCTTGACATCGCATGTAATCGGATAGAGGACTTAATCTTAAACCTTCTTTAATTGTAATTCACATAGAGATATAGTGAGTTAGTTAATTAAGGGGTTTAACTTGTTTCTAACTTAATTGTGGATTTAAGTTAATACAGTATTAGTGCATCGAGAGGTGGTTAATACTACATTCGTGTTCTTGATTAATAAACTGGGATAGTGAGTTGAATTGGAATTAAGGTGTTAAAATCAGAGTGAAGCTTAAGGTGAAATCATAAGTCTAATTCTCCATTAATTGTTTAAAATTCCAGATTTTGATATTTGTGATTGTTTTGTGATAGTTTAATTATTCTTTAATTTAGTTTCTTTAAGTTTTTAATCATTGAGTTAATTTGTTTAATAAAATTAGGGTTAATAGGAAATTGGTAATTGTAAGTTAAGATTATTGCTAGTTAGTCTCTGTGGGAACGATACTCTACTTATCACTTTATTACTTGTTGACCATGTATACTTGCGTGTTGTGCGTATATAGAATCTACCCAATAGGTTTTTGGCGCCATTGCCGGGGACTATTTAGTATAAATCTTAATAGTTTTACAATATCAGTTTAATTAATCCAGTTTTACTTAGACATTTTTATTTTTGTTTTGTCCCTTCTATTTCAGGTGTTTGAAGTAGTTTATGCAAGCTCGGTCCAAAAATCCAGACTTGTTGCCTTTTGAGGACAACATCGAGAAAAGGTTTCAGACGTTGATTAAGTGGATCAAGGAAACGAGGTAAGAATTTGAAACATCTGAGAAGGAAGAGGAAATGACAGCCGAAGAACAGAAAGTGTTAAGGGACTTCGCCACACCCAAGGTGGTGAATCTGCGATCCAAGCATCACCAACTTCGCAATAGTTGCTAACACATTTGAAATCAAGCCTGGAACGATTCAAATGATTCAGAATTCAGTTCAGTTTGGGGGATTGGCAAATGACGATCTGAATGAGCATCTAGTCAGCTTTCTGGAAATTTGCGACACCTTTAGGTACAATGGGGTGTCAGATGATGCGGTGAAACTTCGCTTGTTCCCATTCACTCTACGGGACAAGGCAAAGAGTTGGTTGCATTCTCTACCACCCAGATCGATAACTACATGGGAGGACTTAGCTCAGAAATTCCTCGCCAAATTCTTTCCACCGGCGAAAACTGCAAAGATGAGGAACAAGATCACAATGTTTGAGCAGCAACATGGGGAGTCGTTATATGAGGCATGGGAGAGATACAAAGAATTACTCAGAAAATACCCACATCATGGATTACCTAAGTGGCTGCAAATGAACACCTTTTACAACGGACTACATGGGAATCTCAGAAAGAGTATTGATGCATTGTCGGGCAGAGCATTCATGGCCAAGAGTTATGAGGAAGCTTATGATTTGATTGAAACCATGGCGGCTAACAACTACCAGTGGCCCACAGCGAGAATGACACAGGTAAAAGCAGCTGGGGTTTTAGAAGTGGATGGTGTGACAGCTATACAAGCACAGATTTTAGCACTTTCGAAGAAGTTGGATTCTATGACAGGGGCACAAGCACAACAAGCACAGCAAATGGCAGTTATATGTGAGTTGTGCGCGAGAGAGCACCCAACGGATCAATGCGCGATAAATCCAGCATCTATGTAGTTTGTGGGCAATTATAACAGAATTCTGTAGAACACATACCAGAACACATACAATCAAGGAAATAGGAAACATCTGAATTTCTCGTGGAGCAATAATCAGCAACATCAAGCTCCATGACAACCATATTCCCCAGGTTTTCAGAATCACTAACAACCGGTTCAACATCATAAAAGGAAATCAGATTTTTAAGAATTAGTGTCGAAGTATATAACTAGTAATGAGACAGCCATGAAAACTCAAGCAATAGCCATCAAGAACTTGGAAAATCAGATGGGGCAAAATGCCTTAGCACTAAATAACAGGCCACAAAGAACCCTACCAAGTGACACAGAGAGAAATCTGAAGGGTAACCATGAACAGTGTCAGGCAATTACATTGCGGAGTGGAAAACATCTTGAGGGTACTAATGTAGAAAATTCAGCGACTCCAGATGAAAACGTTGATGATAGTAACGTGGTTAAAGGAAGCAAGGGTGAGGATAAGCAGAGTGAGGAAATAAAGCTAAACAATAAGCCAATTATTTATCCCTACCACCATTTCAGCAGAGGGTCCAAAAACAAAAATTAGACAAATAATTCACAAAGTTTTTGGAAGTGTTCAAGAAACTTCAGATCAATATACCATTTGAAGAAGCCCTAGAGCAAATGCCGAGCTACGCAAAATTTATTTAAGGGATTCTGTCAAGGAATAAGAAATGGGAAGATGTTGAGATAGTTGCACTAACCGAGGAGTGTAGTGCGGTATTACAGCAGAAATTACAGCCAAAACTCAAGGACCCGGGGAGCTTCACTATTCCATGCACGATCGGGAATATGCATTTCAGTAAGTGTTTATGTGATTTGGGGGCGAGTGTAAACCTTATGCTATTGTCAGTATACATAGAATTGGGTTTGCTCGCGCCAAGGCCTACGAATATTTCATTGCAGTTGGCAGATAGGTCGGTCACATATCCGAGAGGCATAGTAGATGACATTTTAGTAAAAGTGGATAAGTTTATATTCCCCACGGACTTTATCATTCTGGATTTTGAGGAGGACAAGAACATCCCAATTATCCTAGGGAGACCATTTTTGGCTACAGGTAGGACACTCATAGATGTATAAAAAGGAGAACTGACTATGAGGGTCCAAGATCAAGAAATAAAATTCAATGTGTTCAAGGCCATGAAATTCCCTACGGATGAGGAAGAATGTTTTTGAATGGATTTAATTGAGCAAATCATTAGTGAAGATATGAGCAAGAGTTTGTTCAACAATCCGTTAGAAACAACGTTATTGGTGGATGAAGAGGTCGACGACCCGGAATTGGTGGAATACTTACAAATGCTAGACTCATTGCCACGAGTTTCCAGATTCAGAACACCGTTTGAACCATTGCACACGGAGGAAGTAGCCCCAGAAAAACTAAAACCATCTTTGGAAGAGCCACCAAAGCTGGAACTTAAGTCACTCCCTAAACACCTCATGTATGCGTATTTAGGCAATTCAAATTCTTTACATGTTATTATTTCAGCTGCACTTAACGAATTGCAGGAAGAAAAGTTGCTGAGGGTACTTAGGGAACACAAATTAGCTATTGGGTGGACAATCGCAGACATAAAGGGAATTAGCCCTTCATTTTGCATGCACAAGATTTTAATGGAAGATAAGGCAAAACCAACGGTGGAGAAACAACGATGACTTAACCCGATTATGAAGGAAGTTATGAAGAAAGAAATTTTAAAGTATTTAGATGCCGGCATCATCTACCCGATTTCCGACAGCAAATGGATTAGTCCAGTACAGTGCGTGCCGAAAAAGGGAGGAATGACGATGGTGCAGAATGAGGACAATGAATTAATATCGACTAGGATAGTGACATGATGGAGGGTTTGCATGGTTATAGAAAATTGAACAAGGCAACCCGAAAAGACCATTTCTCGCTGCCCTTTATTGATCAAGAGTTCGATAGATTGGCGGGACATGAGTATTACTGTTTGTTGGATGGGTACTCGGGCTATAACCAGATAGTCATTGCTCCGGAGGATCAAGAAAAGATGACATTCACGTGCCCTTACGGTACATTTGCATTCAGGAGGATGTCATTCAGGTTATGCAATGCACCTGCAACTTTCCAACGGTGTATGATGGCCATTTTTTCAGATATGGTGGAGAAAAATGTTGAAGTTTTCATGGATGACTTTTTGGTTTATGGAGATAGCTTCGATATTTGCTTAAAGAATCTGGTCATGGTGTTGCAGTGATGTAAGAATACGAATCTCATACTAAATTGGGAAAAATGCCACTTCATGGTTGAAGAGTGCATAATTTTGGGCCATAAGGTTTTGGCTTAAGGATTGGAGGTTGACAAAGCAAAGCTGGAAACAATAGAAAAATAGCCTCCACCGAGCTTAGTTAAGGGTATTAGGAGTTTCTTGGGACATGTTGGGTTCTACAGGAGGTTCATAAAAGACTTCTCTAAAATTGCGAAACCTCTATGCAGTCTTTTAGAGAAGGATGCTATTCTCAGTTTTGATGAAGAATCCAAGTCAACGTTCGAATTATTAAAGAGAAAATTGACTACAGACCCAGTGATAGTCGCACCGGATTGGAGCATGCCATTCGAGCTTATGTGTGATGCAAGTGACTACGCGGTTGGGGCTATTTTAGGCCAACAACGAGACAAGGTGTTTCACTCCATAGCAAGCAAAACACTTACAGAGACTCAAATGAATTACACAACCACACACAAGGAATTTCTTGCAGTGGTGTATGCATTTGATAAATTTCGGGCTTACTTGATCGGGACTAAGGTGATAGTTTACATAGACCATGCGGTGATTCGGTACTAGATAGCGAAAAAGGATGCTAAGCCACGCCTTATCTGGTGGATTCTCCTACTTCAAGAGTTTAACTTAGAAATAAAGGATAGGAAGGGGACGGAGAACCAAGTAGCAGATCACTTGTTTAGGCTGGAAAACCAAGGGAAAACAAAGGAAGATAAATGTGAAATCAATGAATCATTCCCAGATGAACAACTATTTGGGATTTCTGCAGAGATTCCTTGGTATGGCGATTATGTAAATTTTTTTGTGAGCAACATTCTACCACCTGACCTCACAAGACAACAAAAAAGAAAATTTCTTCATGATGTGAAATGGTACATGTGGGACAAACCGTATTTGTTCAAGCAGTGCGCCGACAAAATGATTCGACGGTGCGTTCCCTATAGTGTAGTGAAGAATATTCTGTATGAGTGTCACTCATCCGCGTATGGCGGACATTATGGAAGTAAGAGGACAGCAGCGAAGGTGTTACAAGCAGGTTTTTATTGGCCTACATTATTCAAAGATGCCCACCATTTTGTCAAACAATGTGATAGGTACCAAAGGGTGGGCAACATTTCGAAACGGAATGAGATGCCTTTACAAATGATTCTTGAAGTGGAAATCTCTGACGTATGGGGGATTGATTTTATGGGGCCATTCACGTCATCATTGAACAATCAGTATATTCTACTCGCGGTGGATTACATATCGAAGTGGGTTGAAGCTGCAGCATTACCATCAAACGATGCCAAAGTGGTCCTCAAGTTCCTACAAAAGAACATCTTCACGAGGTTTGGCACACCAAGAGCAATAATTAGCGACGAAGGTAGTCACTTCTGCAATAAATTGTTTACAGCTCTTTTGGCTAAGTATGGGGTTAACCACAAGGTAGCCACAGCGTATCACCCTCAAACCAGTGGATAGGCTGAGGTATCAAACAGAGAAGTTAAGAAGATATTAGAGAAAGTGGTGAATCCAAGTCGAAAAAATTGGTCGCTCAGATTGGACGATGCATTATGGACATACCAGACTGCATACAAGACACCAATCGGGATGTCACCATATCAACTACTGTACGGGAAGGCATGTCACTTACCTACGAAAGCTACGATATAAGGCATTTTGGGCAGGTGCAAAACTCAATTTTGATCAAGCAGCTATAGGGGAGAAGAGGCTACTTCAATTGAATGAACTCGACGAATTTCGCCTTCACGCCTATGAGAATTCCAAATTATACAAAGAAAAGGTAAAAAGATGGCACGACCAGAAAATTATGCATCGAACATTCGAGTCGGGTCAATTAGTACTATTGTTCAACTCATGGCTACGATTGTTCCCCGGAAAGCTTAAATCGAGATGGTCGGGACCATTTACTATCAAGTGTGTTTTCTCTCACGAGCCGGGTCAATTAGTGGAAATCTACAGTCAATATCCACTATATACGTTCAAAGTAAACAGACACCGTTTGAAGCATTATTGGGGCAGAGAAGCCAACACCGACGTGATCGCTGTAGACACTCAAAATTTTCTGCACTCCTATTACTAACATTGCAGGAGGGTAGATTTGCCTTTTAGAGAAAACCTTGAAAGATAGCTTACATCAATTTCGGATACCATCGGAAGTTCAGTTCCAACCCAGAACACAAACCGAGAATGGCATTTCCAATCTCGGAGATAACCCCGAGATATGCAGATCAAAAGACCGGCAACAACACCGGAGATGATGCAGTTACATCTACGATAACACCGCGACGCTTCGCCCAAATCCCGGAGACAACATCGAGAGTATAACCCCATCCTTGGTGATAGCCCCAAGGATGCCATTGCGCGTTTAATGATAACCCCTAAATTTTATTTCAAACATATATGCGATCGACTTCAATCCGGATGATGATGAGGCATACAAACAAGTAGCCCAATCTCAGATGTAACCCTGAGCAACGTCTACTTTCCACTTAAACCGATGATAACCCCGGTGAGGAGTCACAATGTTATCTGTCCACGTCAACAAGATGATATTGCGGCATACCAATAAGTAGTCCAATCTCAGCTGTAACCCTGAGTAACGTCTACTGTAAACTCAAACCGGCGATAACCCCAGCAAGGAGTCAAGAATCATCTTGTTCCTTCAACAATGGCACGTCGTCTCAACACTTCATACATACATCGAACAATGTCCCACAAGAACTGAGGAATGACAATCCCGAGTGACTATTACGTGTGGCAGTACTTTGGATAGAATTTGAAGCTTGAAGACCATGGGCATAGACCCCTCTTCTTGACTTCGTATAACCTCTAATCCATGTCATTGTGTAACTCTCGACACCAACGATCCGAAGAAGGTCAGATATACCTCGTTTAGATGCTCGAATTGAAGTTCTGCAAGTTCGAGCAGACATTACAGTGCATGAGTGCACGTACTACGAGACAATGGAACCCGTGAGGCTCGGATCCACCATGACCACCCCTAGTACAATCTATGGGTACGCCATAGGTGTACTTACTACCATCGATCCTATAAATATAGGCTGGGGGGTCAGCCATTTGAAGACAGAGGAGGAGAGAAGGAAAAAAGCGAGGAAACCCTGTCCATTTTACTCTGCATACACATCTTTTGAGTGTTTCCTCTTCTTTAAACACTAGTTAGCTCACATATAGTTATCTTTTATCCGTCGGGAGCTGAGTGTTTATCCATTTAAAGTCATAGAAGTCTACTTTGCGCAATTTCTAACGTATGCCTTCTTACATTTTATAAAGCCTTCTTCTCATATAGCACACACTGTTATACACACTGAAAGTCGTGTTGTGTGCATTTTCCCGGACTTCGGTCCGTGGTTTTCATTTTTGTCTGTATATATATACTAATATATGTATATATTTCATATATGTGGACTAACATTATCGAGTTATGTCTTGATTGAGCCTAGACTTCGGTCTGTAGCGTTTAATTGCTTATATATATATATATATATAATTGTTGTCGGACAAATCCGATGAACCTGGATTTATATCCGTTGCGTTTAATTGCTTATATATATATATATATATATATATATATACTAATATATATAATTGTTGTCGGACATATCCGATGAGCCTGAATTTACATCCGGTGCGTTTACTGCTTTTATATATATATTTATAAATATATATATATTTACATTCATGTCAAGCCTGGAGTTCCCTCCGTGGCTTTTTATAGCTTTTTACATTTCGTCCTACCTGGAGTTCACTTCGTGGCAGCTGATCACTTTTTACAGCTTTATTTACATTTTGTCCTGCTTGGAGTTTACTTCGTGGCAGTTGATAGCATTTACTGCTTTATTTACATTTCTGATCCCCCGTGGAGTTGCTTTGTGGTGGTTGATCATGCACACACACACACACACACACACACACACACATATATATATATATATATATATTTTACAGCTTTTATATATATAATTGCTTACTGCTTTCCATAGAAATTGTAGTATCATGTGAGCCTAGGAATCATGTGATCACAGGAACCTTTTTTAAAAAATATCATTGCTATATCTTGCTTAAAACTGAATTTTCTACAAAAATTCAAACCTTATGAATATAGGTGCAACGAGGTATAACACTACTTCTAAATAATTGCACATTGATCAGCACACACACACACACACACACATTCATATAACAGTTTCTTTGAGAAGTGGCGGTCACCGTGGTAACACGGATGTCGGGGGGTGCCTAACACCTTCCCTCCGCATAACCAAGCCCCCGAACCCTTAATGAATCTCGGTTTCACAGACCAATTTAGCATTGTCACATCATTGGGTCAATGTGTAAACCTTTTCGGTTGCATTGGTGCAACCAGTTAAAAACACTAACTGGCGACTGTTAAAGTCCAATCGTCGAAATTACACATGTCAGACCTTTTTCATTTGTTTTTTCAAACAAATCTCACATTAACATGAGAACACCAAAGAACAAGTAACAAAAAGGGACACTCAAAAATCCCGATGTCGACAGGTGGCGACTCTACTGGGGACTCCAGTAAGAGGGCTTAAGCCACTATTACAAGCTTTTCAAAATTGTTATATGCTTGTGTGTGAATGTTGTATTTACATTTCTGATAAATGTGAACGAATGCATTTTTAATACTGCACTGCTAAATATCTATCTGTGATATTAGTGCTTCGCACATGTCATCATTTTGCATAAATGGTGAGACACGTTGTATGTGGATGTATGTTGTGTGGTCTCTCCACCAGGAGGCTATCCTGTCGGTGTTTGATTACTAGACTCGTGGGAAGAATAATTCCCCGGGGCTCAGGAAAGGCGCCACCTAGATTCGCTCCAGTTGAATGACCGGATTAACTTCCCATCAAGTAGATTGCGATGATCTGGGAACCTTCATGCCGAAAAACCGCGAGAGAAACCCTAGGATAGGTCAACCTCTAATAAACCAAACGCGGAGGAAAGTTTCTTCATGCTTTCCATTTTCAATTACTTGTAAAAGCATTTACTTGTAATTTTATTCCATGTTCATTCATATGTAATGGAAAATATGAAGAATATCTATGCATGCATGACATGTTATGAATTAACAACCAGTTTTGCAGGACAAATTCCTAAAATGGACATGTTATGATAACATTTATATTACCCTAAGACTAAACTATGAAAGTCTTTTGTAGGGAAGCAATTGGGCCTGTTACCCGGTCAAAATCCAAAAAGGCCACAGGCCTACAGCCAATCATGTCCTCTTCCGAACAGTCTAATCCTGTTTCTCGAGAAGAATTTGACGGTTTGACTAAACAAATCATAGGCTTGGCCGTTCTACTGAAAGAATTGCACCAGTCTACTCCGGGTACGAAGATACCTATACATATAGAATCCTCTACACAAGGGGGAGTTCAAGGTCTGGAAAAAATAATTCCAGAACAACAGTTGGATACAACCAACCCAGACCCTGAAGGAACCCATCTCAAAGAAGATCCAGACACGGGTGACATCAGGAAGAAAGTCCTTCAAATGGAGGAAACCATTCGCGTTCTCAAAGGGATTGGAAGACATGGCAGTGTTTCATATACAGACCTTTGCATATTCCCTGGTGTTCAATATCCAGAGAAATTCAAGACCCCTGATTTTGAGTAATATGACAGATTAGGGGATCCTTACACACATTTAAAGATGTTTATTGGAGAACTTGGGTCTTATGCAGAAAATGAAAGGCTCAGAATGCAGCTGTTTCAGAAGAGTCTGACTGGAGAAGCCCGTTCATTGTATACCAGATTAGACAACTCTAAGATCCATAGCTGGGAAGAGCTGGCTCATGCCTTCCTCACTCAATACAGTTTCCAATCTCAGATGGCTCCTGACCGGTACCAAATAACCAAGGTTAAGAAACAGTCAAATGAGTCATTTAGAGAGTATGCTCAAAGGTGGAGGCGCCTTGCTGCTCAAGTTATTCCTTCCATGACAGAATTAGAAATGGTTATGACCTTCATAGATGTATAGGAAGCTCCTTTCTATGAAAGAGTTTTAGTTGGTATTGGCAAACCATTTTCTGAAATGATCAAACATGGCGAGATGGCTGAAATGGGATTGAAGTCCGATAAAATTCAAGACCTAGCCGCTCTTAAAGCTGTTGCTGAGCACATCCAGTCCGGATCTTATGGAAACAACCCCCGGAGGGTCCATAAAAAGAAAGAGGAGGATGTTTCCTTGATACTACAAGGACAAAAAGGCAATCCAAGCATGCCTATGCAGAGGAGAAACTACTCCCCTTTTCCAGCACAACCTTCAAACCCTCCATTGCCTAAAAGTAGAGAAGTAAAGCGACCTCGAACGTTCACAACCTTAGGGGATTCGATCGAGAACATTCTTGCTCTTCTGACTTCTCAGAAGAAAATTAAACATCTTCTTCCACTAGCCAACCCAAATGGGAGGGGTTTTAATGCTACTCGGAAGTGTGCTTATCATGCCGGGGCACCTGGACATGATACTCAAGATTGTTGGGCCTTGAAACATAAGATTCAAGATCTAATAGACAATGGTGAGATCGTGGTCACTAAACCAGATCAGCCTCATGTACAAGACAACCCTCTTCCTCAACATAAAGAAGAAGAGGTCAACATGATCAGTTGGAGCACTGTACAAGGTTCCAATTCTAACGGCGAATCATCCCAACCCATCAAAAAATGGTGTTGACAAATGGGATTATTCAAAGTTCCAGTTTACCATGGAACACAAGATGAAAGCTCTTTGCAAATAAATTGAGCAATTGGTAGAACGGGTGACCCACCAGCATCAAATCACACGCCACATAATTAGGCAGGAGCATGCTTATCTCCTTCCATTTGTTATAAATGCTCCATCAACACCTTCAGAAAGCGAAGCTATGGATGATAAGGTTGCAAAGCGAGCAAGTGCTAAAGGCTGTCAGGATTTTGCCAATCAAAGGGAATTCACCTATCTAGGCCAATCTATGGAGGAGATACTTCAAATGTTGATCAATGAAGGAAGAATCACATTCCTTCTCCCTCCAATCAATCCCCGCTTAGGGCAGTTCAATCCTGATAAAATGTGTCAATATCATTCACATTCTCGTGGTCACAACACAAAAGAATGCTGGGCACTCCGCCATCTTATTCAGAATCTTATTGATAGCGGTGTCCTGCAAATAGCATATGATTACACTGTACAACTCAAGGGTGGGAATGCATGCCCTACCCAATGGAAGGGATTAGTTGCAGTTATCTTCGAAATGGATGGTGAGACTGTCAAAGTATTTCCCATACAACCAATTCAACTCAAAGGAGCTGACAATCCTTTGAAAGTGGCCGCACCAGAGACAATTCCTTTACCTTGCAGACCACAACATCCTATTGTCAGCTTGCATAAAGTTCCATGGAATTATGGAGATGCTGAAGGATCCACGTCTCATACTACTGCTACGGTGTCGAAAGAAAATCCACTGTACCTTCCTCAACAGGTTATTAAACCTACTTGCGAAGCAAAGGGGAAATTTCCCATGGAGAAGATTGAAAAATTCCTCCATACTATGGGTCATAATGAAGCCAAAGTAGTTTTAAGCTTGCGAGAAGCTCCATAACAGATTTCGATACTGGATTTGGTTTTCTCTTCCAAGGATCATCGGAAGATCTTGCTGAAGGTTTTAGAAGAAACCTATTTGCCAAAATCAGTGGATGTGGAAAAATTTCAACATTTGGTTGATCACATTTTCAACAACAAGGTTATATACTTCACTGATGACGACATACCTCCTGAAGGGACCGATCATTGAAAGCCATTACACATCGCAGTGTTGTCTTCCGGGTACATGCTAGCATGAGTATTGATAGATGGAGGCTCATCTCTAAATATCTGTCATTATGCCACCTTGGTATAGATGAATATCAATCTCAAGCGGATCCAAAGAAGCCATACGGTCATCCGAGCTTTTGATGGATCCCGACGAAATTTCGTCAAAAAATTGAATTGCCAATTGAGATTGGTCCAAATACATTCCATGTATCTTTCCACGTCCTCAAGATCAACTCAGGATACAACCTGTTATTGGGGAGACCATAGATACACATGGCTGGAGCCATTCCCTCCATGCTACATCAACAACTCAAATACATCATCAACAACAATCTAGTTACTGTCAATGCTGAGCCGGATTATCCTGAACAAGGAATTCTACCAGTTATTAGTTTCAATTCAGAAGTTGAACCGGCCAAGTACCATACTTTGGAAGTGAGTAACACGCAATACCATTCTATTGGAGCGCCACTTCTTGTACCCAAAATTTCTGCCGAGGTTATGTCAGCCACTCAAGAAATGATGTTATTGGGTCATCAACTTGGACAAGGGATTGGTAAGGATCACCCGTAGTATTATTAAGCACCTATCCAACCGTCCGCTTAAATTGAACAATGTGGGCTAGGTTATTCTTCTAGTTCCAGATACAGGAATCCTCATAAGCACGAGCATGTTCCTCAAGCTTCCACCGCACGACGATTTTCTATGCCTTTACCTCATGAGCTAATGCAATCTCCAGTAAAGGTGACAGCCCATGTTGTGGCTATGCTATTTCCAAAACTAGTGCCAATCAAAGCTAAAGAGGTGCTGATTCCTAATCCCAAAGTGGAAGAAAGGAACGAAAACGTAAATATGACCTTGCCTTTATGATGGAAAGCATTCGTGTCATTGTTCATGATGAACATACACACAGATATACCTCAGACGATGATTGCCCAGATGTCATGGTTATCATTCGGGAGAAGGAAGACACTGACGATCCTTCCATCACTGCAGTCCTTCAGGACTTTTCCCTCGACAATTGGAACAGCACTCCATGCATTGATCGACGAGGGTAAAATGGGCAGAAAATCCCTCTGCCATGTAGATAACTTTAATTGCCTGCTTTCCTTTACAGCACTAGCAGTTATTTTATCATGTACATGCTAACACTTTTGTATGATCGAAAAGTTGCATATATTAAGTGAAAGCATCTTTTGTTTCAGAACTCTAAATTTAGTTGTGTCTGTCTTTGCTGATGACATGCCTTCTCTCCACAAGGGCTGTAACTTTGATGCAAAGTTGGACTCAGACTTGATGGACATCCAAGAGGACATTGAGACACCTCAAGAGATTAAGGAATGGGTCACAGACAAGCCCAAACCCAATCTTGATCAAACCACTCCTTTCAATCTTGGAACCTTAGACAACCCTAAGCTAATCCAGATTGGTTCAGACCTTACCACAAATCAGCAAAATGACATGGTTACGCTATTAACCCAATTCCAGGATGTGTTTACATGGTCTCATGAAGACATGGTGGGTTTGTCCACTGACATTGGTCTTCATCGCCTTCCCATTAAAGAAGGATTCAAGACAGTTAGGCAAAAACTCAGGCGATTGAAACCTGAGTGGAGTTTAAAAGTTAAAGAGGAAATTGTGAAACAATTTCAAGCTGGCATCATCATGGTGTCTACATATCCGAAGTGGATATCCAACATTGTTCCCATGCCTAAACTAGGGGGAAAGGAGCGAGTCTACGTGGATTACAGGGATTTGAACAAAGCTTGCCTTAAAGATAGCTTTCCCGTGCCTTTTATCCACATTCTTATTGGCAATACTGCTCAATACGGCATGTACTCCTTTGTTGATTGCTTTGCGGGGTACCATCAAATTATGGTCACTAAGGAAGATCGTGAGAAAACTGCTTTCATCACGCCTTGGGGAACTTTTTGCTACAGACTGTTGTCCTTCGGCCTCATTAATGCCGGGGTAACCTATCAGCGAGCTATGATGGCTCTTTTCCATGATTTAATGCACAAGGAGATAGAGATCTATGTGGATGACATCATTGTCAAATCCCGGAAGGAGGATGACCACTTAGACCATCTCACAAAGCTATTCAACATGTTGCGTAAGTACAACTTGAAGTTGAATCCTGCCAAGTGCGCCTTTGGTGTTAAGTCAGGCAAGTTACTAGTCTTCCTAGCCAGCCACAAAGAGATTGAACTGAATCCTACCAAAATCCAGGCCATCAAGGAAATGCCCATTCCTCAGACAGAGAAGGAAATACGGGGATTTTTGGGAAGGATCAACTTCATTAGCAGATTCATTTCTCAACTCACAGCAATCTGTGAGCCTATCTTCAAATTGTTAAGGAAGTACTCATCCTTGAAATGGAACGATGAGTGTCAGAAAACCTTCCTTACCATTAAAGAGCAACTGATTAACGCTTCTGTTTTGATACCTCCCAGGGATGATGTTCCTTTGTTCATGTACCTGTCCATAAATGACAATGTTATGGGTTGCATGCTGGGGCAAAAAGATAATAGAGGCCGAGAACGAGCTATCTATTACCTCAGCAAAAGATTCAACATCAGTGAACACAAGTACACTCTGATCGAGAAGACTTGTTGTGCTTTAGCATGGGCTTCCATAAGGTTACAGCATTACCTCCATGGTCACACAACCCATCTCATATACCGGGGCGGGCATTTATAGCACATGAACCCCCGCCGGGGCAGGGGTGTCGGTTTTGGCTATGTCTTGCTATGATTGAAATTCTTCTTGGGCATGGATTCTAGATTATTGCATGACAATGGAACTCTAATTGAAGGAAATTTTGACTGGAGCTTATGTGTTGGACATCTACTACTTTATCAATAACAATTTCAACAATACAATAAGATATATTACGAAGATTGATCTGAGTTTTTGATAGCAAGCTGTGGAGGAGTATTTTGAGAAGATTTTCAAGACGATTGCGATTCTAGGGTACGTGAAGGGTGTTTTTCAATAATCTTCGTCTTAGGCTATTATTTGTAATCAAAAGAATGATTTCTATGATTTATTCAGTGTTTATTTCGTTTAGTATGAACTAATTCACCTTTTAGGCTTATGATGGATCTTTAAGTGAAACGATGATTTTGTAAATTTTGATTTCCATTTCAATAATCTAATTCTAGTTTATTTATATTAATTTGAGCTTGAATTTATGAATTGCCTGATCAACAATTCTTTGTGGATTTGTATGGAATCGAGAGAGGATATTCAAGCCTAGACCTAATTAATATAGCATTTGTTCATGAATTTTGTGAATAGCAGAATCTTGATGAATGTTAAGGTAGAGATATGCTTGACATCGCATGTAATCGGATAGAGGACTTAATCTTAAACCTTCTTTAATTGTAATTCACATAGAGATATAGTGAGTTAGTTAATTAAGGGGTTTAACTTGTTTCTAACTTAATTGTGGATTTAAGTTAATACATTATTAGTGCATCGAGAGGTGGTTAATACTACGTTCGTGTTCTTGATTAATAAACTGGGATAGTGAGTTGAATTGGAATTAAGGTGTTAAAATCAGAGTGAAGCTTAAGGTGAAATCATAAGTCTAATTCTCCATTAATTGTTTAAAATTCTAGATTTTGATATTTATGATTGTTTTGTGATAGTTTAATTATTCTTTAATTTAGTTTCTTTAAGTTTTTAATCATTGAGTTAATTTGTTTAATAAAATTAGGGTTAATAGGAAATTGGTAATTGTAAGTTAAGATTATTGCTAGTTAGTCTCTGTGGGAACGATACTCTACTTATCACTTTATTACTTGTTGACCACGCATACTTGCGTGTTGTGCGTATATAGAATCTACCCAACAAGTTTTTGGCATCGTTGCCCGGGACTATTTAGTATAAATCTTAATAGTTTTACAATATCAGTTTAATTAATCCAGTTTTACTTAGACATTTTTATTTTTGTTTTATCCCTTTTATTTCAGGTGTTTGAAGCAGTTTATGCAAACTCGGTCCAAAAATCCAGACTTGTTGCCTTTTGAGGACGACATCGAGAAAAGGTTTCAGAGGTTGAGTAAGTGGATCAAGGAAACGAGGTAAGAATTTGAAACATCTGAGAAGGAAGAGGAAATGGCATCCGAAGAACAGAAAGCGTTAAGGGACTTCGCCACACCCAAGGTGACTGAACTGCAGTCAAGCATCACCAAGCCCGCAGTAGCTGCTAACACATTTGAAATCAAGCCTGGAATGATTCAAATGATTCGGAATTTAGTTCAGTTTGGGGGATTGGCAAATGACGATCCGAATGAGCATCTAGTCAGCTTTCTGGAAATTTGCTACACCTTTAAGTACAATGGGGTGTCGGATGATGCGGTGAGACTTTGCTTGTTCCCATTCACTCTACGGGACAAGGTAAAGAGTTGGTTGCATTCTCTACCACCCGGATCGATAACTACATGGGAGGACTTAGCTCAGAAATTCCTCGCCAAATTCTTTCCGCCGGCGAAAACTGCAAAAATGAGGAACAAGATCACAATGTTTGAGCAGCAACATGGGGAGTCGTTATATGAGGCATGGGAGAGATACAAAGAATTGCTTAGAAAATGCCCACATCATGGATTACCTAAGTGGCTACAAATGAACACCTTTTACAACGGACTACATGGGAATCTCAGAAAGAGTATTGATGCATCGTCGGGTGGAGCATTCATGGCCAAGAATTACGAGGAAGCGTATGATTTGATTGAAACCATGCCGACTAACAACTACCAGTGGCCCACAACGAGAATGACACAGGCAAAGGCAGCTGGGGTTTTAGAAGTGGATGGTGTGACAGCTATACAAGCACATATTTTAGCACTTTCGAAGAAGTTGGATTCTATGACAGGGGCATAGGCACAACAAGCATAGCAAATGGCAGTTATATGTGAGTTGTGCGTGGGAGAGCACCCAACAGATCAATGCGCGATAAATCCAGTATCTATGCAGTTTGTGGGCAATTATAACAGAATTCCGCAGAACACATACTAGAACACATACAATCAAGGAAATAGGAATCATCTGAATTTCTCGTGGAACAATAATCAGCAACATCAAAATCCACGACAGCCATATCCCCCAGGTTTTCAGAATCACCAACAACCGGTTCAACATCATAAAAGGAAATCAGATTTTGAGGAATTGGTGTCGAAGTATATAACTAGTAATGAGACAGCCATGAAAACTCAAGCAATAGCCATCAAGAACTTGGAAAATTAGATGGGGCAAATTGCCTTAGCACTAAATAACAGGCCACAAGAAACCCTACCAAGTGACACAGAGAGAAATCCGAAGGGCAACCATGAACAGTGTTAGGCAATTACATTGCGGAGTGGAAAACATCTTGAGGGTACTAATGCAGAAAATTCAGCGACTTTAGATGAAAAAGTTGATGATAGTAACGTGGTTGAAGGAAGCAAGGGTGAGGATAAGCAGAGTGAGGAAATAAAGCTAAACATTAAGCCAATTATTTATCCACTACCACCATTTCAGCAGAGGGTTCAAAAACAAAAATTAGACAAACAATTCACAAAGTTTTTGGAAGTGTTCAAGAAACTTCAGATCAATATACCATTTGCAGAAGTCCTAGAGAAAATGTCGAGCTACGCGAAATTTATTTAAGGGATTCTGTCAAGGAATAAGAAATGGGAAGATGTTGAGACAATTGCACTAACTGAGGAGTGTAGCGCGGTATTACATCAGAAATTATATCCAAAACTCAAGGACCAGGGGAGCTTCAGTATTCCATGCACGATCGGGAATATGCATTTCAGTAAGTGTTTATGTGATTTGGGGGCGAGTGTAAACCTTATGCTATTGTCAGTATACACAGAATTGGGTTTGCCCGCGCCAAGTCCTACGAATATTTCGTTGCAGTTGGCAGATAGGTTGGTCACATATCTGAGAGGCATAGTAGAGGACATTTTAGTAAAAGTGGATAAGTTTATATTCCCCGCGGACTTTATCATTCTGGATTTTGAGGAGGACAAGAACATCCCAATTATCCTAGGGAGACCATTTTTGGCTACAGGTAGGACACTCATAGATGTATAAAAAGGAGAACTGACTATGAGGGTCCAAGATCAAGAAATAAAATTCAATGTGTTCAAGGCTATGAAATTCCCTACGGATGAGGAAGAATGTTTTCGAATGGATTTAATTGAGCAAATCATTAGTGAAGATATGAGCAAGAGTTTGGTCAACGATCCGTTAGAAACAACGTTATTGGGGGATGAAGAGGTCGACGACCCGGAATTGGTGGATTACTTACAAATGCTAGACTCATTGCCACGAGTTCCCAGATTCAGAACACCGTTTGAACCATTGCACACGGAGGAAGTAGCCCCAGAAAAACTAAAACCATCTTTGGAAGAGCCACCAAAGCTGGAACTTAAGTCACTCCCTAAACACCTCATGTATGCGTATTTAGGCAATTCAAATTCTTTACATGTTATTATTTCAGCTGCACTTAACGAATTGCAGGAAGAAAAGTTGCTGAGGGTACTTAGGGAACACAAATTAGCTATTGGGTGGACAATCGCGGACATAAAGGGAATTAGCCCTTCATTTTGCATGCACAAGATTTTAATGGAAGATGAGGCAAAACCAACGGTGGAGCAACAACGGCGACTTAACCCGATTATGAAGGAAGTTGTGAAGAAAGAAATTTTAAAGTGGTTAGATGCCGGCATCATCTACCCAATTTCTGACAGCAAATGGATTAGTCCAGTGCAGTGCGTGCCGAAAAAGGGAGGAATGACGATGGTGCAGAATGAGGACAATGAATTAATTTCGACTAGAATAGTGACATGATGGAGGGTTTGCATGGATTATAGAAAATTGAACAACGCAACCCAAAAAGACCATTTCCCGCTGCCCTTTATTGATCAAATGTTGGATATATTGGCGGGACATGAGTATTACTGTTTATTGGATGGGTACTCGGGCTATAACCAGATAGTCATTGCTCCGAAGGATCAAGAAAAGATGACTTTCATGCGCCCTTACGACACATTTGCATTCAGGAGGATGTCATTCGGGTTATGCAATACACCTACAACTTTCTAACGGTGTATGATGGCCATTTTTTCAGATATGGTGGAGAAAAATGTTGAAGTTTTCATGGATGACTTTTTGGTTTATGGAGACAGCTTCGATATTTGCTTAAAGAATCTGGTCATGGTGTTGCAGTGATGTAAGAATACGAATCTCATACTAAATTGGGAAAAATGCCACTTCATGGTTGAAGAGTGCATAATTTTGGGCCATAAGGTTTTGGCTTAAGGATTAGAGGTTGACAAAGCAAAGCTGGAAACAATAGAAAAACAGCCTCCACCGAGCTCAGTTAAGGGTATTAGGAGTTTCTTGGGACATGCTGGGTTCTACAGGAGGTTCATAAAAGACTTCTCTAAAATTGCGAAACCTCTATGCAGTCTTTTAGAGAAGGATGCTATTTTTTGTTTTGATGAAGAAAACAAGTCAGCGTTCGAATTATTAAAGAGAAAATTGACTACAGACCCAGTGATAGTCGCACCGGATTGGAGCATGCCATTTGAGCTTATGTGTGATGCAAGTGACTACGCGGTTGGGGCTGTTTTAGGCCAACAACGAGACAAGGTGTTTCACTCCATAGCAAGCAAAACACTTACAGAGACTCAAATGAATTACACAACCACACACAAGGAATTTCTTGCAGTGGTGTATGCATTTGACAAATTTCGGGCTTACTTGATCGAGACTAAGGTGATAGTTTACATAGACCATGCGGCGATTCGGTACTTGATAGCGAAAAAGGATGCTAAGCCACGCCTTATCTGGTGGATTCTCCTACTTCAAGAGTTTAATTTAGAAATAAAGGATAGGAAGGGGACGGAGAACCAAGTAGCAGATCACTTGTCTAGGCTGGAAAACCAAGGGAAAGCAAAGGAAGATAAATGTGAAATCAATGAATCATTCCCAGATGAACAACTATTTGGGATTTGTGCATAGATTCCTTGGTATGGCGATTATGCAAATTTTCTTGTGAGCAACATTCTACCACCTGACCTCACAAGACAACAAAAAAGAAAATTTCTTCGTGACGTGAAATGGTACATGTGGGATGAACCGTATTTGTTCAAGCAGTGCGCCGACAAAATGATTCGACGGTGCGTTCCCTATAGTGAAGTGAAGAATATTCTGCATGAGTGTCACTCATCCGCGTATGGCAGACATTATGGAAGTGAGAGGACAGTAGCGAAGGTGTTACAAGTAGGTTTTTATTGGCCTACATTAATATTCAAAGATGCCCACCATTTTGTCAAATAATGTGATAGGTACCAAAGGGTGGGCAACATTTCGAAAGGAATGAGATGCCTTTATAAATGATTCTTGAAGTGGAAATCTTTGACGTATGGGGGATCGATTTTATGGGGCCATTCCCGTCATCATTGAACAATCAGTATATTCTACTCGCGGTGGATTATGTATCAAAGTGGGTTGAAGCTGTAGCATTACCATCAAACGATGCCAAAGTGGTCCTCAAGTTCCTACAAAAGAACATCTTCACGAGGTTTGGCACACCAAGAGAAATAATCAGCGACGAAGGTAGTCACTTCTGCAATAAATCGTTTACAACTCTTTTGGCTAAGTATGGAGTTAACCACAAGGTAGCCACAGCGTATCACCCTCAAACCAGTGGACAGGCTGAGGTATCAAACAGATAAGTTAAGAAGATATTAGAGAAAGTGGTGAATCCGAGTCGGAAAGATTGGTCGCTCAGATTGGACGATGCATTATGGGCATACCGGACTACATACAAGACACTAATCAGGATGTCACCATATCAACTACTGTACGGGAAGGCATGTCACTTACCGGTCGAGCTACAGTATAAAGCATTTTGGGCTGTGCAAAAACTCAATTTTGATTAAGCAGCTATAGGGGAGAAGAGGCTACTTCAATTGAATGAACTCGGCGAATTTCGCCTTCATGCCTATGAGAATTCCAAATTATACAAAGAAAAGGTAAAAAGATGGCACGACCAGAAAATTATGCATCGAACATTCGAGTCGGGTCAATTAGTACTATTGTTCAACTCATGGCTACGATTGTTCCCCGGAAAGCTTAAATCGAGATGGTCGGGACCATTTACTATCAAGCGGGTTTTCTCTCACGGCGCAGTGGAACTCTACAGTCACAATCCACTAGATACGTTCAAAGTAAACAGACACCGTTTGAAGAATTATTGGGGTGGAGAAGCCAACACCGACGTGATTGCTGTAGACACTCAAAATTTTCTGCACTCCTATTACTAACATTGCAGGAGGGTAGATTCGTCTTTTAGAGAAAACCCTAAAAGATAGCTTACATCCATTTTGGATACCATCGAAAGTTCAGTTTTAACCCAAAACACAAACCGAGAATGTCATTTCCAATCTCGGAGATAACCCCGAGATATCCAGATCAAAAGACCGGCAACAACACTAGAGAGAGATGCGATTGTCTTTGGTGATAACACCGCGACGCCACGATTCTGATCCCAAGACAACAACACCGAAGTAGCAACCCCGTCCTTGGTGATAGCCCCAAGGGATGCCATTGCAGTTCCAGCAATAACCCCAAAAATACTTGTTTCAAACATGTGCGATCAGCTTCAATCCAGATGACAGTGAGGCATACAAACAAGTAGCCCAATCTCAGATGTAACCCTGAGCAATGTCTACTTTCCACTTAAACTGATGATAACCCCGGTTAGGAGTCACAACGTCATCTGTCCACATCAACAAGATGATATCGCGGCATACCAACAAGTAGTCTAATCTCAGCTATAACCCTGAGTAACGTCTACTGTCAACTCAAACTGGAGATAACCCCAGCAAGGAGTCAAGCATCATCTTGTTCCTTCAACAATGGCACATCGTCTCAACACTTCATACATACATCCAACAATGTCCCACAAGAACCGAGGAATGACAATCCCGAATGACTATTACGTGTGGGAGTACTTTGGATAGAATTTGAAGCTTGAAGACCATGGGCATAGACCCCTCTTCCTGACTTCGTACAACCTCTAATCCATGTCATTACGTAACTCTCGACACCAACGGTCCGAAGAAGGTCAGATATACCTCGTTCGGATGCTCGGATTGAAGTTCTGCAAGTTTGAACGGACATTACAGTGCATTATTGCACGTACTACGAGATGACGGGACCCGTGAGGCTCGGATCCACCACGACCAGCCGCAGGTACAACTGCGGCTGCCATAGGTGTACCTACGGCCATCAGTCTATAAATATAGGCTGGGGGGTCAGCCATTTGAAGACAGAGGAGGAGAGAAGGAAAAAAGCGAGGAAACCCTGTCCATTTTACTCTGTATACACATCTTTTGAGTGTTTCCTCTTCTTTAAACACTAGTTAGCTCACATATAGTTATCTTTTATCCGGCGGGAGCTAAGTGTTTATCCATTTAAAGTCATAGAAGTCTACTTTGGCAGCCCACTGTATGCCTTCTTACATTTTATAAAGCCTTCTTCTCATATAGCACACACTGTTATACACACTGAGAGTCGTGTTGTGTGCATTTTCCCGGACTTCAGTCCATGGTTTTCATTTCTGTCTGTATATATATACTAATATATGTATATATTTCATATATGTGAACTAACATTATCGAGTTATGCCTTGATTGAGCCTAGACTTGATGCCCGAGGCGTTTAATTGCTTTTATATATATATATATATATATATATATATATATATATATATATATATATAATTGTTGTTTGGACATATCCGATGAACTCGATTTATATCCTATGCGTTTAATTGCTTATATATATATATATATATATATATATATATATATATATATATATATATATATATATATATATATATATATATATATGTTGTTTTATGGACATATCCGATGAGCCTGGATTTACATCCGCTGCGTTTACTGCTTTTATATATATATTTGTAAATATATATATATTTACAGTCTTGTCAAGCCTGGAGTTCCCTCCGTGGCTTTTTATAGCTTTTTAAATTTCGTCCTGCCTGGAGTTCACTTCGTGGCAGTTGATCACTTTTTACAGATTTATTTACATTTTGTCCTGCCTGGAGTTTACTTCGTGGCAGTTGATAGCATTTACTGCTTTATTTACATTTCTAATCCCCCATGGAGTTGCTTTGTGGTGGTTGATCATGCACACACACACACACATACACACACACACATATATATATATATATATATATATATTTACAGCTTTTATATATATAACTGCTTACTGCTTTCCATACAAATTGTAGTATCATGTGAGCCTAGGAATCTTGTGATCACAGGTTCATTTTACTGAATCTAGATTCGGTAACCATGATGGACATTTTGCAAATTGTAAGGTACTGTACGATATTTTACAAAGGTGTTTGAATTTCCTTGGATGGTTGTCATGCCCATGAGGAGTTCTAAGATCATCAGATATATTTTTTCTCGAGAATGCTTTGCATCTCGAAAATAAAAGCAAACAAGCTGAACATTTTAATAATAAAATGGAAGTATTAAAGGCCTCGATTACTATTTAGCACAAGGTTTGAAAAACCTTTTTTAAAAAATATCATTGCTATATCTTGCTTAAAACTGAATTTTCTACAAAAATTCAAACCCTATGTATATAGGTGCAACGAGGCATAGCACTACTTGCAAATAATTGCACATTGATCAGCACACACACACACACATTCATATAATAGTTTCTTTGAGAAGTGGCGGTCACCGTGGCAACACGGATGTCGGGGGTGCCTAACACCTTCCCTCCGTATAACCAAGCCCCCGAACCCTTAATGAATCTCGGTTTCACAGACCAATTTAGCAGTGTCACATCACTGGGTCAATGTGCAAACCTTTTCGATTGCATTGGTGCAACCAGTTAAAAACACCAACTGGCGACTCTTAAAGTCCAATCGTCGACATTAAACATGTCGTACCTTTTTCACTTGTTTTTTCAAACAAATCTCACATTAACATGAGAACACCAAAGAACAAATAAAGAAAAGGGACACTCAAAAATCCCGATGTCGACAGGTGGCGACTCTACTGGGGACTCCAGTAAGAGGGCTTAAGCCACTATTACAAGCTTTTCAAAATTGTTATATGCTTGTGTGTGAATGTTGCATTTACATTTCTGATAAATGTGTACGAATGCATTTTTAATACTGCACTGCTAAATATCTATCTGTGATATTAGTGTTTCGTACATGTCATCATTTTGCATAAACGGTGAGACACGTTGTATGAAATGTATGTTGTGTGGTCCCTCCACCAGCAGGCTATCCTGTCGGTGTTTGATTACTAGACTCGTGGGAAGAATAATTCCCTGGGGCTCAGGAAAGGCACCACCCAGATTCGCTCCAGTTGAACGACCGGATTAACTTCCCATCAAGTAGATTGCGATGATCTGGGAACCTTCACGCCAAAAAAGCATGAGAGAAACCCTAGGATAGGTCAACCTCTGATAAACCAAACGTGGAGGAAAGTTTCTTCATGCTTTCCATTTTCAATTACTTGTAAAAGCATTTACTTATAATTTTATTCCATGTTCATTCATATGTAATGGAAAATATGAAGAATATCTATGCATGCATGACATGTTATGAATTAACAACCGGTTTTGCAGGACAAATTCCTAAAACGGACATGTTATGATAACATTTATATTACCCTAAGACTAAACTACGAAAGTCTTTTGTAGGGAAGCAATTGGGCCTGTTACCCGGTCAAAATCCAAAAAGCCCACAGGCCTACAACCAATCATGTCCTCTTCCGAACAGTCTAATCCTGTTTCTCGAGAAGAATTTGACGGATTGAGTAAACAAATCACAGACTTGGCCGTTCTACTGAAAGAATTGCACCAGTCTACTCCGGGTACGAAGATACCTATACATACAGAAGCCTCTACACAAGGGGGAGTTCAAGGTCCTCTACAGAATCCCCTTTTCCAGCACAACCTTCAAACCCTCCATTGCCTAAAAGTAGAGAAGTAAAGCTACCTCAAACGTTCACACCCTTAGGGGATTCTCTCGAGAACATTCTTGCTCTTCTGACTTCTCCGAAGAAAATTACACATCTTCTTCCACCAGCCAACCCTAATGGGAGGGGTTTTAATGCTACTCGGAAGTGTGCTTATCATGCCGGGGCACCTGGACATAATACTCAAGATTGTTGAGACTTGAAACATAAGATTCAAGATTTAATAGACAATGGTGAGATCGTGGTCACAAAACCAGATCAACCTCATGTGCAAGACAACCCTCTTCCTCAACACAAAGAAGAAGAGGTCAACATGATCAGTTGGAGCACTGTACAAGGTTCCAATTCTAACGGCGAATCATCCCAACCCATCAAAAAATGGTGTTGACAAATGGGATTATTCAAAGTTCCAGTTTACCATGGAACACAAGATGAAAGCTCTTTTCAAACAAATTGAGCAATTGGTAGAACGGGTGACCCACCAGCATCAAATCACACGCCAATTAATTAGGCAGGAGCATGCTTATCTCATTCCATTTGTTATAAATGCTCCATCAACACCTTTAGAAAGCGAAGCTATGGATGATAAGGTTGCAAAGCGAGCAAGTGCTAAAGCCCGTCGGGATTTTGCCAATCAAAGGGAATTCACCTATCTAGGCCAATCTATGGAGGAGATACTTCAAATGTTGATCAATGAAGGAAGAATCACATTCCTTCTCCCTCCAATCAATCCCCATTCAGGGCGGTTCAATCCTGATAAAATGTGTCAATATCATTCACATTCTTGTGGTCACAGCACAAAAGAATGTTGGGCACTCTGCCATCTTATTCAGAATCTTATTGATAGCGGTGTCCTGCAAATAGCAGATGATTACACTGTATAACTCAAGGGTGGGAATGCATGCCCTACCCAATGGAAGGGATCAGTTACAGTTATCTTCGAAGTGGATGGTGAGACTGTCAAAGTATTTCCCATACAACCAATTCAACTCAAAGGAGCTAACAATCCTTTGAAAGTGGCCGCACCATAGACAATTCCTTTACCTTGCAGACCACAACATCCTGTTGTCAGCTTGCATAAAGTTCCATGGAATTATGGAGAAGCTGAAGGATCCACGTCTCATACTACTGCTACAGTGTCGAAAGAAAATCCAATGTACCTTCCTCAACGGGTTATTAAACCTATTTGAGAAGCAAAGGGGAAATTGCCCATGGAGAAGATTGAAAAATTCCTCCATACTATGGGTCATAATGAAGCCAAAGTGGTTTTAAGCTTGCGAGAAGCTCCACACCAGATTTTGATACTGGATTTGGTTTTCTCTTCCAAGGACCATCGGAAGATGTTGCTGAAGGTTTTAGAAGAATCCTATTTGCCAAAATCAGTGGATGTGAAAAAATTTCAACATTTGGTTAATCACATTTTCAACAACAAGGTGATATCCTTCACTGATGATGACATATCTCCCGAAGGGAACGGTCATTGCAAGCCATTGCACATCGCAGTGTTGTCGTCTGGGTACATGCTAGCAGGAGTATTGATAGATGGAGGCTCATCTCTAAATATCTGTCCTTATGCCACCTTGGTATAGATGAATATCAATCTCAAGCGGATCCAAAGCAGCCATACGGTCATCCGAGCTTTTGATGGATCCCGACGAAATGTCATCGAAAAGATTGAATTGCCAATTGAGATTGGCCCAAATACATTCCATGTATCTTTCCACGTCCTTAAGATCAACTCAGGATACAACCTGTTATTGGGGAGACCATGGATACACGTGGCTGGAGCCGTTCCCTCCACGCTACATCAACAACTCAAATACATCATCAACAATCCTAGTTCTCATCAATCTTTGGCCGGATTATCCTGAACAAGGAATTCTACCAGTTATTAGTTTCAATTCAGAAGTTGAACCGGCCAAGTACCATACTTTGGAAGTGAGTAATACGCAATACCATTCTATTGGAGCGCCACTTCCTGTACCCAAAATTTCTGTTGAGGTTATGTCAGCCATTCAAGAAATGATGTTATTGGGTCATTAACCTGGATAAGGGCTCGGTAAGGATTAACAGGGTATTAAGCACCCTATCCAACTGTCCAGACAAATTGGAACAGCCAGGCTAGGTTATTCTTCTAGTTCCAGATACAGGAATTCTCATAAGCACGAGCAGGTTCCTCAAGCTTCCACCGCATGACGATTTTCTATGCCTTTACCTCATGAGCTAATGCAATCTCCAGTAAAGGTGCCAACCCATGCTGTGGCTATGCTATTTCCAAAACCAGTGCCAATCAAAGCTAAAGAGGTGTTGATTCCTAATCCCGAAGTGGAAGAAAAGGAACGGAAACGTAAACATGACCTTGCCTTGATGATAGCAGGCATTCGTGTCATTGTTCATGATGAACATACACACAGATATACCTCAGACGATGATTGCCCAGATGTTATTGTTATCATTCGGGAGAAGGAAGACACTGATGATCCTTCCATCACTGCAGTCCTTCAGGACTTTTCCCTCGACAATTGGAATAGCACTCCATGTATTAGTCGACGAGGGTAAAATGGGCAGAAAATCCCTCTGCCATGTAGATAACTTTAATTGCCTGCTTTTCTTTCTAGTTAGGCAAAAACTCAGGCGATTGAAACCTGAGTGGAGTTTAAAAGTCAAAGAGGAAATTGTGAAACAATTTCAAGCTGGCATCATCATGGTGTCTACATATCTAGAGTGGATATCCAACATTATTCCCATGCCTAAACTAGGGGGAAAGGAGCGAGTCTGCGTGGATTACAGGGATTTTAACAAAGTTTACCTTAAAGATAGCTTTCCCGTGCCTTTTATCCACATTCTTATTGGCAATACTGCTCAATACGGCATGTACTCCTTTGCTGATTGCTTTGCGGGGTACCATCAAATTATGGTCGCTGAGGAAGATCATGAGAAAACTGCTTTCATCACGCCTTGGGAAACCTTTTGCTACAGACGGTTGTCCTTCGGCCTCATTAATGTCGGGGCAACCTATCAGCGAGCTATGATGGCTGTTTTCCATGATTTAATGCACAAGGAGATAGAGTTCTATGTGGATGACATCATTGTCAAATCCCGGAAGGTGGATGACCACTTAGACCATCTCACAAAGCTATTCAACAGTCATGTAGTAAGTCAACTTGAAGTTGAATCACGCCAAGTCGCGCTTTGGTGTTAAGTCAGGCAAGTTGCTTGGCTTCCTAGCCAGCCACAAAGGGATTGAACTGGATCCTACCATAATCCAGGCCATCAAGGAAATGCCCATTCCTCAGACAGAGAAGGAAATACGGGGATTTTTGGGAAAGATCAACTTCATTAGCAGATTCATTTCTCAACTCACAGCAATCTGTGAGCCTATCTTCAAATTGTTAAGGAAGAACTCATCCATGAAATGGAACGATGAGTGTCAGAAAACATTCCTTACCATTAAAGAGCAACTGATTAACGCTCCTGTTTTGATACCTCCCAGGGATGATGTTCCCCTGTTCATGTACCTGTCCATAAATGACAATGTTATGGGTTGCATGCTGGGGCAAAAAGACAATAGAGGCCGAGAACGAGCTATCTATTACCTCAACAAAAGATTCAGCATCAGTGAACACAAGTACACTCTGATCGAGAAGACTTGTTTTGCTTTAGCATGGGCTTCCATAAGGTTACAACATTACCTCCATGGTCACACAACCCATCTCATATCACACGTGGATCCTCTCAAATATGTATTCATTAAACCCATACTGAATTGTCGACTGTCCAGATGGCAGTTGATCCTACAGCAATTTGACATCGTCTACGTGACGCAAAAATCTGTCAAAGGTCAAGGAATTGCGGATCAACTGGCCACCGCACCTGCAGGGGATTACAAACCCTTAGAAACGTACTTTCCCGATGAAGGGGTAGTGACAGTTCAGTTACAACATCAGTACGATACATGCCGCGACTGAAAAATGTAGTTTTATGGGGCTGTTAACTCAGAAGGCTCTGGAGCTGGAGCTATCTTACTATGCGGTACGGGGGAGCAGTATCGTATCGCGGTCAAATTATAGTTTGTCAGCACCAACAACACAGCTGAGTATGAAGGCTGTAGCATGGGGCTAAAACTTGCCCGTTCAATGGGCATTAGGCAGTTAACTGTCTTTGGGGATTCTAAATTGGTAATAAAGCAATCCACAGGAATCTATCAAACCAAAGAATTACATTTGCTGCTTTACCATCCGCAAGTTCTACAGATGGCTTTGGAGTTCGAAGAAATCTCCTTTCTACACATTCCTCGTAATAGGAATGATTTTGCAGACGCATTTGCAATGTTGGCCTCCTTGGTTTACATACCAGACAAGGAAAACATGACATGCATCAGGTTTACTCTGCAAAAAGCCCAATCTATGGGAATTACATTAGAGAAGTATCGAATGAGTTACCTCCCATCCACAACCCTTGGTATCAGCATATCAAGGAGTATCTACGAGATGGATCTACACCCGTTGAGGCGAGCCTAACTGAGAAGAGGCGGATTCATCGACTTGCTATGAAATTCTACCTGAGCAGAGATGCACTCTACAAAAGAGATGCAGGATTAGGTCTCCTCAGATGTCTAGACAAAGACCAAGCTCAAAGACTCATGGATGAGATCCATGGTGGAGTATGTGGCCCAAACATGAGCGGACTCCTACTTGTCAAGAAGATCCTCAGAACGGGGCATTATTGGTTTACACTCAAAGCTGACTGTGATGATCACGTCAAGAGATGCTATCAATGCCAGATTCATGGGAATGCTATCTACGCCCCTCCAAGGGAACTCCACAATATGAGTTCGCCATGGCCCTTCTCAATGTGGGGAATGGACGTGATCGGGCCCATCGAGCCTAAAGCCAGTAATGGACATCGATTTATATTCACCATGATCGACTACTTCACCAAATAGGTAGAAGCAGCTTCCTTCCCCAAAGTTACTAAAGAAGTTATCATTGATTTCATCAGAAACAATGTCATCTGTCGATATGGACAACCAGAGGTTATTGTGTCAGATAATGCTAAGAACCTCAACAACAAAATGATGGAGGATTTATGCAGAAACTTCCACATCAAACAACTCAACTCTGTCATCTAACGTCCAAAGATGAATGGTGCTGTTGAAGCGGCTAATAAAAACATAAAAAAGATCATGCAGAAAATGTTTGCCAACCACAAAGGATGGCCTAACCTCTTGGCTCTGACTTTATTAGCCTACAAAACTTCTTTGCGAACTTCCACTAGGGCAACCCCCTACTCATTATTCTATGGGATGGAAGTAGTGCTCCCCATAGAAGTGGAAATGGAATCCCTAAGAGTATTGATGGATGCTCAGTTGGATGAAGACCTATGGGTACAAGACATGTATCACCAATTGTCTCTGATAGACGAAAGGCGAACCGCGATAATCTTCCATGGTCAGCTATATCAGCAAAGGATGGCACGATCCTACAAAAGAAAAGTCCGACTATGGCAATTCAAACAACATGACTTGGTTTTGAAGAAGATCATTGACAACCAAGATCAATCTAAGGGAAAATTCGCTCCTAACTGGGAAGGCCCATTTGTTGTCAAGGAAGTATTGACAGGAGGTGCTCTCAGATTGCAGGAAATGGATGGCGATGAATTTCTAAAGCTAATCAACTCGGACACCATGAAACGGTACTATGTCTGAAGTTACCATCAAATAAACATCCTGGTTTTGATCCTCAAATCACCAGTCATTCCAGTTTTGAACCCTTTCTACATACTTTTCTGCCCCTCAGGGAAACAAACACTTCAAACCAGCAGCCTGGTTTCACTTCATTTCAAACCTTTCATATAATCTCGGTTATCCTGAAGACGAGATTTAACCTTTCATAATTTCGGTTATCCTGAAGATGGGATTTAACCTTTCACACCTGCAGTTTGTCCTGAAGACGGGATTAAACTTTTCTACGCCTACAGTTTGTCCTGAAGATGGGATCAAACTTTTTACCACTTGCAGTTTGTCCCCATTATGGGATTAAACTTTCTTCTCCCCGCAGTATAGTCTGCACATGGGATTTACACTTCTCTTCGCCTTTAATTCATCCTGAGGGGTGAACTACGTCGACCTGATCTCCCTGATACCCAGGGGTACGTAGGCAACCATATGCTATATGGCCCGGTCGCAATAAAGAAAAACAACAAAAACATTTCTACATTTTCTCTACAAAACAACAAAAAATAACAAAAATACTTCTACACCCTTCTGCCTTTCACATTCAGCGTTGAACCTCCTACACTAGGTTCGAACTACACAGACTTGATCTCCTCTTCAACAGGAGTACGTAGGCAGCCATTCATGGTGCAGTCTAACCCCTACCAGAACAACATATTTGTCACACGGTACTGGGATCAATCTGTAATTCGCCCTATTCCATCCGTCGCTACTTGCAAATTTTTCTGGAGGTTTGCCACACCCATCACTCATTTGTGGGTTGTGTCGCAATGCAGGGGTTAGATGGTCCGATGACGAGCTCACACAAATGCCGCTTGCATTACTTAATTCTAGAATAATAGCGCAGTATTCTGTATGGGCAGGGGGCGAGTCACATCCGCGTGGTCTGGGTTTTATTTTTCTGTCGAATTCGGAAGACAATGTTGATGCTATAGAGACATCGGGGGATGATGATGAAGCCATGGGTGATCAAGGGGCCGAGCAGGTACCGCAGGCCGAGGCCATATCCAGTTCTCAGTTCCTTGATTTTCAAAACCAAATGAATGCGCACAACAAAGCAGCACGATGGGAAATGAGGCGATTGGCAATGACGCAAGAGTACATGTTTGATACTATGAACGCATCTTTCGCCTCACTCAATACAACATTTCAAAGCTTCAACCCGGTGGCCCAGTTTCCATATCAACAGCCCATGCCAATGCCATAGTTTTGACCAAGTGATTCGGATGAAGAAGAACAACAACCACCTCCTCAGACTTAAGCGATAGCAGGGAAGTCCTCACGTACTTATTTTGACTATTCATCCAATGAGGACATTGTATTACTTAAGTTTGGGGGATTTAAATACATGTTTCCATGTATATGTAGTACTTAGGTTGCATTTGTCATTTTTATTTCAGTATTGCATCTTAATTTCAGTATTGCATGATAGCTTAGGTGCATACATAGTAGTGTAGGTTAATGTTTGTCACTGCATAGTAATTAGTTTTGTAAATAGTGCATTTTGTTATCTATATAAAAAAAATAGTTAGTTAAATATTGTGTTTGTGTAAGTCCATCAATGTTGCAGTTCATATTATTGGTGGATTAATGATGTGATTGACAATAAGTTAACGAATACAGTATTGAGTATTAGAACTGTGATATAATGTCTCTATGAATCGAATCTTGAGCTTGTTTGAAACAGGTATAATAAGGTTAGCACGAATAATAACATTGTTGTTGATTGGTCAGTTCAAATTGATACATAAATGATCTCTAAAGGATAATGCTAGAGTAAATGAGAAAATGATAAGGATAGACAGTAAAGGCGAAAATTAGGCAAGAACCTAAGTTTGGGGGATGATATGTGGGGTATATAAGCTTTATCTATCAATAAAATATATATATATATATATATAAAATACATATATCGTGACTAGTCTTGTTTCGGGGCTTTTGTTACTTGAGCAAGTACGCCTGAGGGGATTGTCTTTACACCTAGCACCCTAAGGTCTTTTATGGTCTGGGAGTCGTTGGTCGAAAGCTCGTTAAGGGGTAGCACTGTCAGCCTAATGGGATGAGACATTTCACGGTCATGTATGTATGTATGCGAAATCTAAAAAAAAATGTGTGAATAAAATGGGAAAACAGCAAAAAGCCCCCGTGAAAAAAAAAGGTATATAAAAATAAAGTATAAGTACCCTGCTTGAACCCTCGAGATTAGTGATTGTTTAGTTTTAGTTGAAGTTGTCTATTTTTGAAATTTGTAAGTTTTCACTGTATGATTTCTTCTAAGAGATTGATTATGTATTGAATTTGAGTCCGTATAAGTTATCATGGATGTTGTACACACACACACACACACTATACAGTGATGATGGCTTGAGATTTGAGGATTAAAACGGAATTGTAGACTGGTTTTTGGTAATTGATATTGTATAGTTGCGTGTGTTTGCTGAGGTTGTTAAGATAATCTTGATTCTGCAATATTGTTGGATTCGAAAGAATATAAGTGAGGTTATATTCATTTCATTATATTTCATTGCATTACATTGTATGTAGTGTTTTGTGCTCGAGGCACGGTTTAAGTTTGGGGGATTTTGATAAGTGGATTTTATATACGCGATTCAATGTCCATTTCATGCTTATTTATTGCTAAATTCTTGTGTTCGTGTTCATTTTTACTCGTTTTATGTTATTGCATGTGTAGGATGGTGATTGTGGCTTTTAACGTACATTTGGAGTTAATTGGGATGATTTGAAGTCAATTAGAGCAAAATTGGAGTACATAAAATTCAGCAAGTCATCTGGCAGATTACACCCCCGCTGGGGCCGGGAGTCTTCATAATCAGTTAGCAGACAGGTAGCCCACCGAGGCGGGCATAATTAGCCTATACACCACCGCCGGGGCAGGGGGTCTTCTTAGTTAGTTAAAAGAAAGGTGACCCGCCGGGGCAGGGGGTGTCAGTTTTGGCTATGTCCTGCTATGATTGAAATTCTTCTTGGGCATGGATTCTAGATTATTGCATGACAATGGAACTCTAATTGAAGGGAAATTCAGCTGGAGCTTGTGTGTTGGACATCTACTACTTTATCAATAACAATTTCAACAATACAACATGATATATTACAAAGATTGACCTGAGTTTTTGATAGCAAGCTGTGGAGGAGTATTTCGAGAAGATTTTCAAGACGATTGCAGTTCTAGGCTACGTGAAGGGTGTTTTTCAATATTCTTAGTCTTAGGCTATTATTTGTAATCAAAAGAATAATTTCTATTATTTATTCAGTGTTTATTTCGTTTAGTATGAACTAATTCACTTTTTAGGCTTATGATGGATCTTTAAGTGAAACGATGATTTTGTAACCTTTGATTTCCATTTCAATAATCTAATTCCAGTTTATTTATATTGATTTGAGCTTGAATTTATGAATTGTATGATCAACAATTCTTTGTGGATTTGTATGGAATCGAGAGAGGATATTCAATTCTAGACCTAATTAATATAGCATGTGTTCATGAATTTTGTGAATAGCAGAATCTTGATGAATGTTAATGTGACGCCCCCAAAATAGGATACATCACCCATCTTGAGTCGCCAAATACATGGTACAAAAATACAAAATACAACTGTCGTGTAACATACGACAAAACATAAGCTAAGAGTTTAAACAAGAATATTGCCTTCTAGACAATATCCACTCTCAATGGAGTCCTCATTACATTTATTGTCACACTATTTAACAGAATAGTGAGGACTGCTAATGCTATCATCTGGATCGTCACTCCGTTCCCCGACACGTCCCAACTATATTCCCATTTCCTGAAGAGAACAATGAAAAAAAGGGTGAGCTCAACTAGCCCAATAAGAAATATTATGACTAAGATAATACATAATAAATTAGCATTAGTCTTCAACAATGTTAAACTGATAAAATACAATAGACATCAAGTTTAGCTGCAGTAGAATAAACAATCCATTAGAAGAGTCAAGTAGAGAATAAAATCTACTATCTTCTATGATTTAAAAAATATTTTCATCAATTTTTATCGCTGAGACTCAGCTTAATAAATAAACCACATCATCGAATCATCCCTGCACTACGGGCCAAGGATATTCTTTAAATCATCAATGGGCATGACTATACCGAATAATCCCTGGTTATAATCATACCAAGTCCATCTCTGCATGTAAGCCAAAGATATACAACAATAAAACCAATAATCAACAATCCATCTTTGCACGTAAGCCAAAGATATATAATTCAATAAACAACAGCCCATCTTCGCACGTAAGCCAAAGATAACTTTCATCACCATATAAGCATGAGGATGATGACAATGATATAAGCATTAATCAAACTAAAACAAGGATAAATATTAAAGACTTTAAATTTATCCAAATATTATCCATCACTTAAATAACTCATAATCTAATATTGTTAATATTATAAAAATATTTTAATCACTTTTTAAACTTATAAACAATTTATATCAATTGTTTACACTTTACCGCATAATGCATTTAATCATTCAAAAATGTCATACTCATAAGATTTCATCACCAATGATCAAATCTCTCATCAAAAATCTGCATATACCTTATATAGGATTTCCAAGCCATAAAATCTTATTTTCCAACTTTGTTACTTCACATAACATATTTAACTCATATGTTCGTAACTAAACAATTTTTATGGAAAATACCAAATCAGTCCCAAAAATATTTCTTTTCTGGGATTTAGCAGAATATAGTCCCATAATGAACATATATTTTTCTCGGAATTTTTAAAATTCATTTACTATTTTTCAAAAATCAATTTCTAATTAATTCCTTAAGAAATTAGCTACCTCAAGGTTAACTCCAGAAATTCCCAAATCTTGGCAGGATCTTACACATGTTAATGTGAGCTTCCAGTTTAAATTTCATGGTCATCGGAGTTATAGAACTCTGGTTATAGCGTTTTCTGTCAAAAAAAACCTAAATATTAAAATGGTCATAACTTGCTCATTTTAAGTCGGAATGAGCTCATTTTTGGACAGGAGGTACCTTTTACCGTATACTTTCATGTCCCAAAAGGCCGGAATTTTTCTCAAAAATTAAGTGGCCAAAACAGCCCTTTTAAAATATGGACAATAGCTTTTTAAGCATTTCCAGATTTTTCATCCTTTACTAAAATCAGTCCACACGAAAATCTACAATACCTTTTCCAGTGATTCCACTTGGATAAGTTATAAGACTCATAGATCTAACTCTAAAACTTGACCACAATCAAAAATTCAAAATATAATAGGAGATATGGTCAATTGAATTTCATGTTCCATTTTTACCAAAATCTGATTTTTCAACCCTTTGTGATTTCTAAGAAACTTTCATGTTTTCACATATTAACCAACATAACTTATCATAACACTTACTAATACTACATATACCCATGGTTTTCATCAATCCCTTGCTTTTATTATGACTTTCTCCATAATCCACGTAAACAGATCATTTCCATAATTTAATTAGGAATGAATACAAAGGATCAATCACCATGCTTGTGGTAATTCACATAGACAGGTTATTCCAACAGAATAATAAAGAATGGAATAACAGAAGGATTCACCATGCATGCGATAGAGACAAAAGCATGAAAAGTTATTCCTAACGTAATAATAAAGAATCGGAACCAGTCAAAGTGTGATCCGCAAGCGAGCGGGATATTCCAATGATTAATAAACAACGGAACCAGGTCAGGAGAAATTCGCACCGATAGGATATTCCAACAGAATAATAATTAATGGAACCAGGTCCGGTGTAAACGTACAGACAAGATATCCCGACAGAATAATAAATAATAGAACCAGGTCCGGCGAAAATGTACAGACAGGATATTTCGACAGAATAATAAATAACGAAATAATATAAGAATTTCACCATGTATGCAATACTTTGCATATACAGGTTATTCCAACATAATAATAAAGAATGGAATAACAAAAGAATTTCACCATGTATGCGGGACTTCGCATAGACAGGTTATTCCAACATAATAATAAAGAATGGAATAATAGAAGAATTTCACCATGTATGTGGTACTTCTCATAGACAGGTTATTCCAACAGAATAATAAGGAATGGAATAACAATAGCTCTCTTCATGAATACGATAGAAATAATATCCCTTACCTGAAAAGAAGACTGGATACTGGAATAGTGAGGTAGCTGACTTCTCTTCTTCTTTCTATCTATAATTTCTCTCTATAAAAATGGTTCTAAAGCTTTTGTGAATTGGTGAGAAATGAAGGAAGAATGAGCTTCTATTTATAGGAAAATATTGTTTCGATAATTGCACGTTTTGGGGCTTAAAATATTACAGTACAATACCTCCAATTTTTCTTTCATTTTTAATTTAGTCATCCAAGTATTATCAAACTTGCACCACCTCCCCTAATAGTAAATCATGTGAATCAATAGTAAATCATGTGACTCAATAGTTCTAAACATGTGAAAAAATTAATTACAGTATAGTACCTCCATCTATACCTCCATTTTTAACTTAGTCATGCAAGTATCATCAATCTTGCACCAACTCCCCTAATAGTAAGTGAATGTGACTCAATAGTAACTCGTGAATAGTAACTCATGAATAGTAACTCGTGAATAGTACTTTGACACGAAAAGTGCCCTGAATACCGGATTGAACAATATAATCTCCAGACATCAATTATTATCGAAATAAATGTCAATTTCTACTAACACAAATAATCCCAACACAATGGAACTATCAAATTCATCTTTAATCAACACGAACTTATTCATCATTAATATTATAACTCACAATATTTAACAATCAGGTCGTTCACAGGAAAGAGGGGGCTTTCCAATAAGGATATTTCCCTATTGGCGCGCAATTAGGTGACCAAACCTCTCCTTGACAGAACTTCTAGACATTGTAAATATTGTAATTTAATAATATGAACAACTTTGTCGTCTCAATTATTGATTTAATAATATAACATATTGTGCATATGATAATGTGACAATAATCGAATCAATAATATGAGAGATGTGATGCAACAATAATTGGGTATAACTGAGTGACTTATCAAGTAAGCATCAATAACCAAAACCATGTGCTACTATGCAACCACGCATATTACTGTACTTTTACTACCGGGTAGTTCAACAGTTTTAACGGTAAAACTTCCGCCGTTATTTTCAATAAAATATTTTTGTAGTTTTCTTAATCCGACAATAATTCCGTTGTGGGGTCCACCAATGATTGTACCGTCGTACGGATATTCCCCGACAAAAAGAATATAATATAACAAGTTGCATACTTTGCAAAATTTATAAATACTACCCACAACTATAACATTATCTCAAATTCACACCATAATATTCAAAAAAATATTTCGAGAAAATTAAATCTTTATTCATAAAATCTGGGGTCTCACAGTTAAGGTAGAGATATGCTTGACATCGCATGTAATCGGATAGAGGACTTAATCTTAAACCTTCTTTAATTGTAATTCACATAGAGATATAGTGAGTTAGTTAATTAAGGTGTTTAACTTGTTTCTATCTTAATTGTGGATTTAAGTTAATACGGTATTAGTGCATCGAGAGGTGGTTAATACTAAGTTCGTGTTCTTGATTAATAAACTGGGATAGTGAGTTGAATTGGAATTAAGGTGTTAAAATCAGAGTGAAGCTTAAGGTGAAATTATAAGTCTAATTCTCCATTAATTGTTTGAAATTCCAGATTTTGGTATTTGTGATTGTTTTGTGATAGTTTAATTATTCTTTAATTTAGTTTCTTTAATTTTTAATCATTGAGTTGATTTGTTTAATAAAATTAGGGTTAATAGGAAATTGGTAATTGTAAGTTAAGATTATTGCTAGTTAGTCTATGTGGGAACGATACTCTACTTATCACTTTATTACTTGTTGACCAATTATACTTGCATGTTGTGCGTATATAGAATCTACCCAACAAATCCTAATCGCCCATTATGCCTTATGCTCAAGCTCAAAAGGAAGGTGACAAACCTTCCCATAAACCAGCTGAAAAGGTGACATACCCAACGGAGTCTTATAAGCTGTCCTATATGCCCATACAGCATCATCAAGCTTTAATGACCAATCCTTTCTTGTGGGGTTCATAAATTTTTCCAAAATTATCTTAACTTAACGATTTGAAACCTCTTCTTGGACATTAGTTTGAGGATGATAAGCTGTAGCAATGCGATGATTTACCCCATACTTAGCCAACAGAGCTATGAACTACCTATTACAAAAATGACTGCCTTCATCACTAATGATAGCCCTTGGAGTCCCAAACCTTGTAAAAATATTCCTCTATAAAAATCTTAGGACCACTTTGGCATCATTCATTGGAAGAGCTGCCACTTCCACCCACTTTGAAACATAGTCAACTGCTAACAAGATGTATAGATTTCCACATGAAGAAACGAAAGGGCCCATGAAATCTATCCCCCAAACATCAAAAATTTCCACCTCGAGGATCGTGTTCAATGGCATTTCATTCCCTTTTAAAATATTCCCAACTCTTTGACATCTATCACATCTATGGACAAAACTATAAGCATCCTTGAAAATCGTCGGCCAGTAGAATTCTGCTTGTAACACTCTAGCCGCTGTTCTCTCTCCACCGTATTGACCACCATATAATGAAGCATGGCACTCCTGCAAAATCCCCTTTGTCTCACTATATAGGATACATCTCCTTATCATCTGACCAGCACATTGTTTGAACAAATATGGTTCATCCCATATAAACCACTTCACATCATGAAAAAATTTCTTCTTTTGATGACCAACTAAGTCAGAAAGGACCATCCTACTCACCAAGTAGTTCGCATAGTCTGCAAACCATGGCACTTCCCCTTTCACCATAAATAATTATTCATCTGGAAAGGACTCATTAATTACAGTCTTGTCATCTACCTCCCTTCCCAGATTTTCAGGTCTAGATAAGTGGTCTGCCACTTAGTTCTCAGTTCCCTTTCTGTCCTTAATTTCTAAATCAAATTCTTGCAAAAAAAGTATTCACCTGGTCAAACGAGGCTTGGCATCCTTCTTTGCCACCAAGTGTCGAATTATCGTATGATTCATGTACACTATCACCCTTGTACCAATCAAATACACTCGAAATTTGTCAAAAGCATACACAACTGCCAGTAATTCCTTCTCTGTGGTGGTGTAGTTTTCTGCGCATAAGTAAGGGTCTTGCTTGCATAGTATATCACATGAAAAATCTTTTCCTTTCTTTGACCCAAAACAGCCCCCACAGCATAATCACTAGCATCACACATCAACTCGAATGGCAGGTCTCAATCCAATGTTGTTATTACTGGTGCTGAAGTTAACCTCCTCCTCAAATGCTCAAATGCAGACACGTAATCCTCATCAAACTTGAACTGTGCATCCTTCTCCAATAAACTACAAAGTGGTTTTGTTATCTAAGAGAAGTCTTAAATGAATCTACGGAAAAAGCCTGCATATCCTAGAAAACTTCGAACACCTTTGACTGAGTTGGTGGCGGCAAATTCTCAATAGTCTCTAATTTAGCTCTGTCCACCTCAAGTCCCTTCTTCGACACCTTATGTCCCAGAATTATTCCTTCTTGTACCATAAAATGGCACTTTTCCCAATTCAACACATCTTCTCAAAACCATCACTAAATTTTCCAGACACAGATCAAAAGAATCCCCAAATACTGAAAAACCATCCATAAATACCTCCACATTTTGCTCCACCATCCGAAAAGATAGCCATCATACATCTCTCAAAAGTGGTTGGGGCATTGCACAAACTGAAAGACATCCTTCTGAAAGCAAAAGTACCATATGGACATGTAAAGGTTGTCTTTTCTTAGTCCTTTGGAGCTATAACAATCTGATTGTAGCCTGAATATTCGTCTAGAAGGCAGTAAAATGAATGAACCTCTAGTCTATCCAATATCTGATCGATAAATGGCAGTGGAAAGTGATATATCCTTGTAGCTTTGTTAAGTCTGTGGTAGTCCATGTAGACTCTCCATCCCGTCATTGTTCTTGTTAGAATCAACTCATTATTCTCATTA
The DNA here is from genome assembly GCA_020205615.1 of Panax quinquefolius. Classification (NCBI taxonomy): domain Eukaryota; kingdom Viridiplantae; phylum Streptophyta; class Magnoliopsida; order Apiales; family Araliaceae; genus Panax; species Panax quinquefolius. The sequence goes on from CM035153.1 coordinate 27,353,129, forward strand.
GAGACAATGGTCATAACACCCTTCTTTGGTAAACATTGTACCGGGCTCACCCATGAACTATCTGAAATTGGATATATAATGAATGTATCTAGACATTTCAATACTTCCTTCTTGACCACTTCCTTCATAATTGGATTAAGTCTTCTTTGTTGTTCCACCGAAGGCTTGCTATCATCTTCCAGTAGGATCTTATGCATACAGAAAGATGGACTGATCCCTTTTATATCTGCTATAGTCCATCCAATAACTGACTTGAACTCTCTGAGAACTCTTAGAAATTTTTCTTCCTGAAAAGATGTTAGTGTAGAAGAAATAATCACAGGTAATTTTGTGTTTTCATTTAAAAACGCATACGTCAAATGATCTAGAAGTGGCTTTAACTCAAGTTCTGGAGGTGTCTCAAGAGATGGCTTCAATTTCACTGATGACTCTCTAGCTTTCTTTAATGGCTCAACAGGAGTCTTGAATTTCTTGAACTATGGAGTTGTGTCAAGTAAATGAACAAGTTCTTCAGTCTCCTCATCATCTATTTTTGAATTTACCACAATAGCACTTCTCAAATGTTCTTGATTCACCAAGCTCTCTACTTCATCATTTATAATCTTTTCAACCAAATCAACCCTGAAGCATTCCTCATCTTCTGTCGAAAATTTCATTGCCTTGAATACGTTGAAAGTAAATTCTTGATCATGAACTCGCATTGTTAGTTCCCCTTTCTGAATGTCTATCAAGGTTCTTCCTATAGCTAGGAATGGTCTTCCAAGGATGATTGGTATACTTCTGTCTTCTTCATAGTCTAATATGATGAAATCAGTCGGAAAGATGAATTTTATCCACTTTAACCAGTACATCTTCCACAATCCCCCGTGGATAAGTGATAGACCTGTCAGCTAGTTGTAAAGAAATATTTGTCGGCCATGGAGCCGGCAATCCCAACTGATTAAATATTGACAAGGGCGTCAAATTAATACTTGCCCCAAGATCACACAAACATTTCCTAAAACTCATTTTTCCAATTGTGCATGGTATCGTGAAACTTCCCAGATCCTTCAGCTTTGGAGGTAATTTGCGTTGAAGCACTGCACTACATTCCTCCGTCAAGGCTACTATTTCAAAGTCTTTTAACCTCTTCTTCCTTAACAAGATACCCTTCATAAACTTTGCATAACTAGGCATTTATTCTAATGCCTCAACGAAGGGTATGTTGATCTGCAGCTTTTTAAAAACCTCCAAAAACTTACTAAATTGCTTGTCTTCCCTCTGTTTATGTAATCTCTATGGATAAGGTACAGGAGGGTGAACTATTGGTATCTTATTCATGGGCTTCTCAAAAGAACCTTCTTTATTCTTCTCTTCTTGCTGCTGTTCTGCACCTTCATTATTCAAACTTTCCTCAGACACATTTTCATGACCGCGTGGTTGCGCATCTTCCCTTTGCAAAAATGGCGCGGGCGCACCATGATGATTTCCTACAGTTTGTTTCTCAGACCTAAGTGTAATTGCTTGACATTGTTCCTTCCCTTCCCTTCTTGGATTGGCCTCTGTTGTACTTGGAAATGAACCATGTGGTCTGTTGTTAAGCATACTAGCCATCTGACCCATTTGAGTTTCCAAATTTTTGATAGCTACTGCTTTGCTTTTAATCATTACTTCAGTATTTTCCATGTACTTCATCATCATCTCCTCCATCTCTGACTTCTTTTCTTGCTGAGGTGCAGGTGGTGGATGATGTTGTTATTGAGAAAATCCAGGTGGATAGGGTGGTCTTGGTCCAAACTGTTGCTGAGATGATTATGACTGAAATTGATTTTGTGGTTGAAATTGACTTTGTTGATTGCTTTGGTTATTCGACTAACTAAAATTTGGATGGTTGCGGTTGTTGGAGTTGTATGTATTCTAAAATTGACCTTGATCCTTCCGGTAGTTGCTCACATATTGTACAAACTCTGAACTGATAGCACATTGGTTAGTTGAATGTGACCCTGCACATATCTCACACACAAAAGCAACTGTCTTCGCCTTAGTCTCTGCTAAAGAATAAATCTTCTTTTCCATGGATGTCATCTAGGCTGACAATTGAGTGATAGCATCCACCTCTAACAAACCTGCAACTTTGGGCTGTGGCATCCTGGCTGTAGGATTTTGGAAATCATTTGTTGCCATCGTCTCAATAAGATTATAGGCCTCTTCATAGCTCTTCGCTTATAAAGCTCCTCCTGCAGCTGCATCCACAATAGGCCTTGATTGCCATCCCAATCCATTACAGAACGTATTAATAACCATCCAATCCGGCATTCCATGGTGTAGACATTTCCTTAGCATCTCCTTGTCTCTTTCCCAAGCTTTATATAGAGATTCACCCTGTTGCTGCTCAAATTAGGAAATTGATGTCCTCATTTTCGCAGTCTTAGCCATTGGAAAAAATTTGGCTAAGAATTTTTGTGCTAGGTCTTCCCATGTTGTGATAGATCCTGAAGGTAAAAAGTGAAGCCAACTTCTTGCTTTATCCCGTAATGAAAATGGAAATAGTCTAAGTCTGATTGCATCCTCTATCACCCTATTGTATTTGAAGGTGTCACATATTTCAATGAAACTCAATAGATGCTCATTCGGATCATCTGTGGCAGCACCCCCAAATTGTACCAAATTCTGCACCATTTGAATAATGCACGGCTTTATCTCGAAAGTGTTGGCTGCTATAGCTGGCCTGACTATACTTGACTGTAATCCATTGATGTTCGGCATTGAATAATCTCTCAAAGCCCTATGCTCCTCTCTTCGCTCTTCTGCTGCCATGTTGAATGTTGTGGTCTCTAAAGTTGCTTGTAAATTTCTACGCACTCTTGTTTTCCAACCTCTTCTGTTAATGTTATCCTGAGCAGGTGTCAGCTCGGAATTAGATGACCGCGTGTGCATAAAATATATACAAGTACCTGAAACACAAACAAAAAAAATAGAAATAAGATAATATAAGAATTGTCTAAGTCATACAAATTTAGCTTAAAATTGATGATAATAATAATAAAGTTAAATGCCTTTCCCCGACAACGGCGCCAAATACTTGTTGCCTCCTTTTTAGTCTTAATAAAAGGACTCTAACTCATGCAAGCATGCATGGGTCAACAAGTAATACAGAGTAAGAAAAGAATCGATCCACGAAGAAATGTTTTTAAATCTAAAATATCATACATCAATCATATCACTATTTTCATATGCTTTAATGAATACTCATAATTTTAAGTTAAACTAGACTCAACTGGTGAATAAAAATATAATACTATAGTAATGAATCAAATTTGGAAAGAATGGGATTCTAACTTTATTTCATACTTCATCTAAATATTACCATCATGTAAGCTTATATATTTATCATGGAAAATTAGCCAAGAGCACAAAAGTAGACATAACCATTTTTCAATGAATTATGACCTATTTACATAACCTCCACATTTGACACAAATCATGTAATCGACAATCTATGTGAAATTGCAGCAATAATGAATTAAAGTGCAGGCTCTTACATTACTACATACGATGAAACAGTATATTTCTATCTGGTTCACGGAGTACAAAGCTAAACATCTCAGCCTCATAAATGTATGCTATTATGATAATATCCATACTCATATTTCATTTTTCAATTCCATATAAGTATATAAGATGAATGGTGATCAAGCATTCATTCATTACGCTCAATCATAATAGATAATCCGATGATAAGCATACAATCAAACAATCAGGCATATAATTATAGACTACATATCAAAATCCGTTAGAATCCCATAATGGTGTTTAGTTCATTTCTGAACCGAAAACCATTATGGGATTATAGTAACACATGGAATTAAATAGCATAAATGAGAGATGAAAGAGAATTGATTAAACCCAATTGTAGAATATGTTCCAATGTGTTGTTCCAAATCACCAATAATCTCCATGAAATGAAATGATTAATTATTCAATAACTAAATTCAAGAGAGGATATAGAATATTTTCAACTTTGATCCAAACCTCTCTAGCACTAGTTCAAAAACTAAGAACCCTAATTTCTTAGGTGAAAACTGATGAAAAACTCCAATCATACACGTCTGGTGCCAACCAGTATTGATCAGATAAGATCCAGCGCTCAAAATTCAAATTTAAAAATAAGTCAACCAACAAACTTCAGAGGACTCGCGCGGCCGCGCGTGATCCCAGTATAAAACGGGCGCGGGTGCGCGCGATGTGTATGTCTGCCGAGGCTTTAGCGTGGGCGCACAATTTTCCTTCTTATTTTAGGCACGGTCAGGCGTGGGTGCAATTTTAACTTCTCTAGACAAGTGACGCGGGCGCGCGAGATTTGGCTTGTTTAGCAGCGCGGCCGCGCTGCTTCTGTGTCCTGTCCTCTGATGTTCTGCTGCTGTTGCTGCTTGTTCGTTGTCATTCCTTCATCTTGCCTTTTTTTTTATAACACTCATCCATTACTTTAGTTACTCATCTACCCATGTCCATCATGCATAGTCCTTGTTAGCTCGTGTCACCATGCTCATCCACGTATTTCCTTGCCTTAGGAGTTCAACTACAAGAAATGCTAAACAAACATAAAATGCATAAAAACATAGTAAAATCTACTTGAGATGAGCATAATTCTCATGAATTGATATCCAATAAGTAGGTATAAAACATACTTATCATTAAAAAATAGCAAAGTTGCTACGCCACTTATTTCGGGCAAGCTACCAAGACAACGACACCACCACAAAGGTCACACCGTTTGCAAAGTTGTCAAGGAGCCTTTTGGCTTGAGTTTTTGAATTGTTTAAAATTTAAGAATGGTATGGGTTATTTTTTTAGACAATTTATTAAAATATTAAATGATGGAATTAAGGTCAAATAATAGACCTAGACAGAAAATAAGTGTATGCGTTTAATATTTTTGGGAAGGAATTTTGAGGGTTTCAAAATTCTGTGAAGGCTTTAGGTGGATTATTCAAGATTAAGTGTATATGTGTATATGTGTTGTGTATATGGTATTATATGTGTTCAGAATATGTGGTTAAGGGTCAAGGGTTGACCAGATAAATTTTATCAGTGTCAAACCCTAATATTATTGACGAATGTTAATGTTCTGTTTGAAAACCCTAATGACTGATAAGAAACCCTAGAAATCGGTTCTTGAAACCCTAAGTTCAGTTCCAGGAATCTGAAATGTGATGCCCCCAAAACAGGTATACATCACCCATCTTGGGTTGCCAGAAAATACACTACTGACAACTTCATTTATACAACTGTCGTGCAGAATACGACGACACATATACTATGAGTTTCAATACAAATATTGTAGCATATATAATACGACAATATTCATACTCAAATTATTACAATGCCATATAAAATAAAGCATCAAATATTTCCAGTCTCCAAAGGAACACGAGAAGATTTCTGTTCTCGTCATTTTAATGCGGTGTATTTTTGACGCTTTCATGGTCGGGTCCTCATCACCCTATAGTTGTTCACCAAAATCAATTAGTAAATGATGTATAAAATATGTCACACACATTTTAAATTCTCAGTACAATTATTATGCCACACCATTTCATAATTTGATTAGGCTTGTGACTAATTCGTATCACCACTTTATACCCATGTTCTCTCTTCTGCTAGTCCCAGCTACACTTTTATTACCTGAAAGGGGTGGTGAAGTAAAATGGTGAGCACAAATAGCCCAGTAAAGAATATCTGAAAGTAGTATGCACACAAGCCAATCATGTTTGATGATAAAGCATATACTTTGTAACAATCTTATTCATTTATTAATAAAAAGTATTAATTTATTAAAGGCTTTTAATTATCTACATGATGCTGTTTTATAATATGTGATAAACCCATAGTTTTAAGCAATGCTTTTAGAATAATGATGATGATCATTCTAATGAGATCTAAATTCTTAGAAAGCTTAAAACTAAAATAGTTCCCAATCATTGGATTACGAAATTGGAGATTAGTGAATCCGGATAGATTGGTACATACGTTACTTGCTCATTGGATGAGGATGATTGATCTCATGATCATTTGTGTGGAGACACTAAAGCAAGTATGTAGGTGCTTATTAGAGAATAAGTTCATCGAAGCGGGCTCGCTAAGGAATACCTAATGGAGTTTTACTTGCTGTCAATAGGAATTCTGTAGTGATAGTAGTACAAGTGATCCTTGGACTTGAGATCATCATAGTATCTTGTGTATGATGAGTTATACTTTGACTTATTCCTTAAGACCCTTAGGGTATATCAAAGGGTATGCTTGGGTATAATAAGTTGTACATGGAGATAATGTATGATCAATAAAGAATCTACCACTTCTAATAAAAGAAGAGAAATGTCCTATGTGATTCGATAAATGACAACCCAAGAGTCCTTGGCGAAGCGAATGAAATTAGAAAGGAGTTTCTAATTTGCATTATTTGAGTTGTGCATTTAAGAGTCGAATATATATAATTAAATAAAATAAGACTTGACGATAATTCCATGTCTTTATATTTAATTGGGACATTGTATGGTGGAAGGATTGAATTATGCGGTAACTATTTACTCAAAGGTTCTTTTATGATTAATGTTGAAATCTATATTATCCGGAAAGTCGTTGATCGCTAGGAGGCTTATCCTTATTGTAGAATAAATATTATTTATTTAAATAAATTAATTGTTTAATTTATTTATTTAAATAAGATTAGAATTGTTCTAATTGATTTATTCACAACCGGTTTAATATGGAGAACCTAAAGGGTCACACCATAAAAGGAAGAAAAATTATTTAAGAAGTTAATGGCATAATCGTAATAATATGTTATGTATATTTAATTTAATCTATGGTGATAGAATAAATTAAATAGCTTAATATTTATTATTTAATATTTTAGAAATATTAAATATAAATTAATAAAAGGGTCTTATTAATATTATTACAATTATTATTATTTTAATTTCTAAAAGAGTTTAAGAATTAATTTAATATAAGTACTCTCATTTATTCCTAATAGGATTAGGAGGAAAATTAGTTAAAGGAGTTTAATTAATTATCCCTAATAAGATTAGGGAGCTCATTTAATTAAAAGAGTTTAATTAAATAATACCTTATTTTTATTAAATAAGGTTATCGATATCTTTATAAGAGGAGTCATATATCGGATATCAAGATATACGTAATAATTCCAATTTGTGGGAGAGTGCGCATTTTACAGAGATAGAAAACTAGGGTTGAGCCAATACCCTTCTTCTTGAATTCTATTCTTCCTCGTGGATCACCTCTGAGGCCAAACACATGGGTGGCTAACGTTGATCAAAAGAAGGAACCAAACCCGGTGGATTCAAGTTGAGCGAAAGGATTTGGAGGTGAACTTGTACACGAGGAAGCTCGATCTTCAAGGGTATGATTTTATTCTTTATCTTTTTCGTTTAATTAATAATTGTGCATAAAGGGTGATCCGGTATATGGTTTGTAAATTTTTTAAACTCGATTTTACTCGCTTAGCTTATTTATGCAATTTGATTGCGTTCTTGAATATTACAAACCTAATGATTGGTATCGAGAGCGAACCTTTATGCGAATTATTAATTGTTTTAATTTGATATGTATATATGATATGTGTTTAGAACAATTTAATTGGGCATAATTTTATTGTATAAAATTTAAAAAAAAAAAAAAAAAAAAAAGAAAATTTCTTTTTTTTGGCATGGCTTGTCATATTTGTTGTTAAAAGTGGAAATTGGTTTCTTGGATTCAAAATTGGTGGGTGGCCCACGTGAAACAAAATAATCCGGGATCAATTTTTTTTGAAAGGGACATGCAAGGATATCGAACCACGTGAAACATTTTTTTTTTTAAGTGTTGTAAAAGTTACCAAGATTCATAAGGAGCTTAAATTATGCAAATGAATTCTATGAATTACCCTTGCAGTTTTATTTTTTTTTGAAAAGTTAGTAGCAACCTTGTTAACGTTATATATATATTTAATATATATATATCTTTTTATATATATATATATATATATATATATATATATATATATATATTATAGTTATATATATATTATTCTTAATAATTTTAGAATTAAAATAAAGTTTATTTTAATTTTAAAATAAAAAGTTTATTTTAATCTTAAAATAAAAGAGTTTATTTTAATTTTAAAATTAAATTTCATGCTAACTAATTAGAGTTGGAATTGGATTTCAAGATAACTAATTAGAGTTGAAATTGGATTCTAACTTTCCTTAAATAAAGGAGTTTATTTAGATATGAAATAAGATTTCATATTATTCAAAATAAAAGAGTTTATTTGTGAATAGGAAAGAGAATCCATATTTCCTTAAATAAAGGAGTTTATTTAAATATGAAATAAGATTTCATATTATTCAAAATAAAAGAGTTTATTTGTGAATAGGAAAGAGAATCCTAATTTCTGAAATAAAGGAGTTTTTTTAGATATGAAATATGATTTCATATTATTCAAAATAAAGTAGTTTATTTATGAATAGGAAAGAGAATCTATGTTTCCTTTAATAAAGGAGTTTTTTTTTACATGGAATTGGATTCCATAATTAATTAAAATAAAGGAGTTTATTTTGATTAAAGATTTTGATTAAAATAAAATAGTTTTATTTTGATTTAAATTTGGATTAAAATAAAGAGTTTATTTTAATTCAAAATTAGATTTTATACTAACTAAATTTGCCCATTAAATGATATCAATATATATATTAAATGTTTATTATTCATAAGATGAATGTTATTTATTGATGCATATGGTGATGTGTATGATAATAAATGGGATTGATTATGGACTATTGACCAATGCGATTGGATTTTATTTTAGGTGGATGCATGAATGTATGGGTTTTATTAAGTGGGAATCTGCGTACCTCGCCTTCTCTAATTTTTCCGAATGTAAATTCTATCTCCTCCTATGTACTTCCCTCGATCACGATCAAGGTTTCTATTTATTTTAAAATAGTTTTGTAATAGGAATATTTAGAATTAATTTTGAAGAATTAGAGATCAAAGGAGCAAGGAGCGCGTGAAGACCCGTTTGTAATGGAGCCCGGGTTTAAATGTAATAGTTATATTTAAATATTATTTCTTGCACCCCTAGGGTTTGACCTTTTGGTTCACTTGGTGGCTCTAGTGAACCAAACTAGAATAAAAGTCCATAATAAATCCGGGTAGAATATAGTATTCTATATGTGCATGCTTATACTATATATACTATATATTATGCAAACATGCTTCGCATGTTAATTAATATGACGCGTATTTTATATATATATATGTGCATACGCGCTAAACAAGATGAGACAAATTAATAACAAACCCCTCAATTTTTATATTAAGTCCTAAGCGTTCAAAGATATTTGGAATATCAAACGCATTTCTAGCTTCTAGCATGATAAAATTAATAGAGTATTAAATATTTAATATGAGTTTGTTGTGTCACCACAAGGCAAGTATTAAGTATTTAAGATGTTAATTTATCACATTTGATGCTTATAAAGAAAATTGAACAATATTGTTTTGTTGTGTCACCACAAGGATGATATTTTTCTTTTTTTAATATATGGAGTGCTAGGTCGGACTTAACTTGGATAATTTTGATTCGGATGTGCCACACTTGATCAAAATAATCTAAGAGGCAAAAGACAAGGAGTTGCATAGTTGATGTAATTGACAAAAGTTGTCTACCTATTTATTTATATATAGTTTGTTGTGTCACCACAAGGCTATATACATTTGAAATGGGATCCTTATTCTCACTAGCAAATCTTTAATTAGATTTTGCCGAACTATATAAGTGAGGGTAATATAGTTTGAAGAAAATAGTGGGACATACCAATTTAAAACAAGACCTAATTTATTTTGGTAATTAATAAAAGAATGTATGTTAAAATGTTGTTAATTACAAATTCATTTACTGAAATTTTACAATGTCTAAAATTACTATCATCATGAAGCATATTAGATGCTAAATTAATCGGGGCAAAAATAAGCGGATTGGTTAAGGAATTTGAGAAAAGTTCTCACGGCTGAAAAGTTATCTTATGTCCTTAATACGCCTATCCCTGCAATGGTTGCAGACAATGCCTCTGAGGAAGAGATTGCTACTTTTAGAAAGTGGAAAGATGATGCACAGTTGGCTCAATGCATCATGCTCGCATCTATGAAAGTAACGAGCTTGACACAACATGAAAACTATGGATGCTCCTACTATATTCCTGCACATCAAGTAGTTGATGGTGAGGAAAGTAGGACTGATAGATATCAGATATCTAAGGAGCTCTTCCGATCTAGAATGGCCAATGGCACTATAGTACAGACAAAAAAGGTTCTTAACATAATCAATTTGATTGATCAATTAGGACAACGAGTTTTGTCATGGATGGAGAGTTGAGCCAAGATTTGATCTTGCACTCACTCCCGGACTCCTTTCACAATTGTTGTGAATTTTTCATATGAACAAGCTAGATATCAGCCTCGCTGATTTGCTTAATATGTTGAAAAATGTTGAGAGTCACTCTCCAACCAAGAAAGATCAAGTCTTACTGGTAGGGGCCAAAGGATCTTCTAAAAAGAAGAACGATTCAAAGAAGGTAAATAGAAAGGCATAAACAAAGGATAATAAGAACAAAACTGATACGGATAGCAAAGGAGTTTGCTTCCACCGCAATAAGCTCTGACACCGGAAAGAAATCATGAGAAGCATCTTGCGAGAGGCTAACCAAAGAAGCTTAGTGAAGTTTGATTTATAATACCATTTTTGTTCATGATTGAAATAAATTTTTCTTTAAGTCAAGGTTCTACTTAGGTATTGGATACCAACTTTGGTTATCATAAATATAGATTTATGAAAGGACCAAGCAGTAAAAGCTAAACAAATATAAGTAATCCTATGTGGGGAAATGAAGCAAAGGTTGCAACATTAGCCATAGAAACTTATAGTTTAAGCATCGCTTACGCAAATCTATTAAGTCGATAAGTTGTTATTGTATTCCGAGTTCTCGTTGAAAACATTATTTCCATTTTATTGTTGGACAATGAAATCTTTAGTATTATAATTAAGAACAATTGTTGTTCTATTTATAATAATAATGTCTTGTATAGAACTGGAATATTACTTAATAAATTTTGTATACTTGACTTACGTAAAAATAATTTTGCAAATTAAAGAAACTAGTACAAGAAAAAGGAGATGATCATTCAAAGAGTTGAATGTGTGTATTTGCTAAAATACAAGTGTGAATTATTTGAAAGGTTCAAAGAATTCAGAAGTGAAACAAATTGTCAATGTATTAAGATTCTTTGATTAGATCAAGGAATAAATACTTGTGCAATAAGTTTCTAGATCATCTCAAATGGTTTTCTCATAATGGACACATTCTGATACGCAATAATTGATTGATGTATCTAAAGGAAAAATCGTACCTTGTTGGACATGGTGCGGTCCATAATGATTTTACCGACATTCCAGTATCCTTCTAGGATCATGTCCTAGAAATGGCTACATATCTACGAAAATGATAACCTCAAAATTCGGCCCAAGACTCCATAAAAGTTATGGACAGGGAGGATTCCTAATCTTAAGTATGTTAAGATAAAGGGTTGTCCAACTTATGTGAAAAGGTTTTAAAGGATAAGCTTGGGACAAGATTTGACAAGTACAGATTTGTGGGACATCCTAAAGTAAGTTTAGGGTAAATGTTCTATAATCCTACTTAGCAAAAGGTGTTTGTTACGAAACACGCTTCCTTCTAAGATAAAGGTGTTTATCATTAAAAGGGGCTAGTGGGAGGATAATAGATCTTGAAAAGTTCAAGAACCACAAAACACTATAAGTCAAATAAGAGGAACCTGTAGATAGACCTATTGTACCACAAAGAATCATAAATGAAATAGTACCAAGATACCTAGGAGGTATGGATTCATCATGGATGATGATGATGAGGTACACATCATAGAAGATGATGATCCAGTTACATACGATGAGGTAAGTGTTGTAGACACTCAGAGAAATTGATTGAAGCAAGTTTCTCAAATATGGAACATTTATTTTGATGAGGCAATCAAAAGAGTTTGATTTTATCAAAAATAAGAATGAACCTAGTGTGTACAAAAGGGTCAGTGGGAGCATCGTGACATTCCTAGTACTATATGATGATATACTACGGATAAGGAATGACATACCAATGCTACAATCAGTAAAGATAAAGTTGTCTAAACAATCCTCCATGAATGATTTGGGAAGAGTATCATTATTGGGGATGCAAATCTATACAGATAGATTTAAAAAGATGCTCGACTTAACCCAAGGAACGTATATTCATTTGATGCTAAAGTTGTTTAGCATGACAAACTCCAAGAGATGTCTCATGTCGATGAGCTATGGAGTGTATCTCTCTTAATAGTCCCCACAGACTCCTAAAAGAGAGATCGCATTAGTGACAATCATGTATGCAATGAAATGTACGAGACCTGATGTTGATCAGTCATATTATGGAGAAGTTCACTATGAGTCAGTGAAAAACATCTTAAAGTGCTTAACCGACACTAAGGATGTGATCATATTCATGGTGGGTCTAAATTAAAACTAGAGGGCTTAATGGACTCAAGTTTTTAAATGCAGACCAAGATGACGAAAAATCAACTTTAAGGTAAAGGGTTACCTTGAGCATTAGGTGCGATGAATTAGAAGGGTTTTAAACAAAGAAAGAGTTCTTGGTTTAGTGATAAAGATAAAGTATATAGCTATAAATGAAGGCTCGCAAGTTGATTGTTTGGATTAAAAGTTCATTACAGAACTAGGAATAGTTCCTAAGTCTCATCTTGGATCTAAACATGTGTTGTGGCACTTTCATTTCATTATTAGAATCATTGAAAGATGGGAAATCACTATAGAGATAGTGGACTCTCAAGAACAACATTACATATCCATTAACTAAAGCTTATTCAACAGCAGGATAATCGTCACTTAGAGAAGAAGAGTATAAGATACCATGACGATTGGCTTTAGTGCAAGTGGGAGATTGAAAGTAGTATGCACACAAGCCAATCATGTTTAATGATAAAGCATATACTTTGTAACAATCTTATTCATTTATTAATAAAAAGTATTAATTTATTAAAGGCTTTTAATTATCTACATGATCTTTGTTTTATAATATGTGATAAACCCATAGTTTTAAGCAATGCTTTTAGAATAATGATGATGATCATTCTAATGAGATCTAAATTCTTAGAAAGCTTAAAACTAAAATAGTTCCCAATCATTGGATTACTAAATTGGGGATTAGTGAATCCGGATAGATTGGTACATACGTTGTTTGCTCATTGGATGAGGATGATTGATCTCATGATCATTTGTGTGGAGACACTAAAGCAAGTATGTAGGTGCTTATTAGAGAATAAGTTCACTAAACGCGTGGCTCGCTAAGGAATACCTAATGGAGTTTTACTTACTTGCTCATCAATAGGAATTCCTGTAGTGATAGTAGTACAAGTGAACCTTGGACTTGAGATCATCATAGTATCTTGTGTATGATGAGTTATACTTTGACTTATTCCTTAAGACCCTTAGGGTATATCAAAGGGTATGCTTGGGTATAATAAGTTGTACATGGAGATAATGTATGATCAATAAAGAATCTACCACTTCTAATAAAAGAAGAGAAATGTCCTATGTGATTCGATAAATGACAACCCAAAGAGTCCTTGGCAAAGCGAATGAAATTAGAAAGGAGTTTCTAATTTGCATTATTTGGAGTTGTGCATTTAAGAGTCGAAATACATATAATTAAATAAAATAAGACTTGACAGTAATTCCATGTCTTATATTTAATTGGGACATTGTATGGTGGAAGGATTGAATTGTACGGTAACTATTTACTCAAAGGTTCTTTTATGATTAATGTTGAAATCTATATTATCCGGAAAGTCGCTGATCGCTAGGAGGCTTATCCCTATTGTAGAATAAATATTATTTATTTAAATAAATTAATTGTTTAATTTATTTATTTAAATAAGATTAGAATTGTTTCTAATTGATTTATTCACAACCGGTTTAATATGGAGAACCTAAAGGGTCACACCATAAAAGGAAGAAAAATTATTTAAGAAGTTAATGGCATAATCGTAATAATATAGTATGTATATTTAATTTAATCTATGGTGATAGAATAAATTAAATAGCTTAATATTTATTATTTAATATTTTAGAAATATTAAATATAAATTAATAAAAGGGTCTTATTAATATTATTACAATTATTATTATTTTAATTTCTAAAAGAGTTTAAGAATTAATTTAATATAAGTACTCTCATTTATTCCTAATAGGATTAGGAGGAAAAATTAGTTAAAGGAGTTTAATTAATTATCCCTAATAAGATTAGGGAGCTCATTTAATTAAAAGAGTTTAATTAAATAATACCTTATTTTTATTAAATAAGGTTATCTCGATATCTTTATAAGAGGAGTCATATATCGGATATCAAGATATACGTAATAATTCCAATTTGTGGGAGAGTCGATTTTCTATAGAGATAGAAAACTAGGGTTGAGCCAATACCCTTCTTCTTGAATTCTATTCTTCCTTGGTGGATCACCTCTAGAGGCCAAACACATGGGTGGCTAACGTTGATCAAAAGAAGGAACCAAACCCGGTGGATTCAAGTTGAACGCGAAAGGATTTGGAGGTGAACTTGTACCTGAGGAAGCTCGATCTTCAAGGGTATGATTTTATTCTTTATCTTTTCGTTTAATTAATAATTATGCATAAAGGGTGATCCGGGTATATGGTTTGTAAATTTTTTTAAACTCTGATTTTACTCGCTTCCGCTTATTTATGCAATTTGATTGCGTTCTTGAATATTACAAACCTAACAATATCATGACTTGAGATAATTAAATTATCAATAGCCTTCATCAATAATAACTTAGATATGTAGAACATATGGTAGAAGATAAAAGTTTTCAACCATAATAGCAGCGAAATCAATAATCCTTTAGAAGAGTCAAGTAGAACATAATTTCTACTATCTCCTCTAGATTAAAAGTCCATCGTTAATATTTCATTCATGTAATACTCATCAACAGTTCTTGGTTATACCCAAGACAAAGAGAACTCTCATCACCTGTCTTCACCTGAACCACCACAGATTATAATTAAATCACAATTCATATTTATAATCAAGTAAATCAACAGTCCAACTTTGCACTACAGGCCAAATATATACAACTGAAAAACCAATAACCAATAGTCCATCTTTGCACTACAAGCCAAAGATATACAACTGTAAAAGCAATAATGCTGAGACTCGGCTTAATAGTATCACGACCACGAATTATCCATGCACTACGGGCCAAGGATATTCGTGTTTTCAATTATGGTCATGATTATACCGAATAATCCCTGGTCATAATCATAACAAGTCCATCTATGCACTACGGGCCAAAGATGACTTTTACCACATCATTTGTAATATTACGGTCATGATTATACCAAATAATCCCTAGTCATAATCATACCAAGTCCATCTATGCACTACTGGCCAGAGATGACTTTCAATTCAATATAAGCATGAGAATGATGACAATGATATAAAGAATCAATCAAATGAGATAAAGGATAAATATTAAAGACTTTAACAATATAATTTATCCAAAATTTAATAATGTCCAAATTGTCAACATGATCACCAATTGTGTAGTAAAATTCAAGAATAATATTATATAAAAATGATTTGAATAATATTTCAACAAATATTTAACGAAGATAATAACATTAATGATTATATTATAAACTCCATTTAATATTATTCATTATATAATAATATTAAAATCATTTACTAATATTATTAAACTTCATTTAATATTTACAATTCATTATTCCTCTTTTAAACTCTATTTAATATTATTCATTATATAATAACATTAAATTTATTTACTAATATTATTAATCATTAATCAATGTTTTTATAACACCTTAATCCAAATGTTATCAATAACTTAATAATCTCATAATCTAATATTATTAATATTATAACAATGTTTTAATCATTTCTTAAACTTATAAACAATTTATTTTAATTGTTTACACTTTACTAATTAATGCATTTAATCATCCTAAAATGCCAAACTCATAAGATTTCATCACTAATAATCAAAACCCTCATAAAAAATCTTCATATACCTTATATAGGATTCTCAAGCCATAAAATCCTATTTTCTAATTTTCTTACTTCACATAACATATTTAATTTATTTACTCATAACTAGTCCATTTTCATGAAAAATACCAAATCTGTGACGCCCCCAAAATAGGTATATAACACCCATTTTGAGTCTCCAAATACATGGTACAGAAAGAAAACTACAACTTCATTATTATAATTGTCGTGCAAAATACGACAACACATACTGTGAGTTTAAATACAATATTGTCTTCTAGACAATATCCATACCCAAATAAAGTCCTCATTATAATTATTGATGCACTATTCTACAAAATAGTGACGACTACTAAAACAGCTTTCCTGAATCATCACTCCATACCCCGGCTAGTCCCTGCTAAATTCTCACCTCCTGAGAAGAAAAATGGAACAAAAAGGAAAAGGGTGAGCTCAACTAGCCCAGTAAAGAATATTATGACTAAGATAATATACAACAAATTATCCTTAGTCTTCAACAGGGAAAAATCTGATAGAATACAATAGACAACAAGTTTTAGATCAACAACTCAGAATGCGAAACAACAATTCATTAGAAGAGTTAAGTAGAGAATGAAATCTACTATCATCTATGAATTTAAAAGTTCATCATCAATATTTTATCCTCAGTAACATCAATCAATATACATCTTGCATCAAATATTCATCTTTGCACTACTGGGCCAAAGATATTCATTTACATCACCAGGTAAGTCATGTTCATCTCAACATCTGTTCATCTTTGCACTACGGGCCAAAGATATTCATCAGGTAATCATTCATCTTTGCACTACAGGCCAAAGATATTCATCAAGTATCACCATTAAGGACCGAGGATGATGAAAACATTTTAGAGAACGAATCCAAAGGAGATGTAAGGACAAATATTAGGGATTCGTATTTCGGTTTATCCAAATTCAATAATACTTTATAATAACTAAATGTGAAGTAGAATTCAAAAATAAAGATTAAAACATGGATACAATCAAAGATAGTAACCATAAAAGACATCTGGGATGAAAAAGAGAAAATTTCATTTTTTAGTGAATAGTGCCGTATTTGTGAATAGTGTCGTATATGTGAATAGTGCCATATACATGAATAGTAACCCCAACACAAAAGGTAGAAATTCCACAATAAAATTCATAACAATATCTCAGCATAATGATATTGAAGAAAATAATATCATTTAAGAAGAAAATAATATCCCTTACCTCAAAAAATCAAGATTTTGAAAGGAAAGGTCTAAGTGATCTTTGAATGAAACTTGTCTTCAATAAAGAACTCTCAAAGTATCTAAATACTCACAAAATACGCTCAATAATATAGAGAGAGAAAGAGAGAAAGCTTATGTTTCTGGTGTGATTTTCAATTCTAACTTAGCCCTCTATTTATAGAAAAATGTTATAGACGCCAAGCGCACTTGACTTCGCTACACCGATGGCTTTACTTCGCTACTATTGCCACCCACCACATTTGAAATAAAATTCAGCACATTTCTTCACCAACCACAAGTGGGGCCCACTCAATTCTAGAATTTTCCACGAAAATCATTTATAAATCTAATTTCTGAATCAGTCACCTCTTAAAATTTATAACAAATCATACGTTCATTTTTAACAGTTCAAAATTTGTGAACATATACCCAACTTATATATGTATAACATATCCAAAAATCACAACGATCCAACGGTCGGATTAAAAATTATAACTTATATATGTAATTGGACTTGTGTACTTTAAGTAGATTGGTAACAGTTTCAATTCGTTAGGAGCATCCTTCAGATCATGATTTTGCTCCATTTCAGCCCTCAAATCCTTCTCGTATAATTGTATTTGATCAAAAGATTCATGCACTATAGAGTCAACAACATCAGTAGAAAAAACAAAATCAACAATACCAAGATTCCTTTTAGTCTTATATGTGTTGAACTGGACATGTGCCTCATCCAATTCCATAGTTAAGGTCCTATGATATGTATCATGTAGTGTTTTTGTTGTTTGCACCGCTATATCACCTATATCCTTTGTGTATAGAACTGGAACACTTATCTAATTATTCTCCTCTTCCTCTTGTTCATCCTTTTCAAACTTTGAATACCTGATTTCTTCTTCAAATTCAGTAGTAGCCTCAAGCACTTCCAACTGGTTTCCACTAGTGAAATCCTCATCATCTTTAAGTTTTTGTTCCCTATTCGCTATTTCTTCCAGGAATTTTTCATTAGACTTTGTATACCACGTTGAATTCTTTCCAACTCTCCAATTCCTTATTAGAACTTGGGGAAAAGGTAGTTTCGGTTCATAAGCTGAAAGAGGTGGAAATTTATGCTTGAGTACATCACTGCTGCCTTTTTCACTATTGTTGGACTTGCTTTGTATTGAATTTCCTTGTTGCTGATCCTCTGCACCACATCTTAATGTTATGACACTTACATTTTCAACAGTTTGAGAAAGTGACCTTCCTACTGTGGTTGCAAGCTGATCAACTTGGTCCCTTAAATATAGAACAGAAGTTCTTGTCTCCTGCTGGAATTGTTGTGTCTGACTCATGAACTATTGTGTTTGGTTCATGAATGCCTTAAACATATCCTCCATAGATGTCCCAAAATCGATGTGTACTTCTTGGTTCTTTGTGTGTGGTAATCGAGGTTGAGCTTCTTTGAAAACCTTGTGTATTCCTTGCAGCCATTTGTCGAACTATAGCAGTTAGTTCAGAAATTTGTTGCTCAATATTATAAGTGCCCAACTCTTTTACCATTTGTGATGCATAAGTTATCCTAGTACCATACTGCTATGAGTTGGCTGCCATGGTTGTAATTAAGTTCTTTGTAGCGTCTGAAGTTTTATCTACCAGTGTTCCTCCACTAGCCGCATCGATCATACTTTTTTCCATTGGTAGCAACCCCTCATAGAATTATTGGATCAAGTGATGGTCATCAATTCCATGAGGTGGATAGCTGGAACACAACTTCTTGAACCTTTCCCAATACTCGTAGAGAGTTTCTCCATTGAGCTGCCTGATTCCACATATCTTCTTCCTTGTATCGGCAATTCTTGATGCAGAGAAATACCTCTCCAAGAATAACCTTTACATATCAGTCCATAATCGTATTGATCTCGATGGTAGATAGTATAACTAGTCTATAGCCAAATCCGCTAAGGAGAATGGAAAAAGTCTAAGCTTGATCTTCTCCTCTATCACTCCTTGTGATTTCATCATGGAACACACCACATGGAACTCCTTTAGATGCTTATATGGATTTTCACCTATAAGACCACCAAAAATAGGCAAAAGACGAATTAGTCTGGAGTTAAGTTCAAAAGCAACATCTAAAGTAGGATACTCAATACAAAAAGATTGTTGAGTCAGATCGAGAGTAGCTAGTTCTTTTAAAGTTCTGTTATTGTGTGGCACTGCCATCTCTTCTACTTCAAGTGATGGAACAAGAGCTTCTTTTGTATCTGCAATTTTTTCTATATCTTAATCAAAATTTAAGTCAATAAAGTTAGAGGATTGAGTCATAAAACAAAAACAAAAAGCAAATAATAAAAATAAACGAAAACAAAGAATAAACAAAAACAAATAACACTCCCCGGCAACGGCGCCAAAATTTGGGAGTTGTCATTTATACTCCTAAATTAACCTCACTTTCACCTTACAAATTCAAACAATTAACACAGTAGTAAGCAAAGATCGATCCCACAGAGAGTGATTTGTTTTAGAATTATTCAACTATTTCAACAGAAAATAAAGATGAGGGTTTTTGAAAATTATTTTTAAACTAAGAGAACAAGAATTAATGATGAAATTAATCAAATGTGTAAAAACTTTAGTTCTGCAGTTCAGTTTCACCAAGTACAGCAATCAATTAATCAAGTTATTATTATTTTCCCTTCAATGAAACTATTAGCCCTAGATAACAATAAGCTCTGCTATCCGAAATTCTCCTTAGATTTTCACTGTATGAAACAAACTCTCCACCAGATTCTAACTAGCATACAACCTAGAACAAGCTCTCTAAATTTAATATGATAGAAGCATTAAGAAATAGAGAATTAGGCTAATCCGAGCAACAAACACATAAGCTCGATTTGTTTAACTTGTTTTCTGATAATCTTAGCAATACACAAAAGCTTGTCCACAATTAGTATGATGCCCCCCAAAATAGGTATACATCACCCATCTTGAGTCGCCAGATACATGGTACAAAATTCAAATACAAACTTAAATACACAACATGAGCTGTGAGTTTTAATACAAATATTGTCTTCTAGACAGTATTCAAACTCAAAAATTCTCATATATATTGTGAGTTTCAATACAAATATTGTTACGTATATAATACGACAATATTCATATTTAAATTATTACAATGTCATATAAAGTACAGCAGCAAATATATCAAGTCCCCGAAGGAACACGAGAAGATTTATGTTCTCCTCATTCTAATGGAGTGCACCTTTGACGCTTCCAAATTCCTATTCAACTCACCCTAATGTTGTTCACCAAAATTAAATATCAAATGATGTATAAAACAGGTCACACACATTTTAAGTTCTCAGTATGATTATTATGCCACACCGTTTCATAATTTGATTAGGCTTGTGACTAATTCGTATCACCACTTTATAACCATGTTCTCTCTGCTAGTCCCAACTACCCTTTTATTACCTGAAAGGGGTGGTGAAGTAAAAGGGTGAGTTCAACTAGCCTAGTAAGAAATATTATGACTAAGATAATGCAGATCAAATTATCGTTAGTCTTCAATAGTATAACAACTGATAGAATATAATAGACAACAAGTTTTAAATCAACAACTGCAGCAGAATAAGCAATCCATTAGAAGAGTCAAGTAGAAAATAATGTCTACTATCTCCTCTAGATTAAAAGTCCATCGTTAAGACTTCATTCCTGTAATACTTCATCAACAGTTCTTTGCTACACTCAAGACAAAGAGAACTCTCATCACCTGTCTTCACCTGAACCACCACAGATTATAATTAAATCACAATTCATATTTATAATCAAGTAAATCAACAGTCCAACTTTGCACTACAGGCTAAAGATATACAACTGTAAAATCAATACCCAACAGTCCATCTTTGCACTACAGGCCAAAGATATACAACTGTAAAACCAATAACTAACAGTCCATCTTTGTACTACAGGCCAAAGATATACAACTGTAAAACCAATAATCAACAATCCATCTTTGCACTACAGGCCAAAGATATATAACTATAAAACCAATAATCAACAGTCCATCTTTGCACTACATGCCAAAGATATACAACTGTAAAACCAATAATGTTGAGACTTAGCTTAATAGTATCACGACCACGAATTATCCATGCACTACGGGCCAAGGATATTCGTGTTTTCAAGTATGGTCATGATTATACCGAATAATCCCTAGTCATAATCATACCAAGTCCATCTATGAATTACGGGTCAAAGATGACTTTTACCACATCATTTGTAACATTACAGTCATGATTATACCGAATAATCCCTGGTCTTAATCATACCAAGTCCATCTATGCACTACTGGCCATAGATGACTTTCAACACAATATAAGCATGAGAATGATGACAATGATATATATAATGAATAAACATAAATCATCAGAATAATAAGATAACATAGATCTTAGTGATTTTCAACTTAATTATCCAGAGTCCAAATTGATAACATAATAATAGATGAATCACAAACTATTAAGGATATTCTAATCCTTTCAGGACTTTTCACCATGTAATGATAAACTGAATAAACAAATAATAATATCTTCCCATAACATGGAGTATGAAAGAAAATGATATTCCTTTTACCATAAAAAATTGATACCCTCTTACCACAATAATGATATCCCTTACCTTAGCATGTGACTTGATTCTGCTTTCTGTGAAATTAATCAACTTAAACAATGCTTGCATTCCATATCTACACTTGGAGTAACATTACACTCAATAAAAATACTCACAATATTGAAGTAAAAGAGTTCTATATTTTTAGTGTAGTGATGGTGTGTGTTTAGTTACTCAACCGAGCAACCTATTTATACTAAAAATTTAGTAAACAACTAGCACATCTGCTTTGACAAATTAACCAAATGAGGTATATAAAAATGGTAGTGGAATTTATGGTCCCACAGAGAAAATTAAACCAACTTGTACACGTTTTAATAAAATTTGTTCAATAATAGAGTTGTGGTCCATACTACTTTAGTAAAAGTAGAGTGTCGGCAAGTCCTGCCAAACTTACTTTTGTAAAAAAGAAAATAATTGAACAACCATCTGTATATCATACTTATCTTTAATCAACACCCTTTTCATTCTTTGAACCATTATTCACAATTATTAACATAGTCTCTCAATACTGCCAACTGGATTAATTATATCATATCAAATAATATGAGTCACTGTGCAATAACTACTGTGACAATTATTGAATAAAAGACTGAGTGACTTCTTACATAATTAATAATCAATAATATGAATCACTGTGTAATAACTACTGTGACAATTATTGAATGAAATACATAGTGACTTCTTATGTAAGAATCAAATTAATACCTTACTTATAAACAATTCAAATTCTATTAAAAGTAAGGATCAACATCAAATCATAATTATCTCGAATAACATATCCACCAACTAATAATTCATTGTTCATTTAAGTTGTCTTTATTTATCGCATAATATCATCATATTTAATAATGTTCGTGTTTTACAACTTAGAACAACATCCTTTATCGTCGAAAACATTACACGTTGCATACGTGCATGCCCGACGTCCTCTGATTGCCTCTGAATGCACATCAGTCCCTAAAATAGCCATTTTAGGCCTTGATACCTACCTCAAATCTCAAAATATAAAGAATTAAAGTTTTAGGTCTACTCGTTATCTTTCCGAATCATCCTGAATCACCTCAATCGGAGTTCGTATGAAAACGTTATGCTCAATTTACTAAAGGACGTCCGAATATATTTTGGCTTAACACTAGAC
This sequence comes from Panax quinquefolius, assembly GCA_020205615.1. Lineage (NCBI taxonomy): Eukaryota > Viridiplantae > Streptophyta > Magnoliopsida > Apiales > Araliaceae > Panax > Panax quinquefolius. Next base: position 27,376,365 of record CM035153.1, read on the forward strand.
CAGCGCCTAGGCGCCCAAATTTGGCCTTGGGCAAGTGCCTATGCGCCCAAGAATAGATTCTAAGCACCGAGCCTAGTGCCTAGGCGCTCGACCTTTCGCACTTAACTCTAATTTTCCAGATTTTACAACTTTTGACACATATACTTCAAATCTTCATAACTTCTTCATCCGTTATTCGAATTAGTCCGTTTTCGAGGCTATGGAAAGCTTGTAACATGCTCTAAAAAACCACCATGATTTCATAATTTTTTAGATTCATTAATTATTCTAAAATTTGGCTCCAAAGTCCTCCAAGACTAAATTTTTCATTGTTTAACATGTTTTACGAAAACTTTCACCACTACTTTGATTTAAATCATTTTTAGTCCATTCAAATTAGAATATTTCCATAACTTCTTAATCTATAGATCATTCTCCTCGGATATTACACATAAATCAACAATCAACAATTTTACAAGTTTGATTTAAGTCCTCAAAATAACTATTATTCATCCTCAAACACATGCCTAACTTTTTGACCTTAAATTCTATTATGACATGGATTAAACATAAAATCTTTATCATATACTTCTTTATTACTTTGGATCCATAATGATCCCCTATAACTTAACTTTCAACAAATCAAACTCTTAAGAAAAGTAAAGAGATGAAAAGTTTTGGTTTTACCTTTTGATTTCTTATTCTTCCTTCATGCTTCCATGGTTTCATCTTCTTCTTTCTTCCTTCCTTTCTTTCTTTCCCTTTCCTTCTCTCTCTTTTTCTTTCTTTTCTTTCTGCTGATTTCGTTATAGGAGAAATGGAGGTGGGAGGAAGTATACTTATTTCTTTCTTTTCCTTTCCCTCTTTTCCTTCCTATCCCCCTCTTTTCTCCTTCTTTTTCTTTCTTTTGAACATGGGCTACGGGAGTATCAAATGAAGAGAAGGTTGATAATTGCCTTAGTAGGCTAATAAGTTAGCCAACACCTTCACTCCACACTTGCCTAACATTTGAAAATTCACCAATCATAAAAGACTTTGTTGAATGAATTATGAAAAGTTTGGAGCATATAGAAAATCAGCATTTCTTCCATAATTATTTCCCCCACCATTTCCCACTTACTCTCTTTCTTCTCTATTAACAACATTTCATTAATTCACTTTCCCCTTTTATTAGCTAATTTATCCGATTAATTATTCATTTGACCATTTATCAATTTGACATTTTACAGTTTTAGAATAATAACCATAAATTAAATTAGACTTTTATTTCATAAAAGTCGGGGTCTTACACGAAACCCTAATCTGGGAATTTAAAGGATAATTATAATGCTTAAGTGCTATTAATTATAATATTAATTAGGGTAAAGCTTAATTAATTAGCAAACCCTAATTTCAAATTTTTAAACCCTAATTGTTCCGTCAGAAATCCTAATGTACAATTGTGGATTTAATTGCTAAATTAGCAACATTAATTAGGAAATATTAATCCTAATTAGCAAACTTGAATTATGATTAAGAAAACTTAATATAATTAGAGAATCTTAATTATAATTTAGAAATGTTAATTTTCTATTTTGAAAATCAGAATTTAGAAATCATAGAAATTTAATTTCAAAAATCTTAGGGTTAAGCCCTAAATCCTAAGGGTGAAACCTAAACCCTAAGGGTTAAAACCTAAACCCTAAGGGTTTGGGCAATTGTCAATCAAGCCATTAAAATATCATGTGCAATGACCAAAATACCCGTTTCACATTTTTTATTATGTAACTTGTGAAATTAGATAACAACTTTAGTTGATAACCTAATACATTGACTTTGTGACATAAAAGAATCCAGCAAATCAAGCAAAGAGATCAGCCATGTGCATTATATCACATTATATATAGATTAAAGAGAGAGAAAGTGCATGTATTTGGCCATTTGATATCTAACTCTCTCACAACTCTCTCTCTCTCTCTCTCTCTCTCTCTACATATCCGAAATTCTAAGGTAGATCAGTCACTTAAACAGCCCTTAGATCACCCAAGAACAAATTAGAGATCAAAGATCAAGAATTAGAACAAAAAGGTATAAAAACCCTAACCCTATTTGATCTTATATAGCAAGAAAAATTTTGTGATTATGTGATTATTTATGTGCAAGGGGATGTTTTATGATGATCTATGGTGATATACCATAGATCCATAGCATAAAAGGGCTTAAAAAGTAAAGAATTTCAAACTGTCCAAGAGCACAAAAAGTAGTCTGACAATCATATGTCAGTAGCTCTGAATGTTTCTGTGATTATGATTTTTGATGTTTTATGTGTTAGATCTATATTTTGGTAGGCTATCTTTGATCTGGAAGTGGTATCACAGCCATTGGATGTCTAGATCGTGAGTTATTAATGGTCAAAACCCGTTGACCGGGCATGACCGGGCCAAATCTGGGTAACCTAGAAATGGTTTACCAGCATCTGACAATGATTTCAAGCTCCCAGATCTGTCAAGTTTTTAGTATTATTATGTTGTTGTTGTATTATACTTGTAGCTTGCTAGATGGACTATAGATTTCGGCCTTTAGAGACCTTAAATAATCAACTAATCAAATGTAGTGGATGGTCAAACTTGACCATCCGATCATGACTTGCATTTCTGGGGATTTCTAGAAACATGAAGAACACAACTTTCTGACATCCTTTGACCGAGATACATCTGGCATATGTGATGTTGCTGGACTAAGATAAAGTTATGTAGTTGTTCCTTGACATATGTACTAGATCTATGAACCAAGAAACCACCAATACAATGACCAAAACTAAGCTTAAATCGAACCACAATGTGGAACCTCACGTCTGTCTGGGTTTCTAGGTTACCCAGAAAACCCAGATTAAGTCTGACACTGACTTTGCATGGCCTATTCTTCATGATATGTTGAAATATGAACTGGATTGTTGGTGTTAATTGTAGTGCTACACAAACACAACAAGATCTAAGTTTTAGATTGGACAGAACATGCTTGAACAAAGAATTGCATTCTATCGAAACCTACCCACTGTCCATCATCACGCATTTACGGGTTTGTTGAAGAAACGACCAAAGAACACCATTAGCAACAGTTTTGTCGCCTATGGTACCTTTAGCGACAAATAATTTTTGAAAATTAATTATTTTAATAAATAATTATAGAAAAATAATTTTAAATTATTAAAAATACAAAATAAATTACTAAAATTATTTTAAAGCCCTAAAAATAGTTTTTAATTATTTTGAGTATATTTCAAAAATATTTAATATTTTTGGAATATAAAAGGTATTTATTTAATTATAATATTCAATAAATTATTTTAAAATGGTTTTAATTCATGAAAAATCATTTAAAAATATATTATGGTGTTAGAAAATATTTGAAGTTATTTTTATAACTTCGATATTTTGTGATGAATTTCATTAATAAATTAATATTTATGATGATTAATATTTTAATAAATATATTAAATAAATTATGGAAAATTAGAATTAATGCTTTAAAAATCATATAAAAATGATTTAAGTGTTATAAAAATATTTGAAGTTATAAAATATAACTTTTGATATTTTGTCATGAAAATATTAATATTTTAATAATAATATTGATTATCGGATAATGGATTTAATAGTTTAAAAATCATATAAATATGATTTTAAAGTATTAAAATACTTAGTAATATTATAATTATATTATAATATTATGTTATGATTTTCATTAATATTTAATAATAAATAAATATTAATGATAAAGGAATATTGTGGTATTTAATTCATATAAATACGATATAAATGATTGAAAAATTATGATTAATGATATTGATTATCTGAAAATTATTATGAGCCGATGAAAAATATTTTAACTGATAATAAATTATCTAAAATATTGTTAAGTGTTTAGCCAGAGTTTAATTGAACTTAAACACGATATTTGTCTGACTAGACCGTCGGGATGATAGAATTGTGTCAGTTTCAACTCAGACTGAAATAGTTTGAGTTGATGATATGTTTTATGTGTTGTATAGACTGATAGGGTTATGTGTTATGTGTTTAGGTTTCTATGTATATATATATATATATATATATATATATATAATAGTATTATATTGTGATGATATTATTCTAATATTGAAGATCTATATTACTAATATTAGGTCTTCGGATAAAGCGTTATAAATTGTGTAGCAGTAATCAACGGTTCAGGCAAGTTTTTCTTAACTCTACTAAGAGTTGTTTCATTCGGATATGCTTATGGTTAATCATTGTTGATTGCCATGTAGAATTGTACTTTGTACATATTGCATGTATAAGTCAGGTATGAAAGGCTGATCACCTTCATTACCATTTGGTCCAGATATATTTGTTCATGTTTAATACTTGTTCACCAAAAGTTTGTTCGTAAGTTAATTCTCAACTATATTCGAATTATAGCCGATTATTATTATTCAGACTCTTTCAATCATGATATATCCTTAAATAAATTTAAACTTGCTGGGCAACTTTCATGCTCACCCTTGCTATATCATGATAAATATTGCAGATAAAGACAAATGTGTTGGATACAAGGAATGGTTAAAGACAGTTCTAGCTTAAAGTTAATGTGCGCGATTAGATTTGTAATAATGTTGTATGATAATAATGTTATGTATTAGATAAGTTATGATTTGTGTATAAGTTAAGGTTACTCGACCTTGGGGATTAGTGTGTAAATTTTATTGTAAAAACAATTTATGTTTATATCTTCCGCAATAGTTATAGAATGATTGTACCAGATCTGTGGTAATTTGGGACCCGGATTTGGGGCTATCACAGTTGGTATCAAAGTTGTTGGTTATGAAGCTTAGGTAGGAATACCTGAGACCAATAACCGCAGTGGTTAGGATAAGTACTAACTCATAAAGAGTTAGTTGGTCGGTATGATTCAAAGACGAATCTCAACGAGTTGTAAAGATACGGAGTTCCCTAACTCTGATAATAATGGTGAACAATAGTAATGAATAGATCGAGTCTAAAAGACTGAAAGTACAGGGATAGGAGATCATAAAACAAAACGATCAAGACATAGAAATGAATCGTAATATATACGATGAGATTACCTCGTGATCTGATAAGGTTATAGTATGGGATAAGAATCAATTTGATGATTGGAAAGTTTACAGCAAGATTGTTGTGTGTTAGTTGTACTATGAATTGGTACAGATTCGGGAAAGGATTATGAATACGGATTAAATGAAATTCGTATTGAGAAGGGGGTTAAGATTAGGTGGGTATTTCAATTGAGGACTTGTGTCAGCAGCTGAGTTGTATGATTCCTTGTGTGGGTGGGGAATTGTACTTGGTGTAAAAACTACTTAGTTTCTGGCATTGATAATCATTGAAATGTTTGTGTCGCGCTATTTGCTATATGCATGTTATGAGGATGATTCCTTTCTCGTGTGTATAACAAATAGGTAGGTTATAGGTAGAGGATATAAGGTTAAGAACGAGTTCTTAAGTTTGACGAACTGGGTAGAATTAAGTGTGAATGAAATATTGAGGATAATAGGAATAGGTAGACTGTTTAAGAAAATAATTATTAGTGGAGACATACGTTTTTCCAAAACTCCTAGCTATGCTAAATTTAGAAATTTTGACATCAAGCTAAATGCGCACTATGTGATTTGACTCGTAATCATTTTTGAAATGGTTTAAAGTACACTCTATGCTACTTATTTTGGCTAGACGCAAAATGACTTGAAATATCAAAATATATTTTATTTATCACTTATGTACCATGTAACCTTGTGCAGAGATGATAAAAAGGTGATGGAGTTGTAAATACAAGAATACTTAGTGTGAATTTGATCTAAAATCGTTATTCCACGATTGTATGATGTGTTATGACAAAGTTATATCGATGGCAAGATCCTCAAACGAATTCGTTAATCAAAGATGCGACATACATAATGACGTCATTCTCAAAAATATTTTCAAAAATTTTAATTTGCCAACGGGGTTTGGCTACACCTAAATAATTCGCTTGAATTGAATTATTGATATGAGTCTATTCTATTCGATTCAGCTAGACTAATGTTTATGCAAACTCTAAGTGTTCATTGAAAGAAATTTCCCAAACCAAATTGTTTTGGTGCGGATTCCTATGATAAGACTAAGGTGAACTATATTGTTTGGATAAAATAATCCAATCAAGTAGCGTAAATATTCCCTAGACATGATTAATACGTTATGCTTGACGTAAAAGTACGATAGGCTAATCACCTAAAGTACTAGTAACGGTAGTTTACCTTCTTTGTGATTGTAAACAGACCAAGTAATGTATATATTGTTTTGCGGTATGAATACCGTTAAAACTATGTGTTCATGGTCTATATGACCCCTCAGCATGATTTAAAAAAGTTTAACTCTTGAGAGTAGTGAATTAGGTAGCATGTGATGATGTGTGAATGGTGTAAGTAGTATGGTGTAAGGTGTAAGGTGAATTTCGGGGACGACATTCTTAGAAGAAGGGGTGAATGTGACAACTTGAGAATTTAGACAATTTATTAAAATATTAAATGATGGAATTAAGGTCAAATAATAGACCTCATATTCTGTGAAGGCTTTTGGTGAATTATTCAAGATTAAGTGTATATGTGTATATGTGCAGTGTATATGGTATTATATGTGTTCAGAATATGTGGTTAAGGGTCAAATGTTGACCAGATAAATTTTATCAATGTTAAACCCTAATATTATTGACGAATGTCAATGTTCTGTTTGAAAACCCTAATGACTGATAAGAAACCATAGAAACCGGTTCTTAAAACCCTAAGTTCAGTTACGGGAATCCGAAACCCTAATTCGGAACATGGAAACCCTAATCTGGGAATTTAAAGGATAATTATAATGCTAAAGTGGTATTAATTATAATATTAATTAGGGTAAAGCTTAATTAATTAGTAAACCCTAATTTCAAATTTTTAAACCCTAATTTCAAATTTTTTAAACCCTAATTGTTTCGTCAAAAACCCTAATGTACAATTGTGGATTTAATTGCTAAATTAGCAATATTAATTAGGAAATATTAATCCTAATTAGCAAACTTGAATTATGATTAAGAAATCTTAATATAATTAGAGAATCTTAATTATAACTTAAGAAATGTTAATTTTCTATTTTGAAAATTAGAAATTAGAAATCTTAGAAATTTAATTTCAAAAATCTTAGGGTTAAGCCCTAAACCCTAAGGGTTAAACCTTAAATCCTAAGGCTTAAAAACTAAACCCTAAGGGTTTGGGCAATTGTCAATCAAGCCATTAAAATTTCATGTGCAATGACCAAAATGCCCTTTTTCACATTTTTAATTATGTAACTTGTGAAATTAGATAACAACTTTAGTTGATAACCTAATACATTGACTTTGTGACATAAAAGAATCCAGCAAATCAAGCAAAAAGATCAGCCATGTGCATTATATCACATTATATATAGATTAAAGAGAGAGAATGTAAGACTCTGAATTTTATGAAATAAAAGTATTCAATTTTCCTATTTAGTAAATGTTTAAATTGATAAAATGTTAAAGTTAAGGGTGATATATATAAAATTTTCAAAATACGCAAGTGGTTATAAAATACTCATTTATGTTGGGGAATATTCGTTTGGTCGTGGAATTTTCTTGTTGTCGGGGAATATTCGTACAACGGCGCAGCCATTTGTGGACCACATAACGGAATAACTGTCGGATGAAGAAAGCGATAAGTTTAGGTTTTTATAAATAACGACGTAATCATTATCGTTAACACTGATAGAATACCCGGTGGTTAAAATACAGTAATACGCCTAATTACATAGTAACACATGGTATTACACAGTATTTTTGAATTATTGATTCTTACGTAAGAAGGCACTACTCAATAATTGTTACAGTAATTACTGTTTAATATTTTATTTTATTGATTCAATGATTGCTGCGTTAATATTTTATATTATTGTTGTTTTAATAATTGTCACTGCACAATATTTCCATTATCAGATCAATAATTCATATTATTTGATTAATATTATTAGATAGCATTATTGGCAATATCTAGAAAGTTTTGTCAAGGAGACGTTTGGTCACCTAATTCCGTGTCAGTAAGGAGAAATCCTTATCGGAAAGCCCCCTCTTTCCTAGGAACGGCCTGGTTGTCATTAATGTGATTTTATAACATTATTTGTGAATAATTAATTATTAATTTATATAATAAAGAAATATTTATTTTATGTGGATATAAATAATGGTTATATTTTATGTGGTTGTAAATGAAGGATTAAAGCTGAGATGTTTTATTAGTATTTTATCGGAATGTGGGTATTAAAAATCATCCGTATGTGGATTTTGGATATTTTCTGTTTGGAATTTGGAAAAATTTTCTTCTGCAAAGTTGTAGAGAATTTGATTTCCTATGGAATGGACATATAATTCGTATTTTTCTGATAAAAGGGCTATTTATTATGAATTATTAAAGTTTCTGATTATTGTTTAAATCATAAAACATTTTGGAAAATTCTAGAATTGGTGGACCCCACTTTTGATTGGTGAGAAATGTGCTCAAATTTTATTTCAAATATGGTGGGTAGCAATAGTAGCAGGTAAAGCCATCAGGTAGCGGGTCAAGTCTGCTTCGGCGTGCTAGCATTTTCCTATAAATAGGTGCTTAGGTTAGAATTAAAAATCACACTACAAACATAAGCTTTCTCTTTCTATATTATCGAGCTTATTTTTTTGAGTATTTAGATACTTTGAGAGTTGCTATTCAGTAAAAGTTTCATTCAGCATCATATCCGATATTCCAGTCAGAAGTACTGCTCTTTTGAGGTAAGGGATATTGTCATTATATTGGTAAGGATAGTAAAGAGATTGTAAAGGGATTTTAAGGGATTGTAAGGATGTTATTTTCTTCTTAAATGATATTATTTTCTTCAATATCATTATGCCGAATTATTGATATGAGTTTTATTGTGGAATTTCTACCTTTTTCATGTCGGGGTTACTATTCACGTATACGACACTATTCACATATACAGAACTATATTAACGTATATGGCACTATTTACATATATGATATTATTTACATATACGGTACTATGTACGAATACGGGTTACTATTCATGAGTTACTATTCATGAGTTACTATTCAAGAGTTACTATTCACAGTTACTATTCACGACAAAATTGGTTTCTTTTTCTGACCAAATTATCGTTGATTTATGAATCTTACTCTTGAAATTAAATGTAGTTGTTGATCATATTATTTTTAATATCATATATAACATTTTTATAACCCTAATGATAATATTTCTCTTTGACTTGAGTGTAAAGATGGGTAGATTATTGGTATGATCGCGACTACGGGTTCTCTTTGGCCAATGGTCTGATGAATTGTTGATCGGTATGATCATGACCATTGAATTTATAATTGAATATCTTTAGCTTAAGTGCAAAGGTGAATTGATCAACATGGTTATAATTATTGTTTATATAAATTCAAAATAATTATATATTTCTTTTGAGATATTAATATCTTTGCATCAGTGTAGTGCAAGGATGATATGTTGTTGAATATCATCGGCACATGTAGTGCAAAGATGAATTGTTGATGAATATCGTTGGCCAGTAGTGCAAAGATGACTGTTGTTGAATATCTTCTACCAGAAAAGTGCAAAGATGACTGTGTTCTTTGAATATCTTTGGCATGTAGTGCAAAGATGAACTGTTAATGAATATTTTTGGCCCGTGGTGCAAAGATGAATCTATTAGTATGATTATGAATAGGAACTATGATTTAGTATAACCATGATCTTTGATGTTTCAGGTAAAGACATGTGATGAAAATTATCTTCGTCCTGGATGAGAAGAGGAATTTAGAACCACGAATATGATTATGAGTTATTCATATGATTGTGGACAGGAACTGTTGATTGATGTTACAGGAATAAAACATTGTTGGTGGACTTTTAACATGGAGAAGATAATAGACTTTATGGTCTATTTGACTCTTCTAGTGGATTACTTGTTCCGCTGCAACTATGGTTGAAAAGTTTTATCATCTACCATATGTTCTAAATCTTCGATTTATTACTGATGAAAGTTATTGATAATTTAATTATCTTTAGTCGTGATATTCTTTACTGAGCTAGTTGTGCTCACCCTTTTGCTTCACAATTCCTTTCAGGTAATAAGAGTGTTCGGTCGAAGACGGGGATAACAGGGGGAATAGAGCGGTGGTCTATAGTCATTGAGGTTCTCCTAAATAGTATGGAAATAATTTTATTGAGAACTTTAGATAAGTGTGTCGTATTGTATACGTCCTTTGATATTTAATTTTTGTGAACCGAATAGGGTGAGGCGAACCCAACTTTGGAAGGGTGTTTTGCCACTATCATACAAGATGTCTAATGACATACAACCTCGTGTTATCATAAGACAGGGTTGTGCACATCCACTTGCTGAATATATCTATGAGCACTACCTATATGATCTTGGATTTTGGTTGAAATATAATTTTCAATTGCAGACAGTGGAGATAGTTATATATCAAGAGAAGACTCGTCATTGGAAAGAACATGATAGTAATCTTCTCATTTTTCTTTGGGGTCTATTGGGTCAACTAAGGATAATTCTCCAATCATATGATATCTATTATAACTTAGATGCATGGCCTCTCATGTACGAAGGTTTCCTTGAGCACTTCCCAAAGATTTTAATTTCTAAAACAGTTATTGAATGTACCTTTATGTAAGGTGCCATTGTGACGTGCTATCCAAGGTTGGGATGAGAGTCACAGTTGGTATATATTTGTATCAAAACTCACAACATAAGTGTTGTTGTATTTTGCATGACAATTTTAGTAATAAAGTTGTAGTTGTTTCTTGTACCATGTATTTGGCGACTCAGAATAGGTTGGATGGATTGGACCTATTTTGGGGGTGTCATAGAGAAAGTGCATGTATTTGGCCATTTGATATCTAACTCTCTCTCTCTCTACATATTCAAAATTCTAAGGTAGATCAGTCAATTAAACAGCCCTTAGATCACCCAAGAACAGATTGGAGATCAAAGATCAAGAATTAGAACAAAAAGGTATAAAAACCCTAACCCTATTTGATCTTATATAGCAAGAAATATTTTGTGATTATGTGTTTATTTATGTGCAAGGGGATGTTTTATGATGATCTATGGTATATACCATAGATCCATAGCAAAAAAGGGCTTAAAAAGTAAAGATTTTTAAACTGTCCAAGAGCACAAGTAGTCTGACAGTCATATGTCAGTCGCTCTGAATGTTTCTGTGATTATGATTTTTGATGTTTTATGTGTTAGATCTATATTTTGGTAGGCTATCTTCGATCTGGAAGTGGTATCACAACCATTGGATGTCTAGATATTAAGTTATTAACGGTCAAAACCCGTTAACCGGGCATGACCGGGCCAAATTTGGGTAACCTAGAAATGGTTTACCAGCATCTGACAATGATTTCATGCTCCCAGATCTGTCAGGTTTTTAATGTTATGATGTTGTTGTTGTATTATACTTGTAGCTTGCTAGATGGACTATAGATTTCGGCCTTTAGAGACCTTAAATAATCAACTAATCAAATGTAGTGGACGGTCAAACTTGACCATATGATCATGACTTGTATTTCTGGGAATTTCCATAAACATGAAGAACACAGCTTTCTGACATCCTTTGATCGAGATACATTTGGCATATGTGATGTTGTTTGTAAGACCCCAACTTTTATTAATAAAGAATAATTTTCTCGAAATATATTTTTGAATATTATGGTGTGGATTTGATATAATGTTATAGTTGTGGGTAATATTTAAAAATTTTGCAAAGTAAACAAGTGGTTATATAATATTCGATTGGTCTGGGAATATTCATTTTAACAGGAATATTCAAATGCGAAGGCACAATCATCAGTGGACCCCATTAATCTAAGTATTGTAAGTAGTTGAACAACCACATAATTATCTTTTATGAAAATAACTGTGTATGTTACCATTAAAACCGCTGAACTACCCTAGTAAAGTAAAAGTATAGTAATACGCGTGGTTGCATAAGAGCACACCTGTATTGGTTATCGATGCTTACGTGAAAAGTCACCGCTTATACTCAATTATTGCTACAAGAATTGTTGCATCATATCTCTCATATTATTGATTCGATTATTGTCACAAAGATCATCTCGCATAATATGTTATATTATTAAATCAATAATTGAGACGATAAAGTTATTTATATTATTAAATTATAATATTTATAATATCTAGAAGTTCACATCGAGGAGAGGTTTGGTCATCTAATCAAGCTACCAATAAGGAGAAATCCTTATCTGAAAGCCCCCTCTTTCCTTTGAATCTACCTAGTTGTTAAATATTGTGAGTTATAATATTAATGATGAATAAGTTCGTGTTGATTAAAGATGAAATTGATAGTTCCATTGTGTTAAAATTATTAGTGTTAGTGGAAATCGACATTTATTCCGATATTAATTAATGTCTGGAAGTTTTACTGATCAGTCGGGTAATTAATCGGATAAATGAGCAATTAATTACTATTAATTCACATGATTATAACTATTTGTTCACATGTGTGTACTATTGATTCACATTATTGTACTATTAGGGGAGTTGGTGTAAGATTGATAATACTTGCATGACTAAGTTAAAAATGGAGGTATAGATAGAGGTACTATACTGTAATTCGTATTTGCACATGATTATAACTATTGATTCACATGATTGAACTATTGATCCACATAATTTACTATTAAGGGAGGTGGTGTAAGTTTGATAATACTTGCAGGACTAAATTAAAAATGAAAGAAAAGTTGAAGGTATTGTACTGTAATATTTCGAGCCCCAAAACGTGCAATTATCGAAACTATATTTTTCTATAAATAGAAGCTTATTCTTCCTTTATTTCTCACCAATTCACTAAAGCTTTAGAGCAATTATTATAGAGAGAAATTATAGAGAGAAAGAAGAAGAGAAGTTTGCTACCTGACTATTCCAATATCCTGTCTTCTAAGGTAAGGGGTATTATTTTTTCGTATTCATGAAGAGAGTTATTTTCTTTCAATACTCGTAGGAGTTGTTATTCCATTATTTATTATTATGTTTGAATAATAGGTCTATGTGAAGTACTGCATACATGGTAAAATTCTTCCGTTATTCCATTCTTTATTATTCTGTTGGAACATCCTGTCTATGCGGATTATGCATGACCTGGTTCCATTCCTTATTATTCTGTTGGAACATCTTGTCTGTATGGATTACGCATGACCTGGTTCCATTCTTTATTATTCTGTTGGAATATCCTGTCTGTGCGGATTACGCATGACCTGGTTCTATTCTTTATTATTCATTGGGAATAACTCGTCTGCAATGCGCTCTATCGCATGCCTGGTGAATTCTTCTGTTATTCCATTCTTTATTATTCTGTTGGAATAACCTGTCTATGTGGATTACCGCATGCATGGTGAATGATCCTTCGTATTCATTCCTTATTCAATTGGGGAAATGATCTGTCTACGTGGATTACTATATGGCGGGCGAAAATCCATTTGCAGTTTCATATATTCTATTATACTCAGTTGGTTAAAGTTTTGGCTTTTATACTCCATGAAATTAGTAGAATATCCTAGATATTTATGCTTCATCTAGTATCTTTTCATGGGAATATTCTTCTGAGCATTCTTGAATTTTACTCCACAAAGAAGTATCATGTTGACAATTTGGACGTTATTGATTTCTGGATAAACTAAAATTTTAAATCTTTAAAATTTATCCTTGAACTTATTTTATTGAATTATTATGTCATTGTTATCATCCTCATGCTTATATTGTGATGAAAGTCATCTTTGGCTTACGTGCATAGATGGACTTGTTATGATTATGACCGTGATTATTCGGTATAATCATGACTAATTGTAATGTTATAAATGATGTGGTAAAAGTCCTCAAAGGGCTTGTAGTGCATTGATGATGGACAATTTTTGGTATGATTATGACCAGGATTATTCTTGGTATAGTCATGACCATTGATGATTTAATGAATATCCTCGGCCCGTGAGTAGTGTGGATGACTCGATGATGTGGTTTATTTATTGTTTGAGTCTTAGCGATAAAAATTGATGAAAACATTTTAAATCATGTAAGATAGTAGATATCATGCTCTACTTTACTCTTCTAATGGATTGCTTATTCCGCTGCAGTTAAACTTGATGCCTATTGTATTTTATCATTTTAACATTGTTGAAGACTAATGATAATTTATTCTGTATTATCTTAGTCATAATATTTCTTACTGGGCTAGTTGAGCTCACCAATTTGCTTTCATTGTTCTCTTCAGGAAATTAGAACGTAGCCGGGACTAGTCGAGGAACGGAGTGATGGTTCGAGATGGTGTATTAGTAGTCCTCACTATTTTATAAAATAATATGACAATAAATGTAATGAGGACTCTATTTGAGAGTGGATATTGTCTAGAAGGCAACATTCCTGTTTAAACTCTCAGTTATGTTTTGTCGTATATTACACGATGGTTGTATAATTAAGTTTGTATTTGTATTTTGTACCATGTATTTGGCGACTCAAGATAGGTGATGTATACCTATTTTGGGGGCGTCACAGTTGGTATCAAAGCTTAGGGATATATGATCCCGGGCTGAGATGTGAGACAAGAACTAGGAGGGGAGAGATGGGGATTTCCTTCGTTAGTATGACCTACCTAAGTTTATTTGGTACTTAATTGGTCGGTCAGAGTATAGGGATAATATGTGATATGATAATTAACCCTTGTTTTGTGGCAATATTTGAAAAAGGCATCCGAAGATGTTGAGATAAGCAATGAAGCACATTAGACCGCTGAGTCACCACAGACAATACCTGTGATAATGTGCAACAGAAGACAATAATCATCGTGTAAACAACAATGATCAAATGATGAACGATGGGATGTTCGTGAGGTTTTATGCAATTCATGCAACATCAAAGTGAAGGCGCTCTCTCATTCAAAATGCAGTGGAAACACCGATAACTTCGCATCGGCCACCGCTAAGCGCTTCAAGGAGTTGGGACCACCGGAGTTTTTGGAGAGCCAAACCACTTAAGGCGTAGACGTGGATAAAGCGTATCAACAAGATATTTGATGTCTTGGGATGCTCCGAGGAGCAAAAGGTTCCTTTACCACCTTCATGTATGCAGCAGCAGCAGGCGTTTGGTTTTTTTTTGACACGTTGCTTTTTTTATTCATATAACTTAAATTAATCTGCATTAACTAAATTCATTATAATAATTAGCATTTAAATTTAGTTATCATTATTATAACTGCATATTATCATTATTACAATCCGTACCCGCATGTTATTTTTCAATTCCATACAAGTACCTAAATCGAATGGTGATCACCATGCGGGTATGGATTGTAATCATGATAGCATACGTATATGGGGCTGTTTTGTGTAGCTTTGTATTTCGTGAATCAGATAGACATATACTGTTTCATCGTATGAGTTAAATAAGGGCTTGTGCTTAAATTTAATAATGTTGCAATTTCACATAGAAATATAGTGAGATTTGCTTTGTTGATGATTACATGGTGTCTATTGCATGTGGATGCTATGTGAGTAGGTCATAATACATTGAAAAATGGTTATGTCTACATTAGTGCTCTTGGCTAATTTTCTATGATACATGATTATTCTTGCATGATGGTGATAGTTAGATGAACGATTAAATGAAGTTAGGATCCCATTATTTCCATATTTGATTTATTACATTTTTATTCATCTTTTAGTTGTTATTTGATTTTAGAGTAATTTACAATTATAATCATAATTATTAGTTTAAGCATATAAACATAGTGATTTAGTTGATGCATAATAATTTAATTTAGCAACTTTCTCCGTGGATCGATACTCGACTTACTCTATATTGTTGTTGACACATGTATACTTGCATGAGTTAGAGCTCTTTTGTTAGAATAAAAAAAGAGGCAACAAGTTTTTGGCGTCGTTGCCGGGGAAAGGCATTTAAATTTAAATAATTATCATCAATTTTAAGCTATATTGTATGACTTAGACAAATCTAATTCTTTCTCATTTCTATTTTTATTTTTGTTTTGGTTTCAGGTACTTGTAGAATTTTTATGCACACACGATCATCCAACTCAGAATTGATACCAAAGACAGATAATATTAACTTAAAGAGGTTGGAAAGCGAGTGTGTGAGAAATTTGCAAGCACGCTTAGAGGGTACTACATTTAGTATGGCAGAAGAGCAAAGAGTAGAGCAAAGAGAAGAGCACCGGGCTCTAAGAGACTATTCAATGCCAAATATTAATGGACTTCAATCTAGCATAGTCGAATCCAAGTAATAGCAAAGAAATACTTTCGAGATTAAACCGCACCATTCGGATGGTGCGAATTTAAGACATTTGGGGTGTCACTACAGATGATCCGAATGAACACCGTTGAGCTTTATTGAGATTTGTGATACATTCAGATACAACGGGGTGACGGAGGATGCCATCAGACTTAGGCTGTTTCCATTCTCTTTGAGGGATAAAGCAAGAAGTTGGCTTCATTCTTTGCCTTCAGGATCACTTACTACATGGGAGGACCTAGCACAGAAGTTCTTAGCCAAGTTTTTCCCAATGGCTAAGACTGCGAAGATAAGGACAACTATCTCTCAGTTTGAGCAACAACATGGTGAATCCTTATACGAAGCTTGGGAGAGATATAAAGAGATGCTAAGGAAGTGTCCACACCATGGTATTCCAGATTAGATGGTGATCAACACGTTTTACAATGGATTGGGATGGCAGTCGAGACCTATTGTAGATGCAGCTGCAGGAGGGGCATTATGGGCAAAGAGCTATGACGAGGCCTATAACCTCATTGAAATAATGGCAGCAAACGATTTTCAGAATCCTACATCTTGGAATGCCACAAAACCCAAGGTTGCGGTTTGTTGAAGTGGATGCTATTACTCAATTTGTTTCGCACGATGGCAACTATGGCGAAGAAAATAGATTCATTGGCAGAGAGCAAAGCGAAAATAGTTGCCTTCGTATGTGAAATTTGTGCGGGATCACACTCTACGGATCAATGTGCTATCAGCTCGGAGTCGGTGCAATATGTGAGAAATTACAGGAAAGACCAAGGACAGTTTCATAACACATACAACCCCAACAACCGCAATCATCCAAACTTCAGTTGGTCAAATAACCAAGGGAATCAAAGAATCGGCCAAATTTTAATCAATAATTTTAGTCACAACCATCTCAAATGACCACGCTTTACACAAAACCACCGTTTCCATCGGGATTTTCTCAACAAAAACAACATCATACTCCATCTACACCTCAGCAAGAAAAGAAATCAGAAATGGAGGAGATGATGTTGAAGTACATGGAAAACACGGAAGTTATGATCAAAAGCCAAGCAAAGGGCTATTAAAAATCTAGAAACTCGAGATGGGAAAATGGCGAGCATGCTTAACAATAGGCCCCGGGGTTCATTGCCAATTAATACTAAGCCAATCCACGAAGAGACGGAAAGAACAAAGGTCAAGCGATCACATTGAGGTCCGGGAAAAGACTACAGAATCGAGAATCGCTGCTGGGTAGCACCATGTTATAATCAATGAGCAATTGGCAAGGAGAGGAGAGACTGAGTCTGCTGAGAAATTGATTAAGGAAAATTCTGAGTTACAACAAGAAGAGAAAAATAAAGCAGGTTCAGTGGAAAAGCCTATGAATACATTACCACTAGTTCACCCTCCGGTTCTGTATCCGCAGAGATTGAATAAGCAGAGGGAAGATAAGCAGTTCAGCAAGTTCTTGGGGGTTTTTAAAAAGCTACAGATCAACATAACTTTCGCTGAGGCATTGAAACAGATGCCAAGTTATGCAATATTCATGAAGGGTATATTGTCAAGGAAGAGGAGATTAGATGAATTTGAGACAGTGGCCTTGACAGAGGAATGCAATCAAGGTTTCAAATAGAACTACCTCCAAAGCTGAAAGATCCGGGCAGTTTCACAATTCCATGCACGATCGGAAAGATAAATTTTGATAAATGTTTATGTGATCTTGGGGCAAGTATCAATTTGATGCCTTTGTCAGTGTTTAATCAGCTAGGGTTGCCGGCTCTGAGGCCGAGAAACATTTCTTTGCAGCTAGCTGACAGATCCATCACGTATCCATGGGGAATTGTTGAAAATGTATTGGTGAAAGTGGACAAATTTATCTTTTCGGCTGACTTCATCATCTTAGATTATGAGGAAGATAAGAGTATACCAATCATACTAGGGAGACCATTCTTAGCCACAGGAAGGACTTTGATAGACGTACAAAAAGGGGAACTCACTATGCGTGTACATGATCAGGAAGTTACCTTTAACGTCTTCAAGGCAATGAAGTTCCCAACAGATGAAGAAGAATGCTTTTGGGTTGATTTGGTGGATCGGGTTCTAAACGATGAAGTACAGAGTCTAGTGGATTATGAACCATTGAGGAGTATCATTACTGAAAATTCAGAATTGGAGGATGAGGAATTCGACGAACTTGTACAATATCTGGATACCACTCCATAATTCGTAAAATTCGTAACACACACGCGGTTTGAGCCATTAACGAAAAGTCAAGAGACATCGGTAAAATTAAAGCCATCTCTTGAGACACCTCCATAACTTGAATTAAAACCACTTCCAGAACATCTCAGGTACGCATTTTTAAATAAAGATTCAAAGTTACCTATAATTATTTCGTCTGCACTAACATCTTTTCAGGAAGAAAATTTGCTATGAGTGCTTAGAGAGTTCAAATCAGCTATTGGATGGATCATAGCAGATATCAAAGGGATCAGCCCTTCGTTTTGCATGCATAAGATCTTGCTGGAAGATGGTAATAAGCCATCAGTTGAGCAACAAAGAAGGCTTAATCCGATAATGAAAGAAGTGGTCAAGAAAGAGGTACTGAAATGGCTGGATGCAGGCATAATCTATCCGATTTTAGATAAATATGGGTGAGCCCAAAGGCAAGGTGTACCAAGAAGGGTGGTATGACCGTCGTGACTAATGAGAATAATGAGTTAATTCCAACACGAACAGTGACGGGGTGGAGAGTCTGCATGGACTACCGCAGGCTCATTAAAGCTACGAGGAAAGATCATTTTCCACTACCATTCATTGATCAAATGTTGGAAAGATTAGTAGGTCATGAGTATTATTGCCTTCTGGACGGTTATTCAGGTTACAATCAGATTATGATAGCTCCAGAAGACCAGGAAAAGACTACCTTCACATGTACTTACGGCACTTTTGCTTTTAGAAGGATCTCTTTCGGGTTGTGCAATGCTCCAGCCACCTTTCAGAGATGCATGATGGCTATATTTTCAAACATGGTAAAGCAGAATGTGGAGGTATTTATGGATGATTTCTCAGTCTTCAGGGACTCGTTTGATTTATGCCTTGAGAATTTGATTATGGTTTTGAAGAGGTGTGTTGAGACAAACTTAGTGCTGAATTGGGAAAAGTGCCATTTCATGGTACAAGAAAGAATCATACTAGGACACAAAGTTTTGAAGAAGGGACTCGAGGTGGATAGGGAAAAGCTGGAAACTATTGAGAACTTGCCACCACCTACTTCAGTAAAAGGTGTTCGCAGTTTTCTGGGACATGCAGGTTTCTACCGCAGATTCATCAAGGACTTCTCCAAGATAACTAAACCACTATACAGTTTATTGGAGAAGGATGTACAGTTTAATTTTGATGAGGCTTGCGTGTCAGCATTTGAGCACTTAAAGGGGAAACTAACTTTAGCACCAGTGATTACTGTACCAGATTGGTATTTGCCATTTGAGCTGATGTGTGATGCCAGTGATTACGCTGTAGGGGCTATTTTGGGGCAGAGGAAAGAGAAGATGTTTCATGTGATATATTATACCAGCAAGACCCTTACAGATGCATAGTTGAACTACACCACAATAGAGAAAGAGCTATTGGCAGTGGTGTATGCCTTTGACAAATTTCGAGTATATGTGATTGGCACAAAGGTGATAGTGTACATGGATCACGCGACAATTCAACATTTAGTGGCAAAGAAAGATGCAAAACCCCGGTTGATCAGATGGATTTTATTACTGCAGGAATTTGATTTGGAGATCAAGGACATAAAGGGCACTGAAAACCAAGTGGCGGACCACTTATCGCGACTAGAGAATCCGGATAGGGAGGCAGACGACAAAGTTGTGATCAATGAATCCTTTCCAAATGAGCAGTTGTTTGTGGTGAAAGGGGAAGTGCCATGGTTTGCAGACTATGCGAACTATTTGGTGAGTAAGATGGTACCTTCTAACTTGGTGGGTCATCAAAAGAAGAAATTTTTGCATGATGTCAAATTGTATATCCGGGATGAGCCTTATTTGTTTAAACAGTGTGCGAATCAAATGATAAGAAGGTGTATCCCATATAGCAAGATCGAGGGGATTTTGCAGGATTGTCATTCTTCGGTGTATGGAGGTCACTATGGTGAAGAACGAACAACGGCTAGAGTACTACAAGCAGGATTCTACTGGCCGATAATTTTCAAGGATGCCTACATTTAAATGCAATGGCAAGATAGATGTCAGAGAGTGGGGAACATCTCAAAAAGAAATGAAATGCCCTTGAATACGATACTCGAAGTGGAAATTTTTGATGTGTGGGGGATTGATTTCATGGGACCTTTTGTTTCTTCCTGCGAAAATCTCTACATCTTGCTCGCAGTGGATTATGTGTTGAAGTGGGTAGAAGCGGCAGCTCTTCCGACAAATGATGCCAAGGTAGTCCCTCAAGTTTTACACGTAAGTATCTTCACTAGGTTTGGGACTCCAAGGGCCATTATCGCGATGATTTAAGGCGCTCATTTCTCTACAACAGTGCGCCATGACTTTGTTGGCTAAGTATGGGGTGAACCATAGCATTGCTACAGCTTTTCACCCACAAACGAATGGCCAAGCTGAAGTGTCGAATTGAGAAGTCAAAAGAATCCTTGAAAAGGTTGTGAATCCCACAAGGAAGGACTGGTCGTTAAAGTTGGATGATGCAGTATGGGCCTATAGGACTGCATACAAAACTTTGTTGGGCATGTCACCTTTTCAGCTCGTGTATGGAAAAGCATGTCACCTTCCTATGGAGCTAGAGCATAAGGCATATTGGGCAATTCGGAAGCTCAATTTTGATTTAAAAGATGCAGGGGAGAAACACATACTCCAACTTAATGAGTTGGATGAATTAAAACTACAGGCATATAAGAATTCAAAGCTGTACAAGGAGAAGGTGAAGAAATGGCATGACCCAAAGATCATAGAGAGGACATTTGAACCGGGACAAAGGGTTTTGCTTTATAACTCCAGACTTAAACTTTTTCCTGCGAAGCTAAAATCAAGATGGTCAGGGCCATTTACAATGAAGACTATCTTTCCGCATGGTGCAATTGAAGTATTTGATAAGTTTTCGGACAAGCCTTTTAAGAAGAATGGACAGCGATTGAAGCATTACTTTGGTGGCAAGGTGGACAGACAGAAAGTCACCTCAATTCTTTCTTCAACATGAGATTCTGAGACAGTCAAGCTAATTGACTATAACTTAGCACTTGATGGGAGGCAACCCATTATTTTTATCTCTATTTTCTTTTAATTTATTCAGTTTAGGTTGCTTTAGTTAGTTCACTCCATTACATTTGTGATAGATTGTTATGTTTTGCATAAATGAGTGTGTAGTTGAATCTGTATTGGACTGTGTTTTAGTATAGTACGAAGTTTACTTGGTCATTTATGCTTATTGTGGAGTTCACACGTTGACATGGGTAATTGGTGTTATGTAGGTGAATGAAAAAGAAGGCATCACTATTTTGCAGTTTGGGAGTTAAAATTGGCAAGACAGAATTAAAGACGCCAATGCTACTTGAAAAGCTTGAGAAATCGCGTGCCTGCCGCTTTCAGAAGAAATGTTGTACGTAATCAAAAGCCACTTCATACCGCACTACGCCTACATTAGAAAAAGTCACATGCCCACGCGACAATCTGAAAAGTAGTGAAAATTTTTTTAGTTTTAAAATAGGTGTTTGACTCCATTCTTCTCTCATTTGAAATCATAACAAAAGGGCATATGCTCTTGCTCCCTTCCACACGCACGTCTCTTCCTCTCTATCAGTTACAAATTGAATGCCCCACGTCTCCATCCGTTCATCTCACTCCATATCGTGCGCATCAGTTACCTCCTACCCACGACCATCAGATACACTGCTATAAACTAGGGTTTCAGAGTGGGTTGTGCGAGAATCAATTTGGGGGTAATCAACTCTGCGGCTATCCTTCAATCTCAAGAAAATCTTCGTATTCTCTATCGATTTCAGATGGGTCCAAAGAGAGCACGTTCTTCCTCTTCTTCATCGTCGTCATCCTCTAGCAGTCAAGGGAAGGATGTAGTGGATCATACCAAATTTCTAAGTTTGGAAGCACAAATAGAGTATTACATAATTGTAGCCAAAACATTTGTGAAAGAAAGGGGATTCAAACCAGAGAAACAGGATGGTCAGCTGTGGCAGATGATTCAAGAGAGGGGCTGGTTTGGATTGACTGCCACTCCTACGCCTATTCCGATGAGTATACTCCGAGAGTTCTATGCCAATGCTATAGTCACCATGAGCGGTCTATCTATGGTTCGCAGTTTTGAAATAGATTTTAGACCTCCTGCCATCAGAGCAGTTTTTCGGATTACTGACACACCACCAACAGGGTCTGCCAATTGGGTCGAAGGTGCACATTTGGAAACAGACTTGGAAATGGTTATTGTTGAGTTGTGCGTGCCAGGCACGAAGTGGACTTATAAAGCCGGCACAAATCAACCTCGTATATTCCCAGCTGCAACCCTGAATCGATATGCCAAGGCATGGAATTTGTTCATATGTGCAAAACTAGTTCCGTCTTCGCATCAACATGAAATAACAACGGAGAGGGCAATCTTCCTGTGGGGCATAATTACCGGCAAATACATTGATGTGGGCCACCTGATTCACCAAAATATGTTACGTTATCTGCGGGGAAGTACTACAGGGAGTATTCCACACGCGTCGGTTGTGGCTATGTTGTGTGCTCATCAAGGCTGCCATTGGGATAATGAATAGATGCAAAACCCGAGCCAAGATATCACGCACGCAACCATTGCAAAATTTGAGGATTGGGCAGGAGGTGAACCGCACCTGAGAGGACGAGGTTCATCATGCAACCTACATTCACAGCACCTCCACCATAGCCCTCTCAGACAGATGAAGCGGCCCGTCAAAGCAAGCACCTATTGCCCCTGGGGATCGCCAGCTCCAAAGGTTTGAGCGTAAGGTTGATGCCATATATGATAACTTTTCAGCGTTTGCTACGGGTCTCACGAGGTCGTTGGCAGAGGCATTTGCACAGCAGGGAATGATGCTTGAGTGGCCACAGTTCAGGACGGCAGTGCCATATCCACCACCGGATTCACCGTCCGAAGAGGGTGGTGCAGCTGAGCATTAGGGGAGTTTTCTCTAAACCTATACCTTCATTCATTGGGGCAATTAATATTATAAGTTTGGGGGTATTGGGGTAGTAGTGTAGTTGCATATAGTTTGTGCATGTTTAGTTTAGCATGTTTAGTTTATTTTTAGTTTACATGTGGCATGTTTATGGTTAGATAAAAAAAATGCAGAAAATTTTTGTTTTTTTTAGTCATTATTACTTGTGTTAGTATATGTTTAGTTGCATTTTATGTTTAGTGCATGTCTCACAAGTTCTAGCTTTATGGAAATTTTGTCTAGCCTATGATGAAAGTGAATTTTGAAGGATTGTTGAATATTTCTGATAACATGAGCTTAGATATAATGTTTTACACGATGTAATTTATGTTGCTGTTTAGATGCTTTCGGTTTGCACGGTCATGTTCACAATTGCTTGTAGGCATAAGAATTATGTGTTGCATTGCTTAATAGAAAATGTGGTTTTAAAAAGAGAAATGTGTGGAACATGGACTTAGACTGTGCAGAACATTGATATTCAAACTTTGGGAAAACATGGGTATGTTATGTATAAAATATATATATATATATAGCAATAACGTGGCTAGTCTTATTTCGGGGCCCTGGCTACTTGAGTAAGTACGCCCGTAGGGGTGTCTTAACACCTAGCGCCCTAAGGGCTTTCATGGTCTGGGAGTCATTGGTTGAACGCTCGCTAAGGGGTAGTAGTGTTTACCTAATGGAATGAGGAATTGCACAGTCATGTGAAAAAGAAAAGAGAAAAAGAAAAAGGAAAGAAAATTAGCAATAAACACCGCGGGAAAGAGCGAATATCACCCTTATGAGTAGCAATAAAGCAGTTATGCCCATTGTTGAACCTTAGTTTATTTTGATATGTTGGAACAGTCTTCATTGCATAAGTATACATGAGTCTTGATTTAGACTGTAATTTTCTGTTTTGAGCAGCTTAGCATGTGTATTCTTTGCTTAAATCAAGTTTTGGTGAACACAAAACACACACACAGCATCTCTATAACATATATGAATTATCTGAGTATATGATATTATGCCTATAGTTTGGCTTGAATTTGTATTCTTGAATCTGAATAATTCACTGAGGCATTTTGGACTGAAATTCTGTGATAGCTGGAACAATGTGAGACTCGTTTGCATCATGATTTAGTTGCATAGCATGTCGTTGAATTTTCAGTGTTTTATGTTGTATGCATTGCTTGAGGGCAAGCAATAGTTCAAGTTTGGGGGTATTTGATAAGTGGGTTTTATACCTACTTATTGGATATCTATTCACGCGAACTATGCCCATCTCAAGTACATTTTAGTGTGTTTTTAGTTGCATTTTGTAATATTTTGCATTGCATGTACTAAAAACTCCTTTGATGTAAAAGTGTAGGAAATTGCATGAGCTCGGCGTTGGTTGGTGGAAATGAAGCTAATGGAGGTATGAGGATCAAGTGGAGCAAAGAAACCAAGCATAGGTGGACAATTAAACTAGAGCAGCATGACAAGGATGAACAAAGACAAAGCAATAGCGCGATAGCGATGGCGAACACGTAATCAAAACGCGAAAACTTCATGTACCGCCAAGCGTGGCTACATGAGCATAAACTCGCTGCGTCTGCGCGGTCAACCGTATGGACCAGACTTTGGACACGCGCGCCCACGCGATGATTATGAAGGGGAAGCACGCTCCCGCGTGTGACATCTGAGGCTGCTGATCTATTTTGTCCTGCTATTCATCCTTATCATGCTGCTCTAGTTCAATTGTCCACCTATGCTTGGTTTCTTTTCTCCACTCGATCCTCATACCTCCATTAGCTTCATTTCCACCAACCAACGCCGAGCTCATGCCATTTCCTGCACTTTTACATCAAAGGAGTTTTCAGTACATACAATGCAAAATATTACGAAATGCAACTAAAAACACACTAAAATGTACTTGAGATGGGCATAGTTCGTGTGAATTGATATCCAATAAGTAGGTATAAAACCCACTTATCAAATCTGTAAAGCGTATTCAACCTGCCGCACTGAAGATGTCTTGGGAGAAGTTCTAAGAACTGTTCAAGGACAAGTACTTTCCTAAAAGTATTTGTCATATGAAGGAGGTAGAGTTCATCAAGCTTGAGCAAAGCAATATGACCGTGGCACAGTACGAAGCTAAGTTTTCCGAGTTGTCTCAGCTTGCGTTCCACTTGGTTGATAATGAGGAGAGAATGAGGCGGATGTTTCTAAGAGGTTTGAAACCCGAGATACGTCAATACCTTATCTCTCATAAACTGTGTTTGTATTCAGATGTTGTGAATAGGGCTCAGTAATTGAAGCGCGATAATAAGTCAACCCAACCAAGAGAGAGCAGCCGGCAAGTCGATAATTCCAGTGGTAGCAGTCATCGAAGCGGTGACAACAAACGTGGAGGGAATCAACATGCCAAAAATGGTAATCACTTTGGTGGTAATCATAGCCATGACAATAAGAGTGGACATTTCAAGAAGAAGAGATTCAATAATGATGGAAAGACGTCAGCACTAGCACCTGTTGTTAAGGAAGGAGAATGACCACCGGTCGTATGTTACAAATGTGGAGGGGAAGGACACATAAGTCCAAACTGCATGATGCAGTCCAAAGCATGTTATAATTGTGGAAAAGAAGGTCACCTAGCCCGATTTTGTCGTGCACAAAAGTCAAGTCCAGCTGGGATGGAGGCATCAAAGGGTGTCAAAGACAAGACAAAATCAGTAGTTCAAGGGAGAGCGTTTGTCGTAACCTCCCAAAAAGTGAGGAATCCGAACGAGGTGATCATGGGTAAGCTAATTATAAACTCTAGCAAAGTTTATAATTTATTTGATATCGGTTCTACCCATTCCTTTATTTCTCCTACTTGCGCTCAACATTTAAATTTGACTCCGGAGAAATTAGATTTTGACTTATCTATTGAAACTCCATTGGGAGAAACCTTCATTACATCCACGGTTTATAAGTCTTGTTGGATTCAAATCGGTAACCGCACGTTACCTACCGATCTTATTTCCTTGAAAATACTTGCATTTGATGTGATTTTAGGGATTGATTGGTTAACTACTCATCATGCTAAAATCGATTGTCTTCGTAAGGTTGTTAGCTTTCATATTCCTAACCAACCTATTATGCGAATTCAAGCAACCAAACCACTAAAATCAATCACTATCATATCAAGTCATAAAGCTATTCGTTTATTGAAAATTGGATGTCAAGCTTTCTTAGCCCATGTGTCACGGATTTAAATAAAAATACGTCAGATTTGAATGATATTTCTATTGTTAATAAATTTCCTGACGTATTCCCGGAAGAACTTCCTAGCCTACCCCCAGAGCGTGAAATTGAATTTTGTATCGACCTTGAATCCGGTACAAAACCCATTTCCAAAGCCCCATATCGAATGGCTCCTATTGAACTTTAGGAGTTAAAAACCCAACTACAAGAATTGTTAGACATCGGTTTAATTCATCCTAGTACATCTCCTTGGGGTGCTCCTGTTCTATTCGTGAAGAAGAAAGATGGAAGTATGTGACTTTATATTGATTATCGGGAGTTGAATCATGTCACCATCAAAAATAGGTACCCGTTGCCTTGCATTGATGACCTGTTTGACCAGTTGCAAGGAGCTAAATTCTTTTCAAAGATTGATCTTCGTTCCGGATATCATCAGTTGAAGATTAAAACTGATGACATTCCAAAGATCGCTTTCGTAACTCCTATGACGGGCATTATGAATTCCTAGTCATGTCTTTTGGATTGACTAATGCTCATGTTGCCTTCATAGACATGATGAACCGAGTATTCAAGGAATATTTGGATCACTTTGTGGTCGTCTTTATTGATGACATCCTCATATACTCCAAAACCCGTGAAGACCATGAGCAACACTTGAGGCTGATACTTCAAAAGCTTTGTGTAAACAAGTTTTATGCCAAGTTGAAGAAATGTGAGTTCTGGCATGAGGAAGTTACATTCCTTGGGAACATGATATCAAATCATGGAATATCTGTTGACCTGGGAAAGATTGAAGCAATTCAAAGCTGGGAGCAACCTAAGTCGATGGATCAAGTACGTAGCTTTCTCGCTTAGCCGGGTTATTATCGGAGATTCATGGAAGGATTTTCTCGAATTGCTACTCCATTAACTCAGCTGACTCAAAAAGATACAAAATTCAGTTGGAGTGAGGAATGTGAAAAGAGTTTTCAAGAACTCAAGAGGAGACTCATTTCAAAGACCGCTCTCGACAATACCATCCGCCTCGAGGATTTATCATCTACAGTGATGCTTTAGGCAAAGGGTTAGGATGTGTTCTCATGCAACATGGGAAAGTCATAGCCTATGTCTCACAACAACTCAAAGAATATGAGAGGAATTATCCTACTCATGATCTAGAGTTGGCAGCAGTCGTTTTTGCGCTTAAGATTTGGAGGCATTACCTGTATGGAGAGAAGGTGGAGATCTTTACGGATCATAAACGCCTCAAATATTTCTTCACTCAAAAGAAACTCTACATGCGGCAATGACGATGGCTTGAGTTGTTGAAAGATTATGATTATACCATCCAATACCATCCTGGATAAGAGAATGTAGTATCTGACGCATTGAGTAGAAGATCATATGGGGGTATGAGTGAAATATTTTCAATGCAAAGGCCCATTTTGTATGACTTGGAAAGGATGGAAATAGAGTTAAAGACTCCAGGGACCCATATTATGATGGGGAATATACGAGTGGAACTGACTTTAATCGATAAAGTTAAAGCTGCTCAAGCTACAGACCTGGAGCTGATGCGTATGAGGAAGAAAGTGCAAGAAGGTGCTATTTTAGAAGCAAGAATCGATGAAGAAGGAATACTTCGAGTCAACTCCAGACTTTGTGTTCCTAATGATTCTGACTTGAAGTATAAAATCATGATGGAGGCGTACAACACACCGTTTGCAATCCATCCTGGGAGTACCAAAATGTATCATGATCTTCGACATACATTTTGATGGAGCAATATGAAGAGAGAGATAGCGGGGTTTATCTCAAGGTATCTAACTTGTCAACAAGTCAAGGCGGAGCATTAAGTGCCAAAAGGTCCATTACAACCACTTGAAATTCCAAAATGGAAGTGGGAGCACATTACCATGGATTTCGTTACTGTTCTTCCCAAGGTTTCTCAAGGCATAGATGTGATCTAGGTCATTGTTGATAGATTGACCAAGTTTGCTCATTTCTTACCAATACGAGAAACTTATACACTTGAATGTCTTGCTAGTATGTATATAAACGAGATTGTAAGATTGTATTGTATGCCAGTATCTATAGTTTCTGATCGAGACCTAAGATTCACTTCAAGATTTTGGGTTAGTTTGCAAAAAGCTATGGGCACGGATTTATGATTTAATTCGGCATATCATCCTCAAACGGATGGGCAGTAGGAAAAAACTATTCAAACTCTTGAAGAATTATTAAGACTCTGTGTCCTTGACTTCAAGGGAAGTTGGGACAAGTTATTACTATTGGTGGAGTTTTCCTACAACAATAATTATCAAGCAAGTATTGGCATGGCTCCATTTAAGGCGTTGTATGGAAGAAAGTGTCGTTCTCTAGTATGTTGGGATGAGGTGGGTGAAGAAACGTTGTTGGGACCGAATTTGGTACGTATGACTACAGAAAAGATTCAAATGATCCGACAACGTATAAAAACCTCACAAGATCGACAAAAGGGTTATGCTGATCTTCATCGAAAGGACGTGGAATTCAATATTGGAGATCATGTGTTGTTACGTGTTGCTCCATGGAAAGGAGTTACAACATTTGGAAAGAGAGGAAAGCTCAATCCTCGATTCATTGGCCCATTTATAATCCTCGAACGAGTAGGAACTGTGACATATAGACTCGCCTTACCGCCAAGTATGTCTCGTGTTCATAACGTTTTCCACATATATATGTTACGTAAATATGTGAAAGACCCGAACCACATTATTGAATTAGAACCAGATGTGATAGAGGAAGATTTAACGTATGAAGAGGTACCTGTTAAAATCTTGGATAAAAAGGATCATATTCTACGCTCTAAAGTTATACCTCAAGTCAAAGTTTTGTGGAGAAACCATGATGTTGAGGAAATGACACAGAGTTAGAATCAAAATGAAATCAAGGTATCCTCACCTCTTTGACATACTAGGTACGCACCCTAATTTCGACGATGAAATTTCATAAGAAGGGGAGGTTGTAAGACCCCAACTTTTATGAATAAAGAATAATTTTCTAGAAATATATTTTTGAATATTATGGTGTGGATTTGATATAATGTTATAGTTGTGGGTAATATTTAAAAATTTTGCAAAGTAAGCAAGTGGTTATATAATATTCGATTGGTCTGGAATATTCGCTTTTAACAGAAATATTCGCATTTGACAAGACAATCATCAGTGGACCCCACAACTAAGTATTGTCGTTGTTAGAAATCGATATAATTATCTTTTATAAAATAAACTACGGAGTGTTACCGTTAAAACTGTTGAACTACCCGGTAGTAAAAGTACAATAATACGTGTGGTTGCATAGTAGCACATGGTATTGGTTATTGATGCTTACGTGAGAAGTCACTCAGTTATACTCAATTATTACTACATAATTCTTTGATCATATCTCTCATATTATTTATTCGATTATTGTCACAGTATCATTTGCATAATATGTTATATTATTAAATCAATAATTGAGATGACAAAGTTTTTTATATTATTAAATTTTAATATTTACAATGTCTAGAAGTTCTGTCAAGGAGAGGTTTGGTCATCTAATTGCGGCCTGATAAAGAGAAATCCTTATCTAAAGCCCCCTTTCCTGGAATGACCTCGTTGTTAAATATTGTGAGTTATAATATTAATGATGAATAAGTTCGTGTTGATTAAAGATGAAATTGATAGTTCCATTGTGTTGGAATTATTAGTGTTAGTGGAAATTGACATTTTTTCCGATATTAATTGATGTCTGGAAGTTTTACTGACCAGTCGGATAATTAATCGGATAAATGAGCAATTAATTGCTATTAATTCACATGATTATAACTATTTGTTCACATGTGTGTACTATTGATTCACATTCTTGTACTATTAGGGGAGTTGGTGCAGGATTAATAATACTTGCATGACTAAGTTAAAAATGAAGGTATAGATGGAAGTACTATACTGTAATTCTTATTTTCACATGATTATAACTATTGATTCACATGATTGAACTATTAATTCATATTATTTACTATTAGGGGAGGTGGTGTAAGTTTGATAATACTTGCAGGACTAAATTAAAAATTAAAGAAAAGTTGAAGGTATTGTACTTTCGAGCCCCAAAACGTGCAATTATCGAAACTATATTTTCCTATAAATAGAAGCTTATTCTTCCTTCATTTCTCACCAATTCACTAAAGCTTTAGAGCAATTACTATAGTGAGAAATTATAGAGAGAAAGAAGAAGAGAATTCTGCTACCTCACTAATCAAATATCTAGTTTCTTCTAAGGTAAGAGGTATTATTTTTTCGTATTCATGAAGAGAGTTATTTTGTTTCAATACTCGTAAGATTTGTTATTCCATTCTTTATTATTATGTTGGAATAACCTGTCTATTCGAAGTACCGCATACATGGTGAAATTCTTCCGTTATTTCATTCTTTATTATTCTGTTGCAATAACCTGTCTGTGCGGTCTATCGCATGCCTGGTGAATTCTATTGTTATTCTATTCTTTATTATTTTGTTGGAACATCCCATGCATGCGATTACGCATGACCGTTCCATTCTTTATTATTCTGCTGAATATCCTCGCCTATGAGGATTACGCACGACCGGTTCCATTCTTTATTATTCATTGGGAATAACATGTTTGTCTTGCCTATCGTCATGCCTCGTGTGAATTCTTCATTATTCCATTCTTTATTATTCTTTTGGAATAACCTCGTCTATGTGGATTACTGCATGCATGGTGAATGATCCTTTGTATTCATTCCTTATTAAATTGTGGAAATGATCCGCATCATGCGTGGATTACCGCATAGCGAGCAAAATTCCATTTGCGCTTTCATATATTCTATTATACTCATTTGGTTAAAGTTTTGGCTTCTATACTCCATGAAATTAGTAGAATATCCTGTATTTCATACCGCATCCAAATCATTTCATGGGAATATTCTTCCGAGCATTCTTGAATTTTACTCCACAAAGAAGTATCATGTTGATAATTTGGACATTATTGATTTCGGATAAACTAAAATTTTAAATCTTTAAAATTTATCCTTGAACTTGTTTTATTGAATTATTATGTCATTGTCATCATCCTCATGCTTATATTGTGATGAAAGTCATCTTTGGCTTACGTGCATAGATGGACTTGGTATGATTATGACCGTGGATTATTCAAGATAATCACGACCTGTAATGTTATAAATGATGTGGTAAAAGTCCTCGGTGGCTTGTAGTGCATCATGGATAGTTTTGGTATGATTTTGACCGTGGATTATTCAAGATAGTCATGACCATTGATGATTTAATGAATATCCTTGGCCCGTAGTGCGAGGATGACTCAATGATGTGGTTTATTTATTAAAAATCGAGTCTCAAATGATAAAAATTGATGAAAACATTTTAAATCATAGAAGATAGTAGATATCATGCTCTACTTAACTCTTCTAATGGATTGCTTATTCACCGCAGCTTAAACTTGATGTCTATCAGATTTTATCGCTTTAACATTGTTGAAGACTAATGATAATTTATTCTACATTATCTTAGTCATAATATTTCTTACTGGGCTAGTTGAGTTCACCCTTTTGCTTTCATTGTTCTCTTCAGGAAATGAGAACGTAGCCGGGACTAGTCGGGGAACGGAGTGATGGTTCGAGATGGTGTATTAGTAGTCCTCACTATTCTATAATATAGTGTGACAATAAATGTAATGAGGACTCTATTTGAGAGTGGATATTGTCTAGAAGGCAACATTCCTGTTTAAACTCTCACTTATGTTTTGTCGTATATTACACGACGATTGTATAATTAAGTTTGTATTTGTATTCTGTACCATGTATTTGGCGACTTAAGATGGGTGATGTATACCTATTTTGGGGGCGTCACATTGTTGGACTGAAATAAAGTTATGTAGTTGTTCCTTGACATATGTACAAGATCTATGAACCAAGAAACCACCAATACAATGACCAGAACTAAGCTAAAATCGAACCACAATGTGGAACCTCGCGACTGTCTGGGTTTCTGGGTTACCCAGAAAACCCAGATTAAGTCTGACAGTGACTTTGCATGGCGTGATCTTCATGATATGTTGAAATATGAACTGGATTGTTGGTGTTAATTGTAGTGCTACACAAACACTACAAGATATAAGTTTTAGATTGAAATACGCCAACAAAGAATCAGCATTCATTGAAACCTACCCACTTGTCCACTGTCATGCATTTCTGGGTTTGTTGAAGAATAGCCCAAGAACACCATTAGCGACGGTTTTGTCGCCTATGGTACCGTTAGCGACAGATAATTTTTGAAAATTAATTATTTTAATAAATAATTATAGAAAAATAATTTTAAATTATTAAAAATACAAAATAAATTACTAAAATTATTTTAAAGCCTGAAAATTAGTTTTTAATTATTTTGAGTATATTTCCAAAATATTTAATATTTTTAGAATATAAAAGGTATTTATTTATTTAATTATAATATAAAATAAATTATTTAAAAATAGTTTTAATTCATGAAAAATCATTTAAAAATATTTTAATTTATTTTGATAACTTTTGATATTTTGTGATGAATTTCATTAATAAATTAATATTGATGATGACTAATTTATTTAATAAATATATTAAATAAATTGTGGAAAATTAGAATTAATGCTTTAAAAATTATATAAAAATAATTTAAGTATTATAAAAATATTTTAAGTTATAAAATATAATTTTGATATTTTGTCATGAAAATATTAATATTTTAATATTAATATTGATTATCTGGATAATGGATTTAATCGCTTAAAAATCATATAAATATGATTTTAAAGTATTAAAATACTTTGTAATATTATAATTATATTATAATATTATGTTATGATTTTCATTAATATTTAATAATAAATAAATATTAATGATAAAAGAATATTGTGGTATTTAATTCATATAAATATGATATAAATGATTAAAAAATTATGATTAATGATATTGATTATCTGAAAATTATTATGAGCCGATGAAAAATATTTTGACTGATAATAAATTATCTAAAATATTGTTAAGTGTTTAGGCAGAGTTTAATTGAACTTAAACTCGATATTTGTCCGACTAGACCGTCAGTATGATAGAATTGTGTCGGTTTCAACTTATACTGAAATAGTTTGACTTGATGCAATGTTCTATGTGTTGTATAGACTGATAGGGTTATGTGTTATGTGTTTAGGTTATTCTATGTATATATATATATATATATAATTGTATTATATTGTGATGATATTATTCTAATATTGAAGATCTATATTACTAATATTAGGTCTTCGGATAAAGCGTTATAAATTGTGTAGTAGTAATCAACGGTTCAGGCAAGTTTTTCTTAACTCTACTAAGAGTTGTTTCATTCGGATATGCTTATGGTTAATCATTGTTGATTGTCATGTAGAATTGTACTTTGTACATATTGCATGTATAAGTCAGGTATGAAAGGCTGATCACCTTCATAACCGTTTGGTCCAGATATATTTGTTCATGTTTAATACTTGTTCAGTCAAAAGTTTGTTCGTGCTAATTCACAACTATACTGTGGAATTATAGCTAGCTTATTATTCAGACTCTTTTAATCATAATATATCCTTAAATAAATTTAAACTTGATAGGCAACTTTCATGCTCACCCTTGCTATATCATGATAAACATTGCAGATAAAGACAAATGTGTTGGATACAAGGAATGGTTAAAGACAGTTCCAGCTTAAAGTTAATGTGCGCGATTAGATTTGTAATAGTAATGTATGATAATAATGTTATGTATTAGATAAGTTATGATTTGTGTATAAGTTAAGGTTACTCGACCTTGGGGATTAGTGTGTAAAGTTAATTGTATAAACAATTTATGTTTATATCTTCCGCAATAGTTGTAGAATGGTTATAACAGATCCGTGGTGATTTGGAACCCGGATTTGGGGCTATCACAATACATGTCGTGTAATATGGATATGTGGCTAATATGTGCATATATATGAATGTAACTGTGTAGGACTTGTGAGGAAAAGTTAAACTACAAACTTTAACGGCAATCACCAAGTAAGGCAAGTTCTAGAATATAGTACTGCTACCTTCGCCCTTTTTTAGCATTATTAGTTTTTGTTATAGTTTTCGTTCTATTATATCCACTAGCTTCTATGGGGGTATAAAAGGGACAAGAGTTGGTTGTGTGCAATTAAATGGTCTAAGACTTATATTGATGGGGTAAACGCTTTAATAAAATTTGTTAAAACTCATGTAGGTAAAGAGTGCGACATTCGATGCCCATGTATAGTTTGTTTGAACTTAATAATTCAACATCAAAAAATAGTTAAAGATCATATTTTAGAGCAAGGGATAGATCCAGGGTACACAACATGGTTTTATCACGGAGAACCATCAAGTTCAAAAAATTTAAGGAATCCACATACTAATGCGGGTGATAGGATTGATAATGATTTGTTTGAAGAAGATGATGGTGTTAATGACATGTTATTTGACACACTATCAAGCTGATGCTAAAAATATCTCAGATGATAATAACACCAATATTTGTGGTGTTCCAGCATATCTCGAGGCACTCAAGATGGGTGCTCAAACAGAATTATGCCCTGGATGTAAGAAGATTTCAAGGATTTCTTTTATCATAAAATTACTTCATCTCAAAGTGTATAATAAAGTGAGTAATAAAAATATAGATATGATGTTGAGGCTAATGAAATTATCTCTTCCTGATGGTGAGACACTTCCAATGTGACACCCCCAAAATAGGTATACATCACCCATCTTGAGTCGCCAAATACATCGTACAAAATTCAAATACAACTTAATTATACTAGAGTCGTGCAAAATACGATGACATATATACTGTGAGTTTTAATACAAATATTGTAACGTATATAGTACGACAATATTCATACTCAAATTAATACATGTCATATAAAGTACAGCAATAAATATTTCAAGTCTCCAAAGGGACACGAGAAGATTTCTGTTCTCTTCATTTTACTGTGGTGCACTTTTGACGCTTTCGGGGTCGGGTTCTCATCACCCTATTGTTGTTCACCAAAATCAATTATTAAGTGACGTATAAAATACGACACACACATCTTAGGTCCTCGATACAATTATATATTGCATGTTATGTCATAGTAAGGACTACTAATGCTATCATCTGGACCGTCACTCCATTCTCCAACTAGTCCCAGCTATATTCTCATTTCCTGAAGAGAACAATAAAAGAAAGGGTGAGCTCAACAAGCCCAGTAAGAAATATTATGACTAAGATAATGCAGAATAAATTATACTTAGCCTTCAACAATGTTAAACTGATAAAATACAATAGACATCAAGTTTAACTGCAGGGGAATAAGCAATCCATTAGAAGAGTCAAGTAAAGCATGATATCTACTATCTTCTATAATTTAAAATATTCTCATCAATTTTTATCGCTGAGACTCAACTTAATAAATAAACCACATCATCGAGTCATCCCTGCACTACTTGCCAAGGATATTTATTAAATCATCAATGGTCATGACTATACCGAATATTCCCTTGTCATTATCATACCAAAAACAGCCCATCAATGCACTACAGGCCATTGAGGACTTTTACCACATCATTTATAACATTACAGGTCATGATTATACCGAATGATCCCTGGTCATAATCATACCAAGTCCATCTATGCACATAAGCCAAAGATGACTTTCATCACAATATAAGCATGAGGATGATGACAATGATATAAGCATTAATCAAACGAAAACAAGGATAAATATTAAAAACTTTAAATTTATCTAAATATTATCAATCTCTTAATAAACTCATAATCTAATATTATTAATATTATAATAACATTTTAATCACTTCGTAAACTTATAAACAATTTATTTCAATTATTTACACTTTACCGAATAATGCATTTAATCATTCAAAAATGTCATACTCATAAGATTTCATCACCAATGATCACATCCCTTATCAAAAATCTGCTATACCCTATATAGGATTCCCAAGCTATAAAATCCTATTTTCCAATTTTGTTACTTCACATAACATATTTAATTCATTTACTCATAACTAGTTCATTTTCATGAAAAATACCAAATCAGTCCCAAAAATATTTATTTTCTGGGATTTAGCAGAATATAGTCCCATATTGAACATATATTTTCCTTGGAATTTTTCAAATTTATTTACTATTTTTCATATGGCCAAAACTGCCGAATATTTTGATATTTATCATAAATTGTATTTTTGTCCAAAAATTCCGAAATTTACAGGATATACTCCTGTTATATACATGTACTCCCAATAAAAATCTCACCAATTTTGGAGTTAACCACAAGGAGTTATAAGGGTTTACTTTTAAAATAGTCTTTTCCCGTAAAATTCATAACTCTTAATCAATACATCCAAAAATCGCCATTTTTTGACATAATATAGAAAACTCATCAAATTTTCACTTCAAATTTTTCCGGAATTTTTGAGGGTAAGACAAATTACGAAACTACCCCTAGCAGAAACCCCTTTTTAATAAAAATACTAATCATATAAATACAAAAGATCATTCACCATGCATGCGGTAATCCACATAGACAGGTTATTCCAATAGAATAATAAAGAATAGAATAATGTAAGAATTCACCATGCATGCGATAGATCGCATGATATGAGTTATTCCAATGTAATAATAAAGAATGGAACCAAAGTTATCGTAATCCGCACCCGTGGGATATTCCAACAATAATAAATAATGGAACAGTCACGCGTGCGTAGCGCATTGACATGTGATATTCCGATAGAATAATAAAGAATGGAATAACAACAGATTCACCATGCATGCGATAGACCGCACGCATGTACTTATTCCAATGTAATAATAAATAATGGAACCGTCACGCAGAACGCATTGCATGTGCTATTCCAATGTAATAATAAAGAATGGAATAATAGAAGAATTTCACCATGTATGCGATTTCCGCATAGATAAAGTTATTCCAATATAATAATAAAGAATGGAATAATGTAAGAATTTCACCATGTATGCGGATTTGTGTATATAGGTTATTCCAACAGAATAATAAGGAATAGAATAATAATAGCTCTCTTCATGAATATGAAAGAAATAATACCCCTTACGAGTACAACAAATAATATCCCTTACCTTATAAAGAAGAGTACTCAAACGGGCTAGTAGTATGAATATACTTGAAAAAACTTGCAGACTACACTCAAAGCTTTCTTAAACTTTAAAGAAATACGCCAAGATTATAAGAAGAATTCTCTAAACTTACGTGTGATTTTCAATTCTAACTAAGCATCCTATTTATAGGAAAAATAGAAAGGATACCATGCAATAAAATATAATATATTCTATTTATAAAATATATATATATTATTTAAAATCTAATAAAAAAATAACTTTATAAAAGTATTACATTTTATAAAAAGATTTTACTATACAAAACACTATGCAGTACTATGCAAACACTATGCATAATAAAATATAATATATTCTAATTATTGTCTAATAAAATAAATAACTTTATAAAAGTATTTTGTTTTATATAAAAAGATTTTACTATGTAAAACACTATGCATAAAAAAATATATTATATTCTAATTATTATCTAATAAAACAAATAACTTTATAAAAGTATTCTGCTTTATATAAAAACCTTTTCTGCTTTTATTACATTAATAATACTAATAAAACAAAATTTATATATAATATATATATATATAAACTTCCGTGACTTTATAAAAAGACACCTCATTATATTTAACAACATTTATCATTATTATTATAATTCACAATATTAATCGACCAGGTCGTTCCCAGGAAAGAGGGGGCTTTCCAATAAAGATTTCTCCCTATCATGCGCCAGTAATTAGGTGACCAAACCTCTTCTTGCGTAACTTCTAGACATCGTTAATATTACAAATAATAATATTAATAACTTCGTGCCTCAATTATTGATTTAATAATATATAAAATATCGACAATAATTGAATCAAATAACGTGAGATACTATGCAAAGAATTATCAGAGTAATAATTGAACAAAACCGAGTGACTTCTCACGTAAGCATCAATAATCAATACCGCAGCTACTACGCAACCACGCCAGACATCGCATTTTTTTACTACCGAGTAGTTCAACAGCTTTTAACGATAAAACTTCCGCCGTTATTTTCATAAAAATATTTTTATCGCTTTCTCAATCCGACAATAATTACATTGTGGGGTCCACTAATGATTGTATCGTCGCATTTGATATTCCCCACAAAAAAAATATTCCCCACCAATTGAATATAATATAACAACTCGATACTTTGCAAAATTTATAAATACTACCCATAACTATAACATTATCTCAAATCCACACCATAATATTCATAAAAAATATTTCGAGAAAATTAAATCTTTATTCGTAAAATTTGGGGTTTTACATCCAAGTTCTTACTACGAAGCAAAAAAATTGTTACAAGATTTGGGATTGGGATATAAATGTATCCATGCTTGTAAGTATGACTGTATTTTATTCTAGAAGGAGAATGGAAACGTGGAAACTTACCCTACTTGTGGAACTTCTCAATAGAAAGTCAATGATGGTATAGGAAGAAGATAACACAAAAGATTTTAAGGTATTTTTCACTGATAGCTAGGCTTCAACGCTTGTTCATATCCCAAAAAACATCTAAAAAGATGGTGTGGCATAAAGAAAAATGAATTGATGATGATTATATGAGACATCCAGCTGATTCAATAGCTTGGAAATACTTTGATAGTAAGTTTCCTTGGTTTGAAAATGATCCTAGAAATGTTAGACTAGCTCTAGCTGCAGATACTTTTAATCCATTTGGAAACTTAAGCACCACTTATAGCATGTAGCCTGTAATTGTAGCTTCATTGAATCTTCCCCCTTGGGATTGCATAAAACAACCATTCTTTATGTTGTCTTTACTAATTCGGAAGAAATCACTAGGAAAGGACATTGATGTCTACTTACAGCCGTTAATTGAAGAGTTAAAAAAATACGGGTTGAAGGGATAGAAACCTTTTATGTTTCTTATAAAAAAATTCAAATGCATGCTGCTGTTTTATGGATAATAAACGCTTTTCCTGCATATGGTGATTTGTCTGGATGGAGTACTAAAGGGTACATGGCTTGTCCATTTTGTAATGACCAAATATGTTCTCAGGGGTTACAAAACAAGGTGTGTTGCATGGGACACCGTCGCTATTTACCAAAAGATCATGCTTGAAGAAGAAATAGAAAGTTTAATGGTAAAAGAGATGATAACGAGGTACCTAGAGAATTAATTGGGGAAGATGTGTTCATGCAGTTGGGGAGACTAGAAGATTTGACATTAGGGAAGCATGGTAATAGAAAGAGAAAGCGCAAGCCTGAGGAATTGAATTGGACTAAATGTAGCATTTTTTTTATTTGCCTTACTGGAGTAAGTTAAAGTTAAGGCACAATTTAGATGTAATGCATATTGAAAAGAATATTTGTGAGAGTATATTGGGAACCTTGACGAGTATAGATGGGAAAAAAAGAGACAGTCAAGTCAAGGCAAGATTTGGAGGACTTGAACATTCGCAAGGAGATGCACTTAATTAAGAGGAGTGATGGAAAATATGTGAAACCTGCTGCATGTTATGTCATGAAAAAGAAAGAAAGGTAGGATTTCTGTGAGTTTCTAAAAGCTATTAAATTTCCTGATGGGTATGCTTCTAATATCTCTTGTTGTGTTATTTCGAGTGATCAAAAGATATCTGAAAAGTCATGACTGCCATATACTTTTACAATAGTTACAATGGTTACTTCTTGTTCGGAACCAATGTCCCCGAAAACATGTCCCCTTATAGGGTTGTTCACCTCAACTTTTTCCACATCCAAATCCGTACCAGAGCAATCCAGCTTGGCGTATATAGTCAAGAACGCTTGAATTTCACAAATATTTTTCAACAGCCGTCTAGCCAAATCAAATAGCTTAGACTTTTATCAACAATTCGGTCATCAATCGAAATAATTTGGCCAACTTAATTGACCTTCTTTATAACTTAAAAGAAAACCAAAATTCTTTTATGACGTCATGATACCGTACTAGATTAGTAGTACGTTGAGGATTTCGCCATTAGGTGACTTTGTCATATTACATTATACCATATTGGGCTGACGATCTTTTGATCACAACCAACACTAGGTTCAACTACATTGATGACTCCATTGTTTACCATTTCTACACCATATCAAATGATGCACAAGGTTAGAAATACATTTTGAAATTTTTCAAATCATTTTTGTCTTAGCTGAAACAATTAGCATAGACATAAGAATAACGGTATTGTTTTTTTTAAACATCATTGGTTCAATCACATGATCCAAAGTTTTTCGAGAAAACAGAAATGCCAACATTAGCACGAAGTCAATAAATTTTGAAAATCTAGCAGAGCTAGAAGATTTAGAAAATTCATGTTTCTCCATCAACTTTACTCCTTTGCTTCATTCTATCAATCTCTAACACCATCAATGCTCACTATACAAAAAATTCAAAATTCATAACATATATATACCCGATATAGTTCATCAAACTTACCACACCTTGGAAATTTAGAAACTTGTCATAATCATATGAGTTCAAGAACTTACCCTGGTCAGACCATAGGCGTCCATTTGCTGAGGAGTTCAAACCATATGATCATGAGTCACGAACTTACCATAAGTATGAGTTTTAAGAACTCGTAACTTAACCTTATTTTCTTTAACTATAACCTATCTATTTGTTATACACATGAGAAAAGAATCACCTTCTCAACAGGCATATAGCAAATAGCGCAACACAAACATTTCAATGATTATCAGTGCCAGAACTAAGTGGTTTTTACAACAAGTACAATTCCCCGCCCATAAACAAGGAATCATACAACTTAGCTGCTGACATGGGTCCTCAATTGAAATCCCACTTAACTCTATCTTACACTTTACTTGATACGAATTCTTCGTATCTCATCACATACAACTCCTCATGAGTTCATATCGTACCATTTCATAGTACATTCACTTATAGCATCAAGCTATACACACTTAGTCATTACAGACTATTTATCACTTTATAGCTTAATCCGATCACGTTGTGATCATCAATTTTCCTTAGGGTTCTTTCCCTATTATCAACAATACTCCACTCGAGTTCATTCTTATTATCTTCGTCATATAGACACCATCATAACATTTTTATTACCGGAGTTAGGAAACTCCTGAATTCTCATTTTCTTAGATACTTCAAGATTCTTCTTTGAATCTTCATATATATATATATATATATATATATATATATATATATATATATATATATATATATATATATATAATATTTATCTTTATCTCTCTCAGGTTATAGCCTAAGGTACACTTACCTAAGTTTATAACCTACAGCTTTGATACCAACCTGTGACGCCCCCAAATCTGGGTCCCTTCGAACCCCGGATCCGGTCCGCCACGATACTATCGTCAAACTATTTATATTTTGTATTCATAACTTAATGAATATAACTTTACTTATTACAATTTAGAATATAAATTCTTTCTATTTCCAAGATCTGTGTAATGACCCCAAACTTTTATAAGTTTCAAATCTTAGTCATTTACCATTCCTGTCTTTCATCATATTCGATGTTATATAAATATGCGAAATAATTTAAACTTTTTCGATCTCCTTTGAAAAAAAAATCTTTTATTGATTTCTTAACTTGAATCAATTACAAATCCCTGAATCAAATTATTCTATGATTTACTTTATTCAATTTTCGTATAAATCTTTACATCTCGATTTGAATTTCTCTATGTATCATATAGTACAACTTAACAGATATTACACATTATAAACTAATATCATGTACGTCTACT
This sequence comes from Panax quinquefolius, assembly GCA_020205615.1. NCBI lineage: Eukaryota > Viridiplantae > Streptophyta > Magnoliopsida > Apiales > Araliaceae > Panax > Panax quinquefolius. The sequence continues at coordinate 27,419,114 of CM035153.1, forward strand.
AGAACCTAAACATGGTTCAAGAGCATCTAGTTAAATAATAAATCAATCTCATTCGATACTATTGGACTTTATCAATCAAGTAGTACGTAACCTTTACCGTGTATCCTTAACCTGCAAAAGTGGTTATTTGCACAGGTGAGCTCGATAGCCCAATAATTCTAACAGTTTTCATGTAGCACATAGCATATAATAGCATATTCAGTTCATTCATTCATAATCAATTAATATTTACTACGCATGTTACTTCATACATAACAGGCATAGAGATTTACCAACATAAGCATATCATCAAAGATCAACTTTCACATTTCATACATATCTCATATGCGTTTCCTATATATACATCAACATTTTCATAGCATAATACAGCTCAACTAACAATTATCGAATTTATATAACAGATAGGAACTGAAAGACTTGCCTGATTTGTAGTTTATCAACTACGACTTAACTTCTTAAAGCTTATCTACACTTTGTGTATTCCTACACAGTTATATAATCATGGATTCAAATCCATTAGTCATATAGTTCATACAGTCTCAATGTGATAATAATGTTACATTGTTCCTTAACTAGGTTCGTAAAACCTACACTTCACTTTCTCATCATACCCTAGGTATGTATAGGTATTCCTTAACCACTCGTACTTGACATCAACATTAAGATATATTTACCACATACTTGACTCGCTATGTGTTTGACACATATTTAAAGTTTATAGATACGCGATCCACATCGTTCTTACATTTTGCAAACTTTAATAAAATTAGCAAATTTGGGTTTTATATAACCATTACATGCTCACATACTTAAAACATCATTTATTTCAAGTATTATAGCTTTAGACATTCATTACACATATGCTTTAAAGTTCAGATCAAAGTTAAA